>CM066969.1:4585807-4690465 GCA_033971965.1 Cucurbita ficifolia
TTGGATGTCGGGTAGTACTTTGTTGCACTTTCGATGCCGAGGTAGTAGGGTTTGAGTACGCCGAGATCGCTCATCTTGAAGTTCCTTGACATCTCCCTCTTGAAACCTTTCGAGGACTTCCATGTCGCCTCTAGTGATTATGAGATCGTCGACGTACACTTCCCACAATTAGTCGCTGCTCACTATGGCTGTGCGTGTACATGCCCATGCTCAGAAGGCACGCACTTGACTTCATGCAGTTAGGGTTACTGTCGAGCTTCGCTTCCGAAGCTCGTGGTGCTTGCCGGAGCCCATAGAGTGCCTTGTACAGGCGCGTACCTTAACCGGGTTGTCGTTGTCGAGGAAGCTATGTGTTGTCGACGTAGACGGTCTCCTTACAGCTCTCCCATTAACGAAAGCGAAACTTCCAACGTCCATGTGGTTGGACCTCCAAAGGAAAAAAAAAAAAAAAAAAAACAATGTAACCGCGATTGCCAGCAAAAGGCGACGGATGTCTAACCTTGCCACTGGCCGCAAAACCTCTTTCGAGGTCCACTCCTTGCTTCCTTCTGGACGTAGCCCTTCCCACTAACGGCCTTGTGTGTTCACAACTTCTCCCTTTTCGTTGCGCTTCAGTTTGAAGACCCATTTGAGCCCTATGGCTCGGTGTCCCGGCGGCATATCCTCCAGACTCCACGTTTGGTTCTCGATGATGGATGTCATCTCCTCCTGTCCATTGCCTTCAGCCAGCACGGGTTACTTTTATGCTTCGGCGAGGTGTCCGGTTCAGCTGCGCTGATGGCATGTAGTTCGGCCACCTCTTGTTCAAGTTCCTGAGCCTTCCATCCCGGTGGTTTCACCCTCTCCCACTAGGTCGTCCTCTTTGGTACTTGGCCACCAGATCATCATCGTGAGTTGGCATCCAGCGTCGATCCGCAGTCCGTGGTGTTTGCAAACTCCACTGGTTCTGGAGGTGGCAGCTGCTGGCGGCGGTGGGACGGTTTCCTGATGCTGGGCTCCTCCTTCTTCTGGCTCGGTGACGAGGTACTTCCACCGTAAATTGATTTGGTTGTGATCTTCCACGATCACGTCCCGTGTCCACTACCCAGAAGGTGCTTTCGTCGAGCTGACGCCACGAGACATGGTAGCTCGCCCCCCTGCAGGATCATAGATCTGTATGCCATGGCGTCCGGGTTCGTAGGCCGATGAGGATGACTTTCATGCCCCTGGGATCGAGCTTTGGCGAGGTCGGGACGTGCTACTTCATGTCTGCAATACATCTGAACACTCGGACATGATGTGCCACTGCTTCTTGTTGTCCAGGCCTCTTGTGGCGTCTTCCTGTCGAGACTTTACGTTGGCGACCGATTGAGGAGATAGGCGGCCGTCATTAAACCGCCTTCTCCCCAGAATCTCCCGGGCATCCCGGCCGTCATCAGCAATGACCTGCATGCCGAGCTGTCTCTCTGAGGTGAATTTCTCCACCTAGGTTCGGGTGCAGTACTCTCATCTTCTTCCCGCATTCGGCTCTGCTCGCGCTTGTTAATGCGTTTCAATCGCCTCTGCCGGCCTCACTTTTTCACTTGCAGCGGGTCCCACATAAAAGCGGCTTTTTGTTATCGACCAGCAGAAGGAAAAGGGTCTTGCCACTTGGGATCGCCGAGTACTTGATGGGCCCGCCTATATCGCCGTGCACGAGCTCCAATGGTTTCATTCACCGGCGGCGGTAAAAGGATGCCTGAGACGGAAGAGGGTGCGTCTCTGTTTGCCGATGAGCAACCTGTCGCACAGCTTGTTCACGCCTTTGATTGCTGGCAAACCGTTCACCATCTCCTCCCGTGTAATTGTTTATAAGGCGGAAAGTTTAAGTGCCCGTACCTCCATGCCACCTCAAGATACCTCTTCGGTCCTTGTCGAGAGGCTTGACGTTTCTCTATCTCCCACTCCAGGATATAAAGGACGGTTTGTCGTGCGCCGAACTTGGCTTGAGCAGCCGTCGGTCGCTCATCGCAGATTTTTGAGTAGCCCGCGCTCGATGAAAATGAAGCAGCCGGCCTAATCACGGTTGTCCTAGACTCACAAGGTTAGCCTTGAGCCTTGGGATGAAGTAGACACCGGTCAGCTTGCGGTTCTCGCCTCCCTTACTGATGAACAGGATGGTGCCGCCCCTTTCGATCTAGCCCCAGTCATATGGTTTTGTTGTCCCTGTGTCGAGGACCCATCGCTGGTGCTCATGCTGCTCGTCCCTCTCGCCGATATGAGCGAACACTCGCTCCTCCTTCAGTTGAATTTGACTCCCCAACCCGATATGAGGCGAACCTCCTCCTCTTCAGTTGATGACTCCCAGCTGGTGCCTTTGCTACACCCAGCTGGAGCTCTTCCTCGGGTTTCGTCGCCGATTACCTCCACCTCCATGGATTTGGATCGAATTGGGGACTTCAGATAATACCGATGCACTTACCATGAAAGAGCTGGCTGTCCTCTTCGGATTAAGCCATGGGCCTTCTCGACCTTACTCCTTGGTCCAGCAATTTTTGCTCAGGTGACCTTCTTTACCCACGCGTGCGCAGAATTTCATGGCTTCTTACCGCCTTTGTGGCTGGAGGAACCCATTGCTCTTGCTGTGTTATCGACGGACTGTTAGGCGGCAAGCCATTCCTCCTCTGTGAGTGAGTGACGACCCTCCTAGTTCCGAGCAACTGAAGCGGCAATTCTTCCTCGACTTTGCTCGAGGTGATCGGAGACAACCTGCAGCATCTCTTTCAACGATTTCTGTCTCGTTGATGCTCCAACCCCGAGAGTGGTGATGCTATTGGCAAGCCCTAGTGATCCGCCCCATTTCGAAAAGTCCTCGTACGGATTTCGCCGCTACCTTAAAACGGGCATGCTCCGAGAGCTTTCCTTTCCGGAGCACTGCCCCGCGATGCTTGGATTCCCTACACTCGTTGCACACTAACTCCCAACAGGATGAATTGATTCCCTATCCCAGGGATGCGCGGTGCGGCTTGGCCGTTGCGAGAGAGACAAGCCAGCATCTCTGGGGGGGGCACAGACCCGTCATATGGTGCGCATGAATGCTCAACGCGATCGCCTCCCGTCCTAGCGCCCTACTTGGATCGTTTTTCCCTTCCTCTGGCTCGACGCGTGCCATAACCCTTGCGCGCTCTTGTAAGATAGTGTTGACTCGCATCAACAAGGCCCACTCATTGTAGTTGGACCTTGTCAGCATCGGGTACTGCACGGTGGCGTAGTCTCGCCTCTCCTGATCACTCGCTCGTCGAACGACACAACTCGACGTCCGTCATCGCGGTCGTCGGCCTCTTTGTGGGCATTGGGGATGGATATGCCGAGGCACTCGATCTGGCGGAACAGGCGTGGAGGAGCATTGAGCGAGCCTGCTCAGGATAGACTCCACGATTTGTGTATTTTTGTTTTGCGCTTTGCGGATTTTCTTCTACTTGACAGAACCTGAGAGTCCCTGTGTTGTTATTAGGTCTGACACTCTAACCACTTGAGCTATTCATCATCTTGATGCTTTAATAAAGTTGGCCCTCCTCTGAAATGATTCTGTCATACTCACAATGGATTAAACCGATGCTCTGATACCACTTGTTGGCTTCTGACAAATTGCGGAGAAGATGTCGACGAAAAAAAAACCGGCGGAAGAAAAAATAAAAAAATTAAAAAAAAATAACGGAAAGTAAAAGGAGAGAGATGATTTACTGAAAGACTCAATTCGTTTTTTTTTTGTATTGATTCAGTTTAAGGTATTTTAAATAACAAATCTATCCTAAAAATGGAAAGAAATGGAAAACTAACTTATCCCACTCCAAGTTGACTTTCCACTATATTTGATTTCAGTTTAAGGTATTTAAATAACAAATCTATCCTAAAAATGGAAAGAAATGGAAAACTAACTTATCCCACTCCAAGTGACTTTCCACTACATTGTGTGGGTTGAACAGAAACAAGTTACCTAAAACTTAGGAATGAATTTCAACCTAGGGATTTTACCTAACAGTCATCGCGCTCTGATACCAAATTTGTTTGAAAATAAATTTGCTCTGATACCAATTTGTAGAATTAAAATGATACCAGCTTGTAGAAAATAGACGCTCGCTCTGATATTAACTCGTTTAGATAACTGTCACGAAACTGTAAAGGGGTGTCTTTGTCGAGAGGAGAGACAAGGAGACAAAGAATTCTCAAAAGCCTTTTTCCTATTACAACACTGTACTTTAACCAAACAGGTTTGCTGCTTTTCTTTTTTTTTTTTTTATTCCTCTCTGTTTTGCTCTTCAGTCTGCACTCTGCTCTATATACAAACCTATTTATGAAGTTTTCATGAAGAGCTTAAATGGGCCCATAACTCTACTCCATAAATTTTTCTCACCCATACCACTCCTTTCTGCTGAAATTTCGCAGTATGCGTATTCCTTTTGACTAAATTTAATCAAAAAAAACAAAAAATTATAACTACTTTATTCTGTTCTTCTTTTTTTTTTTTCTCTCTCATTTAAGTTTATTTGGTACTAGGCAGGGAGAACATTTGGTTGTCCAATCTCTGGAACGGACTAACTTGTACAACATGGCGTCGAGGACAATCTCTGGAAAAGACGAACTTTAGAGCATTACTAAGGACTCTCTAATGTTTTAATAGGTCAATGTCTAGACAAAACGCAACTCTTCTTTAAACCTAACGAAATTCAGGTTTCTAAAGCCAAATGCATTTCAAAGTTTGGGTAGAACTTTGAACCAAACCGTCGAGACAATGTGACGATGGACGAACAATGGTTTCCTAACTCTCTAAACGTCTAGTTTTGGAAGAACTTAGCTCCAAAACATCAAGACAGACTAAAACTATGAACATTTTGCTCCCCAGCACGACTAGAGCTCTAACAGAGTCCCTGTTCTCGATGCCGAACGTCAGCACTAATGACGAGATACGGAATTTCTGGAAAGGACGATCTTCTGAGTTTCAAAACCCTCCAAAGAACTTACCAGGTCCCAAGGTTCCGATGGTGTTTCTAGCCGTCCAAAGTTCCCGATGGGTTCAAGTTTGGAAACAAACGTTAACTTTGGGCTTGTGGCCCCTCCAAAGCCTCTAATGGTTCCAAAGTTTTGTCCAAATGGTGAGACCGAACTCTAGAAAGGACGAACTTTTGGTTTCTTTTCTAACTCTCCAAAGGTCGAAAAGGGTCAGAAAGGACGAACTTTTGGCAAACCATTTTTCTGAACTGATACTCTGGTAAGGAGGACTAACGTTTGTACACTAAGCATCGAGACAAGACTCTGAAAAGGGACGAACTCTGGCCGTTTCTAACTCTTCGAAAACTCTAAACAGGTCAATTGATTTCGGAACGAAACGAGCTACTTCAAACCACGAAGTACAGGTTTCAAAGCCTAACGGATTGAAGTTTAGACGAACTTTGGACCAAACGTTCGAGACAGTGTGACAGACGAACAAACCTACTTTTTTAACTCTTTGAATCTCTAGTTTGAAAGAATTTGGGGTCCAAACATCAAGACAGACTCCAAAAAAATGCAACTTTTAGCTCCCAACACTACTACTAGCTTTTTTGAGTTTTTTACCTTTTGATCTATGCAATTACGTTCTAAAGATAACAATTTTATGAAATGGATGATTAGATTATAATTTACACGAGTGAAGACTTTAATTTCTTTCTCTTTATTCTTTTAGATCTATTATCTTAAGACCAATACAGCGTAGTGTGTTGCCAATAATACAAACCTTCGATGGGTGGTGACTGTGTGATATTCATTGACCTCAATACTTTTCCTGGCTATGAATGTTGACAACCAGGATTACACTGTATTTATTGCGATTAAAGTTATGTTAAGTGCCAGAACTGGCTAGAGATGGTCCACAGGGCGCGAAGACGGATAAGGCCTTTTTAGTCCCCCATCTTAGACTACCTTATTTCATTTCCTCATCGCTTACGAATGTTTACGTCATTGTATTTTTGTGCGGAATTTAGGACGCAATCTTTTCCCGATGCGATAGATTTGACGAAAGATTGCGTGTTCCCACAAATAATTTTCCTTCCGGTCATTATTCTTTTGAAAAAAATATTATTTTAAAGTGTTCCAACATGATCACTGTATTAAAAAAAAGTACAAAGAAATCCTTAATAGAAGTGCAGATTATATTTCAAAACCATATTTTTAAACCAATTTAAATTCTAACAATTTACATTTTAATCTTCTAAACGTCTTTAAAAGAAGAATAAAACATAATCCTATAAAGTCTTCACTAGTTGAAATAGGTATCACAACCGGAGTCCCTCAAAAGTTATATATATATTAATTTTTGTCCCCCCGACCCAATTGGATTACCTGGGAACAAATATTTTTCTTCTCTCTCCCATTCTACGGTCTATAACACGCTCCACACATAGAGTGGACATACTCTGTTAAGAACGAGCCTAGAGTTGTATTTCTTTTCATGTTAGTTCTTTATCAGTCGCAAAATTGTTCTACCTTAGCACTACCTTGACAATAGCTATAGTTTACCATTCTCAGCCTTTACACAGAAACGAATGGTTCTGCGAATGCTCTGTAGACGAGTTATTTTCTTACCCTTTTTGGGTATCATTCCATTTTATCAATGAATTTGTTCCCTAAAAGGGGTTTTTTTTTTTTCTTGATTTTCTTTTTGGGCTTTGCTTTTTGTGACAAGGAAAGTGGGATGAAGAATTCCTTCACTCTTTTAGTAGCTTCCTCCCATTTTAGAAGCATTCAATTTGGTTATTGGGTATTTCTTGTCTCAATATTGCCTCAGAGAATTGACAAAGGAAGGTGTTAATTAAATTGGTCTATTGCAAGCCGACATAATGACAAAGCCTTTGAAGATGGCATCATTTCAAAGGATCAGAGAAGCGTTTGGGATGAGTGCTGTGAACTAAACTCTTGATCGAGTTCAGTTCAAGGGAGGAAGTGTTGAAGTAGCAAATGCATTTGGGATGAGTGTTTGTGAACTAAACTCTTGATCGAGTTCAGTTCAAGGGAGGAAGCGTTGAGGTAGCAAATTTCTGATAGTTAGTTTTCTTGTTATTAGTTGAGTTTGTTAGTTAGTTTTCTTGTTATTAGTTGAGTTTGTTAGTTAGTTTTCTTGTTATTAGTTGAGTTTGTTAGTTAGTTTTCTTGTTATTAGTTGAGTTTGTTAGTTAGTTTTCTTGTTATTAGTCTTTCCTGTATTTTTTCTATAAAAGGCATTGGATCCTATGAATAAGGTATGATCATTTTTTTTGGTACATTTGCCAAGTCTTTGAAATTTATAGCTAACAATCTTTAGTAGACAAGGAATTTATGGATGGATAAATGATGATTTTACCAGAAATTGTGATTTTGGCAATAGGCTAAGATGAAAAACAAACAAAATGTTCATTGTCAAAAGCGATGCTTATGTTAAAGTCCAACTCCCAAACGAACGTATCGATCTAGTTAGTTTCTGATAGACATCTATGAAAAATGGGTATAAGAGAAGACGCATGAGGAAGGAGAGTGACAATCGATTGTACAGATTGAATCTAGTTCGCTACGGGAGGCCATGGGTCCGTTGTAATTAGAACATGGGCAGAGAACATATTAGAAAGGAAGGGAGATTGAGGGCTTAGGACTGTAGGATTTAGCTTTAATCTATAAGTTAGGGGTGGTAGTTGAGATGGAGAGGAAGATCTTAAATTCTTCCCTTGACTTCTTGGTTCAAGAACTCCCTCGTATCAATGTCCTCTACGCCAAAAACTGCCCCTAATAGATGATGCAGGAACAACTACGAATTTGGTGACAAATCCCCTCATGAGGAAATAAACAGCCTTCCAAATCCAAGTAAATCAATATTCTAGAGCAGAATTTCGCATCAACACGAAAAGTTTGTGATATGACTTGATTTGTTGACAACAATAGTAAAAAAGAACCAAAAAAAAGAAAAAAAAGAAAAAAAAAAAGATGTCCCCAAGATCACTAGGAAAATTTCCATACGAATTAAGCTGTTAGGAGTGATGATGAGAGCTGAGTAAAGTGTGATTTTCCTTAAATCGACTATCGGTTCCTTTTGTTAGGGTACTCGGGAACAAATCTAGTAGAGACGGGGTAATAACGAATATCTTTTGAGAAGTAAGGTTGAACACCACTAAATAAAGCACTAGTAAGAAAACAAGGAGTAGGTACTATAGGAGTTCTACAAATTTTCTTCCAATTGAGAAATTCTCAAATCCTTTTGTAATATTGGATGGATTAAGAAGGGAGGTGAACACAAAGCTCCTGATGACTTTTAAGTCCCAATCCATGACAATGGTTGTTCCCTCACTTCTCTCTTTTTTTAACTAAGAAACCACAACCTAACTAGCACGAGATTCTACAACCGAAACTACAGGTAGTCTAGGGGGGACTCCTCCAAGCTAAAGTCAGCTCCTGGTTCAGCTTAGAAAGCTTCTCCTAACACTTACACTATGAGATAACCTACCTACTCCATAGCAACAGTCTTCATCAAACTAAAAATCCAAAAACGAAACGACTTCCAATACGTAAAGATACTTAACTATGTGCTTTTAGTTAAACTGCGCATGAATTTATCAGTCTACATAATTTGTAATCATTATTTAGGGAGTAATGTGACGTGTAGTTTGCAAGCACTTTGGAACGATACCAGACTGATGAATGCCATAAAACTTCAGAGCAGCAGCAAATGAGTGGGCCATAACCACAAGCAAGCATTCCTCGCAGCAAATCCATCAGAATTTTTTAATCATATTAGACTGATCAGTGCTTTTCAACTAAAGACTTCCTCATTTTAGACCGAGCGTACCTAATAAAAAAAATGAATCAGTCACAATATACTTGGGCTTATTAATAAAGATTCAGATGTAATTTATATAGAAATACTACTCTATATGCATGCCCCCGCGGTCTGATGATGGTAGCATGCTGCCCTGAAGCTCCTCCATAACCTTGCTAGCTTGTTCAATTTCCTGGAATAAGAAAATCGAGTAAAAGAAGTCATATTCAAAATGTATTTCATCATTCTTTAAGCATAGCAGAAGACCTACTACTAGAACAGGCTCCTCCATCAAATTGAAAAATCTGCGACTGCTCAAAGTTTCTCATTTGAATACTTAGAACAGAGAGATTTCTACTAGAACAGGCTCCTCCATCAATGATTATGCTCTGAAAGTGTAATGTTCTTATAAAGAAATATATATATATATATTTAAAGCAAGATTTGTCCTCAATGACAGTTCAGTAGATTGGATAATAGTAAAACAAGAAAAACTAAAAATCTTAAATCATTTCAACTTCAAATTCTAAAGAGTAGTATTAAAAAAAATACTACGTTTACTGAAGAATTAATGCAATGCACGACTTGTTCGGCCACATGTAAGGAACAAGTAGAGCATAATATAATTTCAATAATTCCCTGACACAATTTTCCATACCTCAAAATCAGCAAATGCAACCGGCATTCCACTTTTAGCACGCAATTTGAGCACGTTGAATCCAGGATATCTGGCATCATAAGAATGTCACCATACAGCTCTCATAAAGAATAATAATTGTTGGGTCCATTTTGATGTATCGCAATGGCTCAACAAAACTCCTCTTACCAACATAGCATTTATCGTGTTATCTTTGATTAATTTGGCAGTTAACTTAATGAACTTATAAAATACCTACAGTCTGAGACATCATAATGATGAAGAGCACTAGGGCATCTTAGATGCAGTTGGCAGCATATACATTATATAAGGTAAGACGAATAAACGATCTAAAGAAATTAAGGTTCAAACAATTTTAAATACGATTTTTTAACGGGATTAACTAATGTGATATGTCAACACCTCATTGAAACAAGAAATTGTTAGGTATCTGGGAAGCTTTATGTCACCATACAAGAGGGTTGTTTCTCTCACAAATATGCTCTAAATTCTCAAGATAACAGGATGCCTCACTCTCTCAGAGCACGTTCCTCCTTCTAACAACTTTCTCACAATTTTTTTTAACCCTTTCTAGTATAAACGTGTACAATAGGTGGACTAACATCATTCTTCCTAGCATTAACGTTCACAAAAGGAGGCCTAACAGAAACAAAGTAGTAAAGGAGACAATATGATAGCACTTAATTTCATCACAATTCTCACTAAAGGTAAGCGAGTATAACTCACTTGGACAAGACTTCCTTCAGTTCATCTTCATTGCAGTTTGGACCAAGATTTGCGATGAACAAAGTGGAGCATGGTCCACCATCATTCTTTTCATGATGCTCCTGCAGCAATCAAAAATCAAATAAAGCAAACCATATTGAATCGCATGGTTAAACCCTAATAAAGCTATCACTCATTGGAAAGGAGTATGTTTACTTTTCACAACTTTTAAATTAGTATCAAACGATTTTCTGCAGAATGTTCATCATCACCTTATTCAATCGTGGGCAAACAATATAATTTTTCAAACCTGGTCTATTCAAAACATGAAAAATACTAATCTGCATGATGAATTGGCATAAAGTAAACAGATGCAGACCACATAAGACTAACAGCTACACCATAAGTATTTGCTTATACGTTATAATACAAAAATGAGATTGCGTTATTTTACATTTGTTCTTAAATCCTAATAATAAAGATAGAATAACGTACATATGGAGCAGATGGAGGATTACCAGGAGCCATCACAGCCTCGTTGCTGCATTGTTAAGACAGGGGAACAAAAAACTCAACCTCAAGGCAAAAATTTTACAAGATTTAATACAAAAGCTTTATATCCTAGTGATGCTATATTCTCTAATACTATATTTGAGAGTAATCGAACTTTTGTTTAATGCTTTTTCAACCTTTGTTCGGTCTTCTTTGATGGTTCATCCGGTTCACTGCCTCCTGAATATATAACAGAACATCAAATATGCACGTAAGCCCCACAATTAAGATTGTGTGGCAGTGTATCAAATGAAATTAGACTACATAAAGAGCAAACAAATTGGAAGCAAAAAGATAACAAAAATCTGCATAATGAATCTTGGTAAAGTACATTTCAAACACGTAGGAGAAGAATATGATATAAGAAAAAAATGTTAAATGTTAGAGATAAAACATTTCACCATCCTCGCTTGATGTTTCCTGGGCATTGGAGTCACTTTTTTTCCTTTTATCTATCACAACATATGCTCCACCGCCTGTACAGAGCAACATTGAATCCGATCACAACAAAAGATTACCTTAGCATAGTAACTAGACTTAACAGGAAAGGCATAGTTTGAAGCTCTCACCTGGTTTATGTTTTCTCCTAGAGTTTGACCTAGCAAGTTCAATATGCAGAACTGATCCACTTTGTGGGTCAAATTTGACTCCCTGGTATAGCAGCACCATTATGTATCAACATTAAAATTTCAAAATACTGATCAAAGTCCTAATAACATAACTTGCTGGAGAAATAGAATGCAACATGCAAAAGAAAAATAAACAAATTCTACTCAGCTCTACAACTGACGAGAAATCAAACGCATGCATGGAACTGTCTACAGAACACAATCTTACATTTAATGCATGAAGCGCTGTTACGGCTGATTGGTGATTGTAAAAGGTGGCGAACGCCACAACCTGTGAAAGCAAAAGGACCTATTAGAAACCGTAACCAATTTGGAATATAATATATCAAAGCTTGCAACAATGGCAAAAGAACCGATCTCTTATTTAATAACAATTGTTAAGAATCGTGAACCTCTACAATGGTATGGTATTGTCCACTTTGAGCATAAGCTCTCATGGCTTTGCTTTTGGTTTCCCAAAAGGCCTCACTCCAATAGAGATAGTGTTCCTTAATTATAAACTTATGATCTTTCTCTTAATTAGCCAATGTAGGACTGCTCCTCTCAATAATTCTCAACAATCCTCCTCCAAACAAAGTACACTATAGAGCCTCCCCTGAGGTCTCTTTCTCTGGAGCCCTCGAACAAAGTACACTCTTTGTTCGACACTTGAGTTATCTTTGACTACACTTTCGAGACTCACGACTACTTTGTTCGACACTTGAGGCTTCTATTAGCATGACTAAGTTAAGGGCATGGCTCTGATACCATGTTAGGAATCATGAACCTTCACAATGGTATGATATTGTCCACTTTGAGCATAAGCTCTCATGACTTTGCTTTTGGTTTCCTAAAAATGACTCATTCTAATGGAGATAGTGTTCCTTAATTATAAACCTATGATCTTCCTCTTAATTAGCCAATGTAGGACTGCTCCTCTCAATAATTCTCAACGAGTAAAAAACGAACCATTGAGAAAAGTTAGCCTTCCTCGTCAGGCAAGAAAACTCAGATGATGCTTAAAAACCCCCAATCATTCTGTATCTTTGCAGTATCCAAAGAAAACTGCTAAAATCACAAATTATAAGCTACCCTCAGCAGCATCCTATCGCGCATTTTCAAACAACACAATAATTAAACTTAAACCTAAAAATTTCCCCCTCGTTTTCTTCAATCCTATATTTTCCTCTTCCTATTCCTCGCTAACAATAGCTTTCTTCGGCCACAATGGAAAGAAAAAAGGGAAGAGAAAAGGACACGAAACGAAAACCTGGTTGCCGCGCCCAGTGTACTTGAGCTGGCACGAGTCGAAGCCCGGCCGACGACGGAAAAGGTTATGAATCTCGCGAGCCTTGACGTCGTCAGGGAGGCCGGAGATGAAGAGTGTGTTGATGTTGTTCCGGTCACTGTAGTTCGGGTCTGGTTGATGATAGAGATAGTAAGGATCATAAGGCTGGTGAGCCATCGGCGAACAACCGGTGGAATTCACGGCGAAATCGATGTAAATTTGGCCGGAATTAACTCCGAGCACGGCGGAGTGTGAAAGTGAGTAAAAATCCCTCTTTAGAGTGTTGATGTTTCGGTCCAATTTTAAAAATTTTCATACTTTTAGTTAACCTTGCAGATCGTCTCTTTCATCATAACTTATTATCTATTCAATATATACTCTCTTTTTTTTTGTTAAATTTTAAATTTTTAGTTTAATTCATTTCTCAACTTTAATTTGTTAATAAATTTAAAGAAAGTGATCTATTAATTTTAAATTTTTCAATAAGTTTTTTCAAAAAAGTTAATTTAATAAGTTTAAAATCAAATAAATAAAAATTTAAGAATTATTTTTATGATTAAATTAAAAGTTTATAAAAATCTCACATATATCTCTTTTAACTTTTTAAAAGAATATAAATGAAATTTTATATCTAATAAATCACCGATATATTCTAACATTTTTTTAATTCAAAATATAAATTATAAGTTTAGAAAATTATTTTTATATTTTTAATGTTTAATTTCTCCGTCCACATAAAATTAAAATTTCAATATCCGCTGGATTCAAATATACAAAAATTTGTAAAAAGAATCCAAAAAATAAAAACTATTTTAAAGTAAAACCCAAATTGGAATAATTTGTTTAAGCTATGCTCTAACTCAAGTTAAGGTCAAAGAAAGTCGTAATAAAAAAATTGAATCAATTATCTAATTCTTAAGTTAAATGGGATGAAATTAATAAAATAATAATTCTTGGGGTTGATGGGCAATAATTGAGTTATTTTCCCAAAATTATTTTAGTGCCCAAAAGCCCTAAAATTGAGAAATTCGAGAGCATAAATTTGGTGGTTCCTTTCTATCATATTCCCTAGGGAAATCCGAATCCCCAATTCCGCGTGAATAGTGAGAAGATTCAAAGAATTTCGAATCCTCTGTTTGTTAATTGATGGCGTAATAAATGATCGAACGAAATCAAAACAAGAAAATCGAAGAATAAACACAGCATTAACTTGCATTCGAAATGATCAATGAAATCGAATTAAACATTACAATGATTTAGAAGGAAGTTGAAGACCCAGGAGCATTGGAACCGACGGTGAAGACTGCAGTAGCTTCTTCGTCCAAGAACAGATCATCCGTCTTCCTCACAGCGGAGTGAATCAGCACAAGCACAGCGCCGATCAGAATCGAAAGCAGGATATTGAGCGTCGCGTTGGTCAGAAACAAGAACGCGAGCGTGAGGACCGCGAGCACAGCCAAAACCACACGATCGTCAATCAGACGGCCAAAGAAGAAGAGAGGCTCATCGCGAAGGAAATACAGGAACAACCAAACGACAAGCATGGCGATGAGGACGATTAAGGAGATCGGATGCCACAAGAGGCTCAAAAGCAGGATTATGAGAAGAATGATGGCGTAATTCATACGGAAGTAGGCGAGGTTGTTCTTGATGCGAGAGAAGGCCTCGTGGAAGTTGAATGGAAGGTTGAAGGAGTGGAAATCGAACATGAGCCTCCATGGAACGCGCGTGGCGAGGCCGGCTTTGAGGCGCTGTTTGGCGTGGGAGACGAATTCGAGATCGGAGGAAGTTCCAGAGGTGGCGGTGGTAGGGATGGTGCCGTAGGAGGCCATGGAAGCGGCGGAGATTTCCGACGATCTGGAGAGGAGATTTTGGAAGTTGAAGTCCGTGGAACTTGTGAGCGCGACGGAGGAATGAAAGGCTTCGTCGGTGGTTTATTTGACTTTTATTTGGGTATAAATTGGAATTAGAATAAAATGTCGTGTGCGATTACGGCAATGAATAATAAAATAATAGAGCTTCTGCAGATAATAATAATAATAAAGAAGGTTAAAAATTACTAAATTAATAAAAATACCTATCTAAAAAAAATTCTAAACTTTTAAATTTTTTAATAATATCCTTAAATTTTTTTAAAAAACATTTAAACTTTCCATTCTTCTCATAAACATTTAAACATTAGTATTAAATTTTTAATAATTTTTTTAAAACATTTAAAAATACTTTTATAATTTTTTAATTATTTTAAAAAAATACTCTTAAATTTTTAATAATATATATCTGTATTTCAACTTTTTGCAAAAAAAAAAAAAATTAAAAATATACTATTATGTTTAAAAAAATACTTATGACATTTTAAAATTAGTATTAACACCTTCAACCCTTTAAAAAAAATTCTTATCATCAATATATGGTCGAAAAAATATTTATTGGCATTTTATAGATTATCTCTTTTTTTAACGTTACTTTTAAAAATTCATGAACATTTTAAAATGTGATACTAATGATAAACATATTTTGAAACTTAAAAAAAAAGTGTAAAAATATTTTTTAAAATTCTTTTAAAAAAAAAATTAAGATATTAAAGAAATTTTTGAAAACTAAATGGTATTTCTCCAACACTAAGTTGAAGGGTATTTTTTTAAACAAAATATTTACTATTTTTATCCAAAATTAATTATAAAAATATTTTTAATTTGTTTTTTACATTATTAAAAATTTTGACCGTTGAAACCGACACAAAAGTATTTCATTAATTTAATCATAATAGATTACAAAATTTAGTCTACACAATAATATATTATTTTTTTTTTTACTTTTAGGTTACTATCTTTGAAATTATAGAAACTCGATTTTAATTTTAAAAAATGAGATTAAATTTATAATTTAAGACAATTTATTGGTTGCCATAAAAATATTTCCTAAAAAATGATGTGATTTAGATATTTTTATTATCTAACGATTTAGATTTTGTAATTTATTAACTTATTCGTTGTTTAACTACTTTATTAATTAAGAAATTCTATTAAATATTAAGATTAATTTAATCTCCTAAAATTTAAAATATTAAATTGTTATAAAATTTACGTATATTAAAATTAAAACTTGATTATTACATTTATCAAAGTTAGAGATTAAAACTTATTTTTAACCGATTAATTTGATTAGTCACCATAAACCTATTTTTTTTAAACATATTTTAACTAGATAACCATGTGGTAGGCTTTAAAATAATTATTAATAATCGTGCTTTTAAAAAAATTAAATTTCATAAGAAGCAAATTAGTATTTAATAGAAAAAATATTATAAAATAATTAGTAAAAAAACTATATAATTTTAAATTACAAGTACAAAATTGAAAGTTTTAAAATTTATTAGAACAAAAAAAAAAATACACTTTTCAAATCCATCTTAGAGTCGAGAATTTATTAGTTTTTTTTTTTAACTTTTAAGGCTGGGTTTAACTTAAACTTGAATGTTCAAAGAGTAAAATTATAATTTAACCCATTTTTTTAAAAGTGAAAAAGAGTTACTCTACTTGATATTTAACCTAAGATATCAAAAGTTTTGTAAGTATAAGTATCATTTTACCTTCATGTCTTTCATGGCCTTTCGCACCTCTCCGATTATGATGTTTTCTAACCTTAGTGTTGATAGGATCACACAACTCACACACACTCGATGTAGATGAAGAACAAAAAAGATAAGATGCAATGAGAAATATACGTAAAGGCATCGAGATAGAAAACTTAATCGTAAGTATAAATCAGGCTCCACAACCTAATAAATCTCTCACTCGGACTGGTTACTAACTAACTTGCTCGAAATAAATGTGTTTCAGAATGAATACAAAAATTGTGCACTACTTACAAGTTTATCTCAATGACCGACTGACCTTCCCTTGGTTTTTGAGACTCCAACAATAGCAATGACTATGTGCTATCCTATTAGGGACCTATTTCGCCCTTCTCTAAAACTCAACCCGAGACTCACTTGACAAAACTAGCATCTGCATAGTCTCACCTAAAGCTAGGGGAACATGTCCCAAATGTGGTCATCTTAAAATCAACACATGTATTCTCTAAGTCTCACTAACTAACCACAATATGTCATCGTCGTGGCTACATCCCTACCGAAACAAAGTCTAGAAGCTTTTAACACAGTCCCTTCAACCAACTCTTTACTTGACCACCTTCATGTGACAACAGCAACACTGTCGCTCCTCTTGGCCTTGCTACAACTTCATTATTCTATACTTTTTAAATCCAGCATGGTGCTCCTTTACGAGTGAATGGTGGTCTTGAAATTTTTTGTGAAACTTTCCACCTTAAGCACGAGGTGATGGCTCAAGGGATACATGTGTGTTAACTCTTGGAGCACTTCTATGGATTCACTTGCCTCTCTCATGCTCGTTCTGCTTGGAGCACTTCCACGAGCATCACTTGTCTCTCTCATACTCACTCCTCTCAAAGCATTTCCACAATCTTGCTTCATTGATGGATAGGACTCCTCCAACTAAGGAGTTTGGCTTCAACCCCTAAAGTTATTCTAATTTTTGACTCACAATTGCCCTACTCAGTCTGGCACTCTGTGATGCACTTATGAAATTTTCAGTTAACCTTCGAGTTCATTTCTCTAGCTATCTTGTTCGACAGCTTTTCATACATATTTGACATTGTCTTTAATAGATTCGATATTGCCTTCTCCTTAACAATGTTGAATGACACGTTTCTAGACAGCAACAATTAGATCAATCTTAGAGCCTATCGATTCTTGAGCTTCCATTATGTTTCTAGACAACATCAACTGGATCAACCATAGAGCTTATCAATCTTTAAGCTTCCACTATGTTTCTGGACAACATGAATTGGATTAACCTTAGAACCTACCGCTCCTTGAGCTTCCACTACGTTTCTAGACAACGTCAACTAGATCAACCCCCTAAAGCCTACTCATCCTTGAGCTTCTACTGCATTTCTAGACATTCAATTGGATCAACCCTGCCCTACCAATTCTTGAGCTTTTACCGCTTTTCTTGACAACATCAACTAGGTCAACCCAAAAGCCTACCGATCCTTGAGTTTCCACTGTGTTTTTCTAAATAACGTCAACTAGATCAACTCTAGACTTTAACAATCCTTGAGGAATTCCCGCCATTACAACTCTACACACGGTGACCATCTCTTCCTTGATTGTGGCTTTAGTGCGATGGCCATGTTGTTGATGTTGCTTCTTTCTCGAGGTGACCTGTTGAAGGGCACACGTCATTTCTACCATTGAAAAAATATTGTTGCGTATGAAGCACCGACATCCAATTACACCGTCATTGCTATATACGCTCAATAATAAAATCATATTCCCCAAGCTCTCCTGTAACACACAAATGGTGGCAAAGGGCATCAACGATTGCATTTGAAGTAGCAACTTCGCCTTGCAACCATGAGATAAACCTATCATGCTCATCAGGATACCAGGGGTAGTGTTGACAGATCTCACCACTGCCACTCCTCCACCATCGCTCACAGCTATGTGGTCATAGAATCTAGCTTCACCCCTGAAAGCGTCTTCCAGAAACTACCCCTTGTTTATGAAGATCTTTCTGGTATACATAATCTTCAAGTTGCATCTTCTAGAAACTGGTTCAATCTGCCGATCCATCAAACTTTTCGACCTCGACCTTTGAATTTTTCATCTTCATAGATCATGGCGAATCTTTTCTAGCTTTAATACCATTTGTTAGATCACACAACTCACACATTCGATCCCAATGAAGAACATGAAGAACAGAAGAGAAAAGATGTAAGGAGAAATATACATAGTTTCACCGAGATGGAAAACTCCATGATAGCTAGGGTTTATTTATAGATGGCTTCAAATAGTTTACAGATAAGATAATTTATCTTAAAAAAACTAAATAGGAGAATAGATAATATTCTATCTTAGAAACTAGATAAAAGTCTATCTTAGAAACTATACCCGAGAATAGATAAGATTCCTTAAATTACTTAACTATTAGGATTTCTTAATTCTTAATAAAACTTAACCCATGAGTAGACATCAAGCTCCAAGCTCCAAGTGTCCCTGGCTTCCGATATTGCAAGCATTCTATAGCCTGAAGGGTTGATCATGGATTTATAAGTAAGGAATACATCTTCATTGGTACGAGGTATTTTGGGGAGACTAAAAGCAAAACCATGAGAGTTTATGTTTAAAGTGGACAATATCATAACATTGTAGAAACCCTTATAGCTCAGTGGTAGAGTGTTAGTGTTGTAAACTAAAGGTGATATGATAAGGAATCACTACAAGGGGAGTAAGATTCGGATTACCTTGTTGATCGAATATCTCAAGGCAAGAACATTGTTTGAGATTCGAATCACTCCACAAGCAAGATCGATCATGTCTAGCTTGAATGATTCTTATTGATCAAATATCTCAAAGCAAGAACACTTGTTTGAGATTCGAATCACTCCACAAGCAAGATTGATCATGTCGAGCTTGAATGATTCTACATGCAACCTAAACTACATAGAATTGCAAAGAAATTTAGCCATTGGCTAAAGAAAGCACAAATGCTTCTTTTAATATATATTCCAAGTCTGCTTACAATTACAACATACATGGCTTTATATAGCCTCAAAAATAAACTACTAAAGGCATTCCAAGAGTTAACATTCATACTTTATGGCCATAATTAACAATTATGTAATTGTAACCTAAATAAAAAAGTCTTAAAATATATTAATGAAATACAATAACTTTAAAATTACTCTACATTGTAACCTACCCAAAATTTATAACAATGAAACTTCTTCTTCAACGTGGCATGAATTGGAATATCTTTTTTGATAATTTCAACAACATTTTCTTCACATCTTCCTTAAAGTATATTGTATGATTGATGTTTCATATCAAAAGGTCTGTAGTTCAATCCTGTGTGGGGGCAAAACGTGAAAATACATTTTAAAATGATTTGAAAGAATTGAAGAGTGTCACCAAAGGCCACAACGACGGCATATGTTCGAGGGTCTGTAGTTCAATCCTGTGTGGGGGGCAAAAACGTGAAAATACATTTGAAAATGATTTGAAAGAATTGAAGAGTGTCACCAAAGGCCACAACGACGGCATATGTTCGACCCTCAAATCACGTTTGCGAGAGAAAACGTGAAAATACATCCTGAATGAGCGGATTCAAATTTGCTACCCTTTTTCCTTCCCATTTTTTGCTTTAAAAAGGTGTCTTATTTCTTTAACAACATCATTTCATCAGCCCCATTCTGATTCTACCGCAGGTACACAGTGGAAGGAGCTTATGACACATTATCTAGAAAGACTAAAATTATTCCAAAAAGAGCACCAAAAACTTGACGCATTGGAAGTTGCATTTAGTTCGGTTTTTTGGAGGCCTATGCATGCACCAAATGGGGAAATCTCGCCGCACATTGGATTTGTCCACATCCATTTGGGACACCATCATTTCATTATGCCCACAAGAAGTCTAGTTGCAGAAGTTGTTCTATGAGATCCATATGAAGGAAACGAAACATCTTTTATAAAGATTCGGATCTCTCCCTAACATACATGTGTTTTAAAAAATCGTGGGGCTGACAACAATATATAATAAGGTAAAACGGACAATATCTGCTAGCGATAGACTTGAGCTGTTATAAATGGTATCAGAGCTGGACACCGAACGGTGTAACGGTTGACGGTGATACGTAACGGGGCAAAACGGACAATGTCTTCTAGCAGTGAGTTTATGTTGTTACATGTTCCTTGAATTTTCTCTCTAAGTTGGGAGCTAATAAAATTGATGTTTCCTACTCATACAAAAACCAGAGTGTTGACTTCTGGAAATTGGGAGAAACGTCGACGAAAAAACGGCCGAAGGAAAATAAAAAATAAGAAGGAGAGAGAGATTTTGCGGAAGACTCGATACATTTTTTTATTTGATTCAGTTGAAGGTATTTAAATAACAAACCTATCCTAAAAATGGAAAGAAGTGGAAAGCTAACTTAAAGGTCTCCCACTCGACGTGGACTTCCCACTACTCTGATTGTGTGGGTTGAATAGAAAACAGGTTACCTAAAACCTAGGAATGAATTTCTAACCCAAGGATTTACCTAACAATCTCCTCCTAAAGCCCTATGGTATATGTCTACCATATTGTTTGAACTCCGATCTTTGAGCGTAGTTCTTCAAATTTTACCCTCGCCAGGGACTTGGTGAAAATGTCTCCAAGCTGTTCCTCTGTTCGGATGAAATCAATCTTGATGAGCCCTCGATCTGCACATTCTCGGATGTAGTGGAATCTGATTTCTATGTGCTTGCTCCGGTCGTGCAAAACTGGATTTTTTGATCAGGGAGATCGTAGCTTTGTTGTCTACGTATAGCATTGGTGGATCGCTTTCTCTTCCGATGAGTTCTTCCATCAGTCGCGCAAGCCAGACCCCCTGTGCTGCCGCCATCGAAGCGGCGATGTATTCTGCTTCGCAGGAAGACAAAACAACTACCTTTTGTTTTGTTGATTGTCAGTAGATCGCGCCGCCTGAGAGAAAGTAGATCATCCCGCTAGTGCTCTTACGATCATCAACGTCACCGACCATGTCACTATCACTGTAGCCGACCAGCTCAAGCTTCGTCTTTCCTTTCCCTGCGTTGTATCTCACACCCCAGCCTCTGGTTCCAGCCACATAGCGCAGGATGCGCTTGACAGCCACAAGATGCTCCTCCCGAGGTGCTTCCATGAATCTACTCACATATCCAACTGAGTAAGCAAGGTCAGGGCGTGTATTTACCAGATAGCGCAGGCTCCCGACAATGCTGCTGTAATTGGTGGCGTTCGACTGTCGTCGTAGTGCCGGCCTTCCTTAGCTGAAGCCGGGCCTCCATTGACGTCCTTGTAGGGTTACTCTCCGCAAGCCCAGTTGTGTGTCCAGCAGCTTTTTCGCGTACGCACTTTGGCAGATGGTGATGCCAGTAGTACTTTATTGCACTTCGATGCCGAGGTAGTAGCTGAGTACGCCGAGATCGCTCATCTTGAAGTTCTTTGACATCTCTCTCTTGAACCTTTCGAGGACTTCCATGTCGCCTCCAGTGATTATGAGGTCGTCGACGTACACTCCCACAACCAGTCGCTGCTCACCGTGGCCGTGCGTGTACATGCCATGCTCAGAGGCACAACGCTTGAACTTCAGTGACAGTAGGGTACTGTCGAGCTTCGCGTTCCAGGCTCGTGGTGCTTGTCGAAGCCCGTAGAGTGCCTTGTGCAGGCGTAGTACCTTACCCGGGTTGTTGTTTGTCCAGGAAGCCAGGTGGTTGTCGGACGTATACGGTCTCCTTCAGCTCTCCATTAAGGAAAGCGGACTTCACGTCCATGTGGTGGACCTCCCAAGAGTAATGTGCCGCGATTGCCAGCAAAAGGCGGACGGATTCTAACCTTGCCACTGGCGCAAATACCTCTTCGAAGTCCACTCCTTGCTTATGGACGTAGCCCTTCGCTACCAAACGGGCCTTGTGCTTCACAACTTCTCCCTTTTCGTTGCGCTTCAGTTTGAAGACCCATTTGAGCCCCAATGGCTCGGTGTCCCGGCGACATATCCTCCAGACTCCACGTTTGGTTCTCGATGATGGATGTCATCTCCTCCTGCATTGCCTTCAGCCAGCATGGGTTTCTTTCTGCTTCGGCGAAGATGTCCGGTTCATCTGCGCTGATGGCATGTAGTTCGGCCACCTCTTGTTCGAGTTCGCGAGCCGTCCGGTTCATCTGCGCTGATGGCATGTAGTTCGGCCACCTCTTGTTCGAGTTCGCGAGCCGCCAGTCCAGGTGGTTCACCTCCTCCCACTAGGTCGTCCATCCTTCAGTACCTGGCCACCAGATCATCATCTTGATCGGCATCCAGCGTCGAATCCGCAGTCTGTGGTATTGCGAACTCCACTGGTTCAAGAGGTGCAGCTGCTGGCGGCGGGGACGGTTCTTGATGCTGGGCTCCTCCTTCTTCCTGCTCGGTGACGAGGTACCCCACCGTGAATTGATTTGGGTTGTGATCTGCTACGATCACGTCGTTCCATTGCCAGAAGATGCTTTCGTCGAAGATGACGTCGCGAGACACGTGAGCTCGCCCCCCCGCAGGATCATAGAGTCTGTATGCCTTGCCCCCAGGTTCGTAGCCGATGAAGACGACTTTCAGCCCCCTGGGATCAAGCTTGGCGAGGTGGGGACGTGCCTACCTTCATGTATGCAATACAGCCGGACACTCGGAGATGATGTACCGCTGGCTTCTTGTTGTTCCAGGCCTCGTGTGGCGTCTTCCCATCCAGACTTCGCGTTGGCGGCCGATTGAGGAGATAGGCGGCCGTCATTACCGCCTCTCCCTAGAATCTCCCGGGCATCCCAGCCGTCATCAACAATGACCTCGTTGTCCCGACAATGGTTGGGGGGAGTAGGGCACCGTTAGTTGTCGCTCCACCATTCCGTTTTGTTGGGGGGAGTAAGGCGCCGTTAGTTGTCGTTGCATGCCGAGCTCATCAGAGTACTTACCGAAGTTCTCGGTCCGTGCGTAGCACTCGCATCTTCTTCCCGCATTCTGTCCCGACAATGGTTGGGGGGGTAGGGCACCGTTAGTTGTCGCTCCACCATTCCGTTTTGTTGGGGGGAGTAAGGCGCCGTTAGTTGTCGTTGCATGCCGAGCTCATCAGAGTACTTACCGAAGTTCTCGGTCCGTGCGTAGCACTTGCATCTTCTTCCTGCATTCTGTCCCGACAATGGTTGGGGGGAGTAGGGCACCGTTAGTTTTCGTTGCATGCCGAGCTCATCAGAGTACTTACCGAAGTTCTCGGTCCGTGCGTAGTGTCACAACCATACTATGAAGAGAGTAGGTTGTGACCCTCACGGTGCGACAAGCAAGGTGGCGTCCCCCAAGAGACGCCCATCCAGCCATAGGCGGGCCAATATAGAAGAATGCCATGATGCGATCGAGGAGGACGATGCATCATCCAACACACCACCACGCTAAGTGGGCACTATAAAGACAAGCTGAGACATAAGCAAGACAAAGACATCAGAATAGACATGAGGGACAAAGATAGGCTTGTTGAAGGGCCGGGTAGGGCCCCGGGCCTTAACCTCGAAAGTCAGGATTCCGGAAGGAATTTGGTCATGCGGTTCGGGAGTTAAGTCCGTCCATATGAAATATGAATGCTCGCCAAATTTGATGTCAATCGGACATCGGACGGACAATGCACGACACCGTATGACCGCTCACAAAAATCATGTCTACTCCTAGTAGATTGAAAATGGCTCAGAATGTACTATAGGGGGTACCATGGTGTTAGCTCTCCACCACCCCTGGGCCCTGTGGCCTAAGTGAGCTACCCTGTGGCACATACGTGTGTCACAGTGTGGGCGAGCGTGTCGAGACGAGTGTCTCGGGCGACTTCCTTTGAAATGGGTTTTTCAAGGACAGTACCGGGCGGCACGGGTGTGCCGGTATTGCGCCCCAGCCCGCGTGTCGGAGGTTGCTACATACACCCGCTATCCGGTACGTATTCGTAAATGACTCGGCATGGGCACGTGAGGGCCTATGCCTCGATATAGCCCGGATGGATGGATGTTCGGGAAGTCCCGATGAGATGAAAGACACGCGGGCCCATTCTCGATGACATGACCGAGCGAGTCATGATGGCCGACAACATCCCGAGACTCGGGATGGCGTCAAGACATATGGACCCTGTCGATGGGGATCGAGATGACTAGACAAGATGCGACGTTGTATTGAGAGACCTTGGCCCGAGCAGAGGTAAGGTCGAGCCGGATGACTTGGCCTAGTGTAGGGGCAGGTCGGTTGTGTCGCAGACGATTGAACATGCACGCGCAGGCGGCGTGCATGGTTGGACAAGCTTGGATTCCGCACAAGCGATGTCTGATGGGCGAAGACAAACATCGCCTAAGGTCCGACGAAGCCACAAAGCCGGGCGCGAAAAATATATATAGGGCTTAATTCCCCTTAAGGCTGGTCGTGGTCGTGTCAGGATCACGACGCCGCACGGTCAAAATGTAGGACCGTGACAATTGGTATCAGAGCCACACTTTGTGTGTCTAAGTCGGACAAGACAGTCAAGAGAAATGAACCCAAGAGTTGATCGAAGACCTTGCAAGTGTGTCAAGAGTGCCCGAGTAGGCAGGACAGTTGCCGGTCAGAATTATAAGCAGTTGGGGGCTGAAGCCAAGACTACCCGAAATTCATTAGTGTCGTGTGTCGACACTTCATTATGGTTAGATCTACCCGTCAAAGTAAGAACCAAGCTCATTTTCAAGGGCTTGGTGTTCCGATAGTTGGAAGACAAATGAAACAGTGAGTGCACCATGTCGGTGCCTTCCAAAAAGAACCACTCACATAAGAGGAATAGTGTCAGTGGTTACAAGCAGAGAAGCCGAGAGTCAAGAAAAGACACACGTCGACCAAGTGCGAAAATTGAGTACAATGCAAGTCCTTATGGGAGGACGACCTTGCTGCACAGAGGCAGCCAGTACAAGTGGGGGAGAGCCCGAATCATTAGGCCTCTCACCCCGTAAAGATGCTCCAATATGCGAGCACACATATTCCTTGAGTCATCACCTTGTGCCCGAGGTTGATGACTCCACAAGAGTTGTCAAGACCAGTATCCGCTCGAGAAGTGAGCATCAAGCTGGAAGTGAACATACGAAAACGAAGCTGCGAAGAAGACGAGGAGAAGTGTCAATGCACAGCAATAGCCACGTGAAGGTGGCAAAATACAGAGAGTTGGCTGGGAAGTAGCGCCAACAATTGAAGAGTCTATGTCAAACGGGTTTTGACTCTACTCAACAGGAGTGACCGCGACGAGAGAGTGTTGCGGTTGGGCTTGCGAGCCCCACCCCGAGGGGTGCACAAATTTATGTGATTCCGAGGAATACACACACTGAGGCCAAGTTGGCCACAATGGGGCAAGATGTCCTTAGAAAGTCCATAGTTGTCTGGTGAGTGTCTGCAGAGATAGTCAGCCTCACCCACAACTATGGCAAACACTGAATAGCCACGTCTACGTTGCGAGTCTCAGTGGCCGAGTCTAAGATGGGCGAACAACAGAATAGGTCCGAAGAGGGATAGCCGTAGACAGTAGTGGCAAACCAAAGTTGAGGCAAGTTCACCCCAACAACTGACCAAGTCAAGAGTCAGATCGTGGTGCCATATGACAAAAGAGAAGTCTGAAGCATCCACTCGAACTTGTCCTCAAGTTGACGGAAGAAGACGTCAGCAAGATGAGCACATTTCTGACAAAAGATAGTCAGGTGCTCAATAGTTAAGAAACACAAATAGATCCAATGAGTCGAGTCAACAACAGATAGAGAGTTCGGGTCGTCATCGGGACGATGCCGAGATTGAGTAGGGGAGAATTTCACAACCATACTATGAAGAGAGTAGGTTGTGACCCTCACGGTGCGACAAGCAAGGTGGCGTCCCCCAAGAGACGCCCATCCGGCCATAGGCGGGCCAATATAGAAGAATGAAGAATGCCATGATGCGATCGAGGAGGACGATGCATCATCCAACACACCACCACGCTAAGTGGACACTATAAAGACGGCTTGTTGAAGGGCCGGGTAGAGGGCCCCGGGCCTTAACCTCGAAAGTTAGGGTTCCGGAAGGAATTTGGTCATGCGGTTCGGGAGTTAAGTCCGTCCATATGAAATATGAATGCTCGCCAAATTTGATGTCAATCGGACATCGGACGGACAATGCACGACACCGTAGCTAGGGGGTACCATGGTGTTAGCTCTCCACCACCCCTGGGCCCTGTGGCCTAAGTGAGCTAGGCTGTGGCACATACGTGTGTCACAGTGTGGGCGAGCGTGTCCCGCCTTTGCGGCTGGAGGACCAGCGAACTGGCACGTGCGTGCGTAGCACTCGCATCTTCTTCCCGCATTCGGCCTCCGCTCGCGCTTGAATGCGCTTCTTAATCGCCTCTGCCGCCTGCGAGATTTCCATGGATCGGCCCGACATTGGTCGCCTCTTTCTTTTGATTCCCATCTTTCCCGCGCGTGGGCCCGCGAGATTTCCATGGCTGTTACCGCCTTTGCGGCTGGAGGACCCATTGCTCTCGCCGGTGGAGAGAGACGCCAGCATCTCTGGGGGCACAGATCGTAATATGGCAGCGAACGCCAGTCGATCCTCCCGGTACTCTCTCCCTGATCACTTGCTCGACGACAACTTGACGCCCGTCATTGCGGCGGCGTGGAGGAGTGAGCGAGCCTACTTGGGATGGACCCCACACGATGTGTGTATTTTTGCACTTTGCATTTTCTTCTACTTAAACTTGAGACCTATGTGTTATTAGGTCGACACTCTAACCACTTGAGCTATTCAACTTGATTGTTGATAAAGTTGGCTTCTTCGCAATGATATACCACCGATGGATGGATTAAACCAAGCTCTGATATCACTTGTTGACTCCTGGCAATTGGGAGAACGACGAAAAAACGGTAAGAAGGAGAGAGAGAGATAAAATAAAAAATAAGAAGAAGAGAGAGATGGGAAGTGGGAAGCTAACAAGGCATTTTTTTATTTGATTCAGTTGAAGGTATTTAAATAACAAACCTATCTCACTAATTGTGTGGGTTCTACTCTGATTGTGTGGGTTCTACTCTGATTGTGTGGGTTCTACTCTGATTGTGTGGGTTCTACTCTGATTGTGTGGGTTCTACTCTGATTGTGTGGGTTCTACTCTGATTGTGTGGGTTCTACTCTGATTGTGTGGGTTGAATAGAAAAAAATGGAAAGAAGTGGAAAGCTAACTTAAGGCCTCCCACTCGACGTGGACTTCCCACTACTCTGATTGTGTGGGTTGAATAGAAAACAGGTTACCTAAAACTAGGAATGAATTTCTAACCTAGGGATTTACCTAACAGAGAGTCCAAACACTAACGTTTGGTATCTGAAATTCTGTTCCTTGCAGGTTATCAGTATGCATCCGTGTTCACCCTAATCGACTAGCATGTGGGGATGGGGTGGTGAGAGGATTTGAAACGTACAAAATCATTTTAGGACCACAGAAATCAACAACATTCAATGTAAAACAGCCAATGTGTGTTTGGTTGCTACAATTTGGAAAGTTTAAAGATTTGGAACAGATTTTGCTCTGATAAACTCTTTGAGAATTGCTTTCTCTTCATCCATGCGCTTCTTCTCATCACGATCTTTAGGATTGATCTTGCGCTTCTCTTCCAAAATCCATTTGAAAAGCTCACGCTGCTGATCCACCGGAATTGGTTCCCTTACCTTCACTGGCTCCACAATGGCTGCTCTGGCCATTGATTCCTCAACAACAGGAGCAGCAATCCTGGCAGTTTTAGCTGAACCCGTGGCACCCTCTTCTTCAGCTACATCATGTTCATCTTGCTTTTTTGTCCTCATAAACAGATAAGCTACACAATTTATAGACTTATCTCAGTTCATGCAACAGCAAAAGGTGAAAATCAACCTACACTACAGCTGTGGAGCAGCATGAAAGTGTGGGGGAGTTCATCCCATCCACAGTGGGAAACGAGAATAAAACGTGCTATTAAGAATTAATACGTGCATACCATATTCTCAACTTTAGACACTCAGTTTATATTCAAGAGCATTATAACAGCCAAAGTCCACCGCTAGTAGATATTATCCGTTTTGGTCTGTTGCGTATCGCTGTCAGTCTCACGGTTTTAAAACGCGTACGCTAGGAAGAGGTTTCCACACCCTTATAAGGAATGCTTCGTTCCCCTCTCCAACCGATATGGGATCTCACAACCCACCCCTCTTGGGAGCCAGCATCCTTACTGGCACACTGTCCAGTGTTTGGCTTTGATACCATTTGTAATAGTCCAGGCCCACCGCTAGTAGATATTGTCTGTTTTGGCCCGTTACGTATCGTTGTCAGCCTCACAGTTTTAAAACGTGTCTGCTAGGAGGGAGAGGTTTCTACACCCTTATAAGAAATGCTTCATTCCCCTCTCCAACCGATATGGGATCTCACAACCACCATTATTTAATTCCATGTCGTCAAACTTTTCAATCTCTCTCCATATATAAGGAAAGTTCTGTCTTGAGTAACAAAAGAAACCAAGACAATAAAAGATATAACTATACAAAAATGTGATGGTTGAAGCTTAATGCCCTCTTTTCCTCCCTACCCACTAAGCCTTCACAACCCCATGATGTGTTCAAGTAAGAGATTGACATCAAACAGGTCCCTGATTTTAAGCTTTTATTATCAAAATGGCTCTGGATATATTTATGTATGAGTTTGTTCAGTTTTAGCACAAAGTGATTTGCAGTAGATATCTATGGAATGAATGAGTAATATGAACATTTAGAAATAGAAAACATTATATTAAGTAATCCAAAGATCAAAGTGGGTAATGTAGATTGACCAGATTTTTGGGAGGATGTTGGGCAGGGGATGAATTTTCTCTGCCTGAACTGTATCAAAATTCGTATGGGCACCATTAATGAATAACAAAACTCGATCTCCCGATTAGGTATTTAACGGATTCGATCAAACACGTTAACACAGCAACCAGAAACTGATACATATACCATGGAAGAAGAGAGAAAAATTACCTCCAACAGCAAGGTTTACAGTCAAAAGCATGGGCCATATGAACTTATATCGCCTTGCAAATGATTCCTTTGTAGGAGGAGGCGGCGGCGGCGGCGGTGGGGAAGACGCAGATCCCATGTTCGTCGATACTTGTGGAGCCGGTGAAAAAGAAGCGTCTCTGACTTTATGCTGATCTTGAAATTGCTTAACCTGGACTGTTTACAGATGGAAAAACAAAAGCAAAAAGGCGATCGATCATCAATCAGAATCAAAACCGCAATAATTGAAATGAATGATTGAAGCGGATCAGTTCTTGGAGTAAACATTTTGAGGCTAAACTTGGAAGAAACGAAGAATCGGGGAATGGTACCTTTCTTGGGTTTGTTGGCGTAGAGCTTAGGAGTTCCTTCGCTCATCTCCGATCACTGCGTATTTGATGGCTGATTTGGCTTCTTCCTCAGTAGGCATCGAGTCGCTCTCCGGCAGGCCCTACCATTGGGGGGCGGGGGGTGTATTTTATGAAATAATATCTTTTTAAAAATAAAAAGGTAAATGGTAAAAAAAAATACCTTTGTTATTTACTTCAATGGTAAATAATTAATATGGCTATGACCTAAAATATCACCACGGTAACTTTTGTTTAACGTTTCTTTTTACTTCATTTTATGAAATATGAATAATAATATTGTAATTTTTAAAATAATAGAGAAGTTTTTTAATAAATGAAAAAATTACTGGTATTTTTTTAAAATATAAAAAATAATCGTTTTTTTAATTCCACAATATTTATGGTAGAAAAGCTAAAGGTCTAATCTATGTATATATATATATATAAATTTGTTAGTTATACTGAAATTGTCAATTATTTTATATACGTCATACAAAAAAAAATTATTTAATTAAACTATTTTTTCATTTTTTTAATGATAATAATCTTTTCAATTCAACTACATACGAGACCGAGCTGGGCCCTTTCACTTTTTTCTCGGGTTTGAGCTCCTTCTTGAAGCTATTTTTGAACAATGTTACTAATAATTATGTTTAATGCACTTTCTTTTTCTTTTTCTTTTTAACTATTAGTTCAATTACGAGGTCTTTATATATTAATTATTAAACACCATTTATTTTCCTAAACAATTATTAGTTAAATTAACAAGTTTTTAAATTCTTTTTATTATTCTTTTTTTTGGTAGTTTTCAACACTTTTTTTTAAAACCTTAATTGAAAGTAAATAATAATGTGCAAAGAAAAAACTAATGAGCATTTCTAAGTTTATTTTAATAATAGTAATAATAAATAATTAATTAATTATCAAACAAGATATTAAGGCTTTAAAAAAATTGTTAAATTACAGCATAATCTCAAAGGTATCGCTTCTAATTTTTTTAATTTTAAAAATTGACCAGGCCCTTAATATTTTATTGGCAAAATTATATATATAAGTTTTGTTAACAATGATTTTATATTATAAAAATTGAAGAATGAAATGTGAATATGAGTTTAAGGTTAGGTTGAAGTAATAAGGAAGATATGGATGAGGGGAAGCAAACGACAATTTGTCCACACTCATCAAATTCACAAACCCAGTCTCGATTCCGCGTCCTCCTCCGCCGAATTGGAATTCGAATTGAAATTGAAATTGGGGATTTTCATTTTGTTTCCAACATTCTTAACACACCCATTTCACTGAACCAACTGAATTTATCCTCTTTTAGTTTCCAATCCGAACGAAACCCCGATTCAATCGTCTCTTTCTCCCTCTCTCCGTCGTGGGTTTTCGTTTTTTTTTTTGCTCATTTTCTTTTCTGTTCTTCGTTGATGCGCTTCAATGGCGGCTTCACAGTCGTATTTGTCCCGTTTCTTCACTAGTTTCTCATTTCAAATCACTAACTACTCTGAAGCAGGCCTACCCATGTTGTTCTTATGCTCTTTCTTCGTCTTCTTCACCTTCTCCGTCCTCGTTTTCTCCATTTCTCTCTACAAAAAGTTGAAGAAACTCGAGTTTGAACATCGTCAGCAACTAATCACTAAGCCGATTGAGCCTAAGAGAATAGATATTGGGTATTCTGTGGCGGATTGTAATGAAACCGATCGGACCTGTTTGACTCATTCGCTTCTGTTTGAGATCTTACCACCCGATTCTAAGAAATGGGCGAGTTTCTTCGTTGAAGAGGGGTGCGATGAACAAGATTTGAAGGGCGTTGAATTGAATAAGGAATTTGGGGATTCTGGTCAGGAGCAAGGGGGGAAGAAAAAGAAGAAGAGGGCAAAGAAGAAGAGGGCGAATTTGCAAGGTGGAGATGAGAATGAAAATTGGGGAATGAATGTTAGCAATGGTTGTGAGCAGGAATTGACTTTGTTGTATCCTTTTACACCGTCTACTAGTGTGATTCAGAGGAAGATTAAACGGCAGTATGATGAGCTTATGAAGTGTCAGGAATCAAAGGAATTGACATTGGCTCAGGTTCTCTATTCTTCTAATTGTGAATTCTTTCAGTAGTAACTTTTGTTCATAGTGTCTGCTGAATGTGCTGCATCCTCCATGTCTGTTATTGTCTGTATTCCAGCTAGAGTTTCTTATGTTAGCATCTCATTGCCCTTTTCTTGTGTCTATACTTCTGGTGCAATCCTTGCTGATTCTTTTTTTTCAAGAACTTGCTTAATTTAGTGTAACAACCCAATCCCCAATCCCACCGTTAGCCCATATTGTTCTCATATGGTTTTCCCTTTCGAGCTTCCCCTCAAAGCTAAAACGCGTCCACTAGGGAGAGGTTTTCACACCCTAAGGAATGTTTCATTCCCCTCTCCAACCAATGTGAGATCTCACAACCCACCCCTTTGGGGTCAGCGTCCTCGCTGGCACATCACCCGGTGTCGGGCTCTTTGATACATTTGTAACAACCCAAGCCTACCACTAGTCGATATTGTCCTCCTTGGACTTTTCCTTCTGGGCTTTTCTTCAAGGCTAGAACGCCTCCACTAGGGAGAGGTTTTCACACCCTAAAGAATGTTTTGTTCCCCTCTCCAACCGATGTGAGATCTCACAATCTACCCCCTCGGGGGCCAGTGAGGCACATCGTCCGGTGTTTGGATTTGATACATTTGTAACAACTCAAGCCCACCGCTAGCAGATATTGTCCTCTCTGGGCTTTCCCTCTCGGGCTTCCCTCCAAGGTTTTAAAACGCGTCCACTAGAGAAAGGTTTCCACACCTTTATAAGGAATGATTCGTTTTCCCTCTCCAATCGATGTGAGATCTCACATTTAAGTTCCATGAAATAGTTGTAGCTCGAAGATCCTTAGAAATGCCATTTCTCACATATTTGAGAAAGATCATGAGGCTAAGTAATGTGTTGCAATGTTGCCTAGGAATTCACATGTAGTAATATTGCTAGTATGTGGACTGAATATCAGCTATATCCATAACTGTTGTCGTTGGCCGAGTTTGATTCGAGATCAGCTTGATCTATAGGATATGATGTTGTTGGTTGGACTATGTTCTGTGAGAATTCTTGCTATCAACTGATGAATTTGGAGTTTTCGAAAGTTGTACACGAAAAGTCGATCAAACGCTGCTTTGTATTGCTAGTTTACAATTGAGACTGATAGGAGGTTGAATTCTAAACAGTGTAGCACTGCAATTTATTCTGCTTTCCTTTTGAATTCAGGTCAGACAATTTGCCAACTGTTTAATCAGCGCTCGAAGCAAGCTACAGCACAAGTACGCTCCATATTTTTGCTTCGATGATATTCGTGCTTCTCGTGTCTCTTATTCCATGTCAAATTTCATAGACCTTTAACCTCTTGTTAAGTATCATCACGTACGATAGGTTACATTTGCGTTCGAGAACTATCTCTAAGATTTTTACCCTTCTTAAGTTGTTGCACTCCCAACTATTATATACACTTTTTCTACTGACAGAGCTGATGTCATCCACCGAAAGTTCACGATAACCAAAGCTCTGCTTTGTAAGGCTGATAGATCCTCTTTCGATCGCCTTCAACAGCAGGTTCGTCGATATAATTTGATATTTGTTGGCAAAATTCTCACCTACTCAAGATTTATTGATCTGTACCTGTTGATGCCTTAGATATGTAAGCTAGAATTGGAGCAGAGAAGGCTAGAGGAGGACACCTTTGTTTATAACTGGCTTCAACAACAGCTTAAACTCTCTCCAGCATACAAAAAGGTGTTGCTTTACTTCCTACTTCATTTACACTCTTTTTTACTTCTTCATTTACACTCTTTTTTCGCCACCGATGCGTCGTACAAATTAGATAATACACTGCTTGTCTGATGTAATCTCTGAATCCCATCCCCATTCATAGTTATTGCCCTTTGTAAATATAGATCAAGTTCATTACTCTGTCACCCTTTCCCCATAATAGTTGAAGATGTCCATTGAAGCTGTAAGATGGATATCTCCTTCCCTACATACCTCCATTTATTGTTTTCGATAAGAGAAGAATTTACAAATTGTGCGGGATCCACATAAGTGTTGAACGGAAAGAGTATGTACTACCGTAGTACTAGAAATTCTCCCCTTTTTTTTGTCACACACACTTCAAATTGTTATAGAGAATAATGCAACAGCCAGACCACTGATGATTTCTCTGGTCCTTCTGATCTTCCAGATGCTTGAAAAAGGTACGAGCACGGAGTTAATGAAAAACTCTGAGAAGCCAACAGAAAAGGTCGATCCCGAGTTTACGGACACGTCGTTTGAAGAACTATTAGCGCAGGAAAAAAAGGATTCGTTTTGGTAAGAGACCATAATCTGTGTTAGTTGATTGTGTATTGTAGTGATGAGTTTTGTACCAACGGTTTGAAAATGTTGTGCAGGCAGAGGAATGGGAAACTGAGATCATGCTCAGGGTGATGATAGAAGGGAGATGAGTTTGTTCTTGTTTTCTTGTAACAAAAGCTCAAATTTGCAGCCTGTAAATCCAAAGAGGAAACACTTACAGTTTTTGTAGGTAGCAGGAGTTTTGTTAGCAGCCTGCTGCTTTCTTGATTAATCTCTCAAGTAAATATACCCTTTTTTTTGTCTTTTTTAGTGGTCGGGAGTTTTAGGATCTGTCTGTTGTGGAAAAGCTGGTTAATCACATTAGATGATTGTGGTTTTAGTCAACCACTGACTCTGACTTTGACATTATGAAACCCAATCAATCACTGACTGTTGACTTGAAGGCTGAGTAGTTGGCTGAATGACAATGGTGTTGAGAAGGCAAGAATTTAAAGTACTCCTCAAAACAAGAAGTTAAATTATTTTTTACTTTCAAATAAAGTTATGGGTCTTATTATTACTATTACTATTTATATTGAATTTATAAGTATATATATATATATATATATAAGGAATGGATATTTTCATCACTTCATTCCATCTCCTAGTTTAGCATTTTTTTTCTTCTTGTCTCAAATGAGGAGAGAGACTCCATTTGACGAGTTTTTAAAGCTATTTTTTGTCTGTTTTTGGAACTTTCCTTCAATTTAGAATAATATTTGTTAAAAGCATTTTTAAAAAATGAATAATAAAACGAAGGGGAGTGGTGGTGGTGTTTATAAATTGCAAGTTTTAAAACTAAGACATTGTATTAACTTACAGAAGGAGGACAATGTAATGAATTTTCAATAACAAATAAAGTATTTTGATTTTGTTTATCCAATTTTATCCATACTTGCTCTTATTCATTTCATGTGACCATTCAACCATTCATTTCATGTTCATGTGACCATTCAACCATTCATTTCATGTGACCATTCAACCATTCAATTGAATTCTCCAGAAACCTTCTTTCGTCTCGAAGATATGTTTTTCTTCCCTTAAAAAGTCGACAACACACTATAGATTGCATGACAGACTTCAAGTAACCTCCAACCTTTAAACAAGATCTACTGGCGGATAGATAAAGGACTTTCCCTCCAGTAGGGCGGGTGGGCTGGCGGGTGTCTAAAGCCCATCTCAACCTAGCCGATACTACCCCAAAAAGTGCTACTCTCGGTCTCGCTGCTTCACGACCCTCGATCAAGACCTGTCTCGTAAATCTTTTTTGAGACCAACAAATATCGAATATAGAGATTTGAATCTCTTTCTTTATAAGTTTTTTTTAAAAAAAAAAAGAAAAACTAATTTATCTCTAGTTAAAGCACCTACAACAAACTCTTGATAGCCTAATCATAAACCGCATTCCTGATCCTGAATTTATAACAAACAATAAGAAGGATAAAAAGATGGACGCAGATAAAAGAAAATTTGGCATCAGTAAAAAGTAATTCATATATGACCACAAAAAGCTCCAGAATCACCGGTCCATGTCTCTTGTACACAACAATAGAACATATTCCTCAAATCTCAACAACAGTGTAAAGAAAAGAGGGAGAGAAAGAGGACCTACACTCTACCATAAAAAGGGAATTGACTGTGAGACGAGAAAATGAAAAGGGCAGATCGAATTGGAAAAGTTCTCATCTTTCAGTTCTTCCCGTTTACCTTGATTCATACAGTCTGAACTGAACAACCTCTGTGCCATAAGCAAGTAAATCAATCAGTCAATCTTCACGGATGAGTAGATCTTTCTAACAAACCAGAAGCAAGCATAAAAGCCAATGGTTCCCGTCAACACGAAGAATGCATATGAAACGATGACCATGTAACCGAAGTAGAGGATCCCCGAAACGAACTTTGTAATCTCCAACTTAGAGAAGAAGTAGAAGACTGAGTAGAGGAAGAGATATAGAGCGGATGATCCTGCAGTCAAGTAAGATCTCCACCACCAGTAGTAATCTTCACTGCACAACTGGAAGTAGCACAGCACAATTGTAATCTCAGCGCACGTAATTAAAAGGATGATAAATACTATGAAGAGAAAGCCAAATATGTAATAGAACTGGTTCAGCCATATCGATGTCAAGATGAAGAAGAGCTCGATAAAGACGGCCCCAAATGGAAGAATACCCCCAATGAGTATGGAGAAGACTGGCTTCATGTACCATGCTTGGTCGGGAATCTGCCTAGGAATCTTGTTGGTCTTCACAGGATCTTCAATTCCTGGCTTTTTGAAGCCCAAGTAACTGCCAACGAACACCAATGGTACTGATATGCCAAACCACAAGCATACAAGTGCAAACATTGTCCCAAAAGGTACTGCCCCGGATGACTGCTCACCCCAGATCAGAGCATTAAGCACAAAGAAGATTGAGAAAAGAATACCAGGAAACATAAAGGCAGTTTTCAATGTAATCCTCTTCCATTCGGTGCCCCTGAACATTTTGTACAAACGAGCTGATGAATAACCAGCAAACAAACCCATGAAAACCCACAGAAGGACCATAGCAGTCATCAGCCCTCCTCTGTTGGAAGGAGATAAGAAACCCAGCAGAGCAAATATCATTGTTACAAGTGTCATTCCAAAGATCTGAACGCCCGTGCCGATATAAACACACAATAGACCAGAATTGATGGGTGGTCTAAACACGTCTCCATGCACAAGCTTCCATCCTGTTTCCTCTTGAGCCTCATCTTGGGCATCCAATTGATTATAGTTGGCAATATCTCTATATAAAGTTCTCATCATGATCATGGCCACCATGCCCGAAAGGAAAAGAACAATCATTAGAGAGTTTATAATGGAGAACCAGTGAATTTGATCGTCATTCATGAGAAGGTATGTGTCCCACCGAGAAGCCCATTTAATATCACTTTCCTGTGAAATGATCAGGATCAATTTATAACAGCAACATCAGAGGAACAGTTCAGGAGCATCAGGGATTAGTGACGACCATACCTTGAATGAAACATCATACGTAAACACAATCTCCTTGTTCGTGTCAACTTCCTGAGGAACAGTGCTGCCTTGGATGAAATTTTTTGTGTCCTTATTGCATGTAATTAGCTGCGGATTCTTCTCATCCCACTCTTTGTATTCATGATTAATACTGTTCAAAACAACGAGGGAAAGAAATTATGCTACTGAACTGATTACAGTTAAATCATGGAAATAAGACAAACACGTTGTTTAACTGAAAATAAAAATCAACTAAAGCCTAGGGGCAAAAGCAGCTGTTTTTAAAGCATGAAGAGCCTTGGATTGAATATCACTCTAAGGGCTTAAGTGGACGAGAGAACCAGTGGTCAATTAATACAAGAAGTACAATTGTAAGAGCAAAGGAAAAGAAAAACCTGTTTGGTGTAACCTCAAATCCAACAATTCGAGACAGATCAGTGTCAGGGTCCTTGTGAAACATGACTCTAAAGCTCAAGTGGTTATTGATAAAATATTTTTCCTCTTTGCTCTGTGAAGGGAAAGGGAAGACATATATTAATGAAAATATAAAATCTATAGAAAAGTAAAACCGAAAAACTTCATATTTTAACTGCCATCAAAATCATACCCCAGCATAATTCCCTTTGAATCCAACAAGGAAACCATGTTCGTAAGTGGTTGATGGATTTCCGTCCCTCCTTTGTCGAAGAACGGCAACTGGAAGGTTATCCAAGATCCTAAACATCCATGGGGGGAGTATCTCATTGTAAGAACAGTGGATAAAATAAATAAATATGCCACAGGGAAGGAATGTGCCTACTTTGAAAATTATAAAGTGGAATTTCAAATTTCACAGTCGAAACTCAAAACAAGATACCATTAGACACATACATATAAAATGTTCGCAACTTACATGTTTACTCGATATTTATCATCAATTTTCTCCTTAAAATTCTTTGCAGAGTCAGCATCAAGTGTAACCCTACAGACAACAGTACAAGACTGCTCCTCCCTCATTTTGAACTGGAAAAATATTTGGAAACGTTAGAGACAGGAAAATAAAGTACCAGCGATTTCATTTTAGATGGAATCTGTACAATATTCAAATTGCTTTAAAAACAGGCAAGGTACTCACAGTATAAACAGAATTCTCAATGCGATCGCCTCGGAGAACTTCTCCCAAGTTTTCTGCATTGTTATTGATTTTTTTGGGCTTGCAGTAATTTAAATAGTAGTAATCATATGGGAGCTGTGTTTTTGTGGATGACAATTTGTTTACTTTAACAGGAAGACTATCACCCTGTTGAAAGAAAAAAAACGGCATTTCCATTCATTGATGTGAATTGAAACACTTAATAACAGATGGAAGGAGCAAAAAGAGGTTAGAATTGAGAATTTCTAAATCAACAAAAAAAAAAAAAAACCAAGTTCAGAGCCAAAAACATAAATACATCCTTTGTATTTTTAGTAGTTATATATTTCACAATATGACCTCGAGATCAAACTACAAGCAGTTCCAGAACTTGGGTAGATAAAAACTCAAATTACATGCGTTAAGAGCAGTGAACACATTGATCAGAACTCATTTGCAAAATCGTACAACAGCGCTCGTATGTTTGATGACCGACATGAACTCACTGTAACTGCTAAGGCAGCCTGAACATACTACATTAAGAAACCTTATAATGCTGGAAAAACTGAACACAGCGCGTGGAGAGCGCTTATGGCTCTACTTAACCATTTTACCCGACCAAGATGGTTGGCCATCGAGAAGACAAAACATGGTAGCATGAAAAATTTGAAGTTATTCAAATGTCAGGCATGAAGGCTACAACACGATTACACATAATGCGACATTGCTCCTACATTTCATTGCTGTAAGTGACCACCTTCAATAAACACAACACATGTAACCAGAATAAATCATTCAATGATGTTTAGGAATATTCCGATACCGCATAATTAAGAGAACATAGCTATTAAAGAACAGATCAAGCACCAGAAACCTAGATCCGACTTAGCGAAGTACGAACTGCCAAAAACCGCACTACTCGCCAGGTCGCAGATCGTGAAGAACATTTCAACAAGAAAAACAATAGCAAGTTGAAGAAACACAAGAAATAAAAGAAACATTGAGAGGAAGTGATGGAATTCGTAACGTACAGTCTGGAAATCCCGAGGAGCGACGCCGGGGAGGTAGAAGGAGTGACAGGAGGATATAAGAAGCAGACCGAGGAAAACGGTGATGAGATTTGGTGAAGGTGTCGGGACGTTGCCGACCTTCTTCATTTTCCGACGACGGAGTACGGATGAGCTTTCGACGGCGACGATCGCAACGACGGAAGTCTCTGGATAGAGGGCTGAGGGGTGGAGCGACAGTAATTTTCTCTTTCCACTCGAGAATTGGGAAGATGTTGTGAAGGCGGTGTTAGAAAAAGATAATAATAAATGCGTATTAAATAAAAAGCCTATACGATTAAATATGTGTTAAATTACAATATTAGCCTAATTTTAGTCTATAAAATTATATAAAATTATGAAGGAAAGAGTCCCATAAAGAAAAGGCTTCGACCAATGCTTCTTATGGTCAAAAACTGATCCTACGAACACCTCTAAATTGTTGATGAAATTTTACAAGCTTTTAGATATGAGACGTTGCTGAGCATTCTCTTCCACCTTAATAGGATTTGTTAGAGAATGGTTCATAAAGGTCAATGGGCTCATTCAAAAAATGGGCACCAGCGGATCAATGCAAGCCTCAAATGCACTTGTTAACCATCAAATCAAGGACCATAAATAGGAGTCACTAATGAAACTGCCTTGATCGACATAGTTGTTGGACTACAAGAAACGAGGATCATAGTTGTTGCAATGTGTATTGAGTTAGTTTCTTTCTCTATTATTATATACGGACTCTTGTAATTAGTTTTTTAAGCTAATTAGACGTGCTAGATATTAAAATAGAATTCTTGTGGCAGCGGGACAGCGATTATGTGTCACTTGTTCTAACATGGCGAACAAGTTAGTCGTATGAAAATCGTAAGTCACGGACAATTTGGACATATAAATGAGCCTCATTCACATTTGAGAGAAATTGTTTTAGAAAACGTGAGCGAGAAGATGTGTTGAAAACAATTTATAAGAAAGTAATGTTATAGGCTAAAAACAAAGGAGCAACAACCATAACTTTGATAGCATATAACCTTAATAACCTTAGTAGGAAGAATTTACGACTAGTCACATCCCCTATATTACATTTTGGGACATTTTAGCTTTGACGAGTGTAGACATGATTTTAGTGAATAGTCATACACCCTCATATTGACGCAACATGAATAGTGAAGACCTAACTATACATGAAAAGCATGTAAAATGGGTTTGGAAGGGGCATACGACCATGGACAATACGTCCTAGACAAGCATGAACTGGACATCTAACACGCAGCCACAGGCAACACACCTTAGACAAGCATGACCGTGTCACTAGGCAAAGAGATCCTCTATCCCTTTATTTGTTTCTCATTTGTGTTAGAATGGGCTCTCTAGTATGATAGTTTTATGAATTACTCGCTTCTAGTTGGGTACCTATGAGCAAGGGCGAAAGATTCGGGGTGACCTATACTCAAGCCTCTGACCTTGTTTTTTAGAAGATGTTTTAGAGAAACATTTGAAATTGATTTAGGAAAGCAATGTTAGAGACTAGCGAACAAATACGTAACAACCATAGTTTTGTTAGTGTATAACTTGAATAGAAAGAATTAATAACTAGTCATATTTCGAGACATTTTAGACTTGCCCGGTGTTGACATGATTTTGGGGGGACCGTACACCCCCTAATTGACATCAAAAAACAATAAAGACCTAACTAATAGGAAAGCAAATAACATGAGTTTGGAACGAGTATACAACTACAAGTAGCATTCCCTGGATAAGCATAATCATGACATTCGACACCCGGCCACAGGTAATACGTCTTTGACAAGCATGACCATAACAACAATCACCACTTAGACATTCAATCAAGGCACCTTCGTTTGACAATACTTCTCCTTATGGGGAATGAATTTTTGGAATAGTAATATTCCAAATCAATAAAGATCGTCGTACACTCACAATATTTTGTCCACAAAAAATGAATCACCTCAAATGACATATGGACTGTGATATTAAATGTCATCTTTGTGAAAAAGAAATTGACGTGCTACAATGACCGTAATAAAGGGTCGTGATTTGCGCGCGGATGAGCTACCTCCTAAAATTATTGAGGAAGAACAAAAAGAAAAAAAAGAAAAAGAAAAAAAAAAAAGAGGGATTTGTCTACGGTCAGGTCTACTCAACTTCCTATTTGAAGAACGAACTAATTAAAAAAAACCAAAAAACAGCATAAAGAAATTTGACAACGTCCATTGAAGGAGAGAATTACCGACGTGGCATCAAAGTGAATTTTTATTTTTATATTTTTTTCAACTTCCTTTATTTGAAGAGGCAATCCTCCGATTTTCTCGTAATTATACTCCCGCCCTTCAAATATTTATCGTCCACACCTCTCGGGCTTTCGGCATTTTGGAAATCGGAACGATCAACAGAGACACTCAAACCTGCATTTCGAAGCAGTTCCATCTCCATCTCCATCATCGAGTTCGGAATAGGTTAGAGCCCTTTCATTTTCTGAGATCTGTCTTTTTCTCTCTTTGTTCAATCGATCTCACAGAGTCCCTGCCTCTCTCCAGCTTCCAATTTGCATCAGCTTCTCCCTTCCTTCAAATGGGTACGCTTTTTGTTTTTGTTTTGATCTTTACCAATTTGTGTAATTTGCGTGGCGATGTTCCATCTTTATTTCCGTCAGCTTAATTTGTACGTTTTGTTTGATTTGCGTTACGTTGAAGCATCCTCAGTGTATTTAATTTTGTTTTTTCCAATTCGATTGGGCGCGAGATGTAACGTATCGATATACTTTGATTATACATTACCCTTTAATAGTTGTTTATTGCTAATAAAAGGATTTGAGCTGCCTTGATTAGGGCGTGATAGATTTTCTCCAAATCTGTTATGAATGATCACTCTATTTGGGAGTATTAGATCGCTGAATTCATGATCACGCTATTCATTCGAGAGTACTAGATCGATGAATTATATTCACCATTTCGTCTCGAAGGATGTAGAATGGTTCTAGAATGAAATTTTGTGCTCTTGGATTTTCTTGATCATACATTACCCTTTAATAGTTGTTTATTGCTAATAAAAGGATTTGAGCTACCTTGATTAGGGCGTGATAGATTTTCTCCAAATCTGTTATGAACGATCACTCTATTCGGGAGTATTAGATCGCTGAATTCATGATCACGCTATTCGAGAGTATTAGATTGATGAATTATATTCACCATTTCGTCTCGAAGGATGTAGAATGGTTCTAGATGAAATGTTTGTGCTCTTGGATTTTCTTGATCATACATTACCCTTTAATAGTTGTTTATTGCTAATAAAAGGATTTGAGCTACCTTGATTAGGTCGTGATAGATTTTCTCCAAATCTGTTATGAACGATCACTCTATTTGGGAGTATTAGATCGCTGAATTCATGTTCACGCTATTCGAGAGTATTAGATCGATGAATTATATTCACCATTTCGTCTCGAAGGATGTAGAATGGTTCTAGAATGAAATGTTTGTGCTCTTGGATTTTCTTTGTAATCAAGTTCGTACCCTCGCTAATGGCATTTATGGATCTTGGGTGTTTCTGGCTAGCGAGTTCTCTCAATTCGGCTTGTATTGATGCTTCCATCACAGTTATTGCTGAATTATAGTGTTCGAGACTAAATTTTTAAAATTTATTGAGTAAAGAAGTTCCATGTTTCTTCTTGTCGCATATACAAAGAGATTATGTATCAGTTTTGCTTGGCTTCTTCTAGAAATCAGAGAGCGTTATTTTCATCTGATGTCAAAGCTAGACAGGACCACTGTTATACTGGATTACTTTTAAGAGTTTTATTTTGCCTATTTCTGTGATATCACAACGCCACAATTTAGTTTGCGGGTTTTACTTGCTTGATTTATTATCCATTTTTTGTTTAATTTCTACAATTACGAGGTTCTAAGAAGCAAAAATTATCCTCTTCTGGCAGCCAAGAGCGATGAATGTTGCTCTGTTCAGCTTATAGATGGAGATGGTGTATTCAACGTCGACGGAATTGACAACTTTATCAAATATGTGAAATTGGGGGAATGTGGACTTTCATATGCTGTAGTATCCATTATGGGCCCTCAAAGTAGTGGTAAGTAGTCTGCTTTCAAAAGCTTGTCGTATTAAAACAATGAATATAAGTTCAAGCTTCCTGCTGAGTGCTGATACTTTAATTAATCTGTTTAAGAACTTGGCGTTCTGCCTCTGTATTTTAACTGTGAAGTTCAATTTAATTATTCAAACATTATATTTCTTCTTCTCTACATTTGAATATTTGAACTCAAAGTTTTGTATCAGATAGATATCTTTCCTGCTGGTTCGTAGTCTCTTGCGAAATTACTTTTCTTATTATTTTTTATATAATCTGATTAGGGAAGAGTACGCTGCTAAATAATCTGTTTGCGACCAACTTTAAAGAGATGAATGCTTTTATAGGGAGGTAAGTTATTGTCGTCTCCTTATGTCTTCGGTTTTTGTAGATAAGAAATGACCCTTTTGTCTTTAGTTTATTCAGGCTTGGTGACTGAAAAGTGCAAATTGATCTGTCTTTGTCTAGGTCTCAAACAACTAAAGGTATATGGTTGGCTAGATGTGCTGGCATTGAGCCTTGTACGCTTGTAATGGATTTGGAGGGAACTGATGGAAGAGAGCGAGGAGAGGTGCATTTCTATGTTTTTTTTGGGTTATTATTGAGACTTATACACTTCTTTTAGTTTGTTCTTTTTTATTTTTCCAAATGACCACTAAGTGTTTGTTAATACTTTGAGTTCACTATTTTCACACGCCTCTTTTTGTAGAGATCTAAGATCTTTTTTTGTTTAAAAGAACGTTGTTACTCCTTTCCAAGTATGATAAACTCATCAGAGATAAAAGGGGTTTTTAGACTTTAGTATCATTTAGATGAAGATTCTGTTGTCTGAACTTCGAAAAGCTCTGGGTTGTTCTTACAATTTATGTTCAATTGTCTGTTGACGAAACTCAACCTGAGGTGATTCCTAGGTACCTATCTGAGTGAATCTGGAATTAGAAGCCTTCTAGAATGTCAAGATTCTTCATATCTGTCTTTTAATGGCAGGGTCAATACCCTAGTCTAGGCTGGGTCCAAAGAAAGAAATCTGACTTTTGTCTTTTTCTTTGTTTGTATGTCCTCTGTGTAAATAACTATGAATATGGTAACCAAGGACACACTTGTCTTACTCGTGGATTCTGGAAAGTTTACAATATTTCTCACTAAGAAAGGTGGAGATGTGGTATTTGGATTAAGAGGTTGTGGATAGACTGTTTCCTGGTTTCTAGATGGGGTTATTTCACTAAATATTTTGCAACACCTTCAGCCTTCTCTCAAGCCAATTTGATTAATTGTGCCACAAGCCCCCGTCCACTTCTTGTATCCCCCCCCCCCCCCCCCCCCCCCCCCCCCCCCCCCCCCCCCCCTTTTTTCATATAGATCAATGAAACATAAGGGATTTTTTTTTAATAATTAAAAAAAATCAAGTTCCCTGTGAAAACCAAATGAGTTTGAATTGTAGATTTTCTCAATTGCCATTAAGTATTGTCTTCATTTGTATCATAATTAGGTAGATATATTGTTGGTTGTTTCTTAATGTGGTTTTGTCATCCTCTTTATTAGGATGACACTGCATTTGAGAAGCAAAGTGCCCTCTTTGCCCTTGCCGTGTCAGATATAGTGCTAATAAACATGTGAGTTTTCTTTAGTTTTGTTATTTTGATTCTTGTTTTATCTTCTAATATGTATTTCCGTATGCTCTTCTTTTAATATTTCTTGTTTCCACATTATTTAGTTTGAAAAGTTATTATTTGATTTAGGTGGTGTCATGATATTGGCCGTGAGCAGGCTGCTAATAAGCCTCTCCTCAAAACTGTATTTCAGGTATTTCCTTTAATCTGGTTGTACGTGGGTCATGGTGTATCTTCTATAATAATAGTTCAATAATTTTCCAATTCTATGGTATGCAGGTCATGATGAGATTGTTCAGTCCACGTAAAACAACGTTAGTGTTCGTCATACGTGATAAAACAAGGGTCTGTTTATATTTTCTGGGTAGTTTTTATTTTACACTTGTTGCAGTATTAATTTAGTTTTTCCTAGTGGTTGTTGAAGAACCTTTTGTTGCAAGATCTTAACTTTTCTTACAGTCTTTGTTGATTGTTCATTTTTTCTGTATATAGACACCACTGGAAAATTTAGAGCCTGTTCTTAGAGAGGATGTACAGAAGGTAAATTATTGGTGCTTTCTTAATCATTGCGATGCCCAAAAAGTGTTATTATTTTATTCTCATTTACATTTTCTCCACCTCTATTTTGATTGCAGATATGGGACTCTGTTCCTAAGCCACAGGCCCACAAAGATACTCCACTAAGCGATTTTTTTAATGTGAGTCCTCATTTCCTCCATGTCAAATGGATTTTCTATAGGGGAAGTATAACTCTATGGTAATCGATATTGATTTCTTTTGAATCATCAGGTTGAAGTTGTTGCTTTATCTAGTTTTGAAGAAAAGGAAGAGCAATTCAGAGAACAGGTATATGGATTTTGTGAAACTCTCTATTGACCCTCAGTACAATATGAAAATTATTCTATTTCGTACCCCCCCAATCTCCAAAAATAGAACTGAGGACATTTTATTTTGTGAAACTCTCACATGTTATGGTTGTTCAAAGGAATTATATTAGTGAATCCCAGAATTTTCTTCTTTCTTTTACATACTTCTCATAGCATTGAGTTTTTTTGTCTTCTTGTTCTATAAAGAAATTTTATACGGTGGTCAGAGCATCGTATTTTCCTAGATAAATGTTGTTGGCATATTTTATGAACTATTGTGTTTCAAATCAGGTGGCAAGTTTGAGACAGAGGTTCTTCCATTCTATTGCCCCTGGAGGACTTGCTGGAGATCGCAGGGGAGTTGTTCCAGCTTCAGGATTTTCTTTTAGCGCACAGCAAATCTGGAAAGTTATCAAGGAGAACAAGGATCTTGACCTTCCAGCCCATAAGGTATAACAGTGACCAAATTCATGTTCGGAGTTATATAGCTAAATGTCAACTTATCCATGGCATATCTGCAGGTTATGGTGGCTACTGTTCGCTGTGAAGAAATTGCCAGTGAGAAGTTTGCTTGGCTTGCATCAAATGAGGTTTTTTACCCAAGCGTTTAATTTTATCCTTGTCTATTTTTTTCTCCTTTCTAATATATCCTGTAGTCAAAACATGCCATAAAATTAATTTATTTTATTCGATCAGGACTGGTTGAGTTTGGAAGAAGCAGTACAATCAGGCCCGGTTCAAGGTTTTGGAAAGAAGCTAAGTGCAATAATTAATACTTGTTTATCAGAGTAAGTAGTGCTTATGTGTAACACCTGTCTTGATGCTATCCAGGATGCATTCAAGTGAACACTAGTAACTTTACACATTTACTCTGTTCGCGTTAGCATTGAAAGATTTGAGTAAAGTTGGGCAAGGTCATGTAAACAGGAGGTTTCCATGGAACTTTTGCGCTCATTGTTTCATCATCATCTAGAATTTTTCTTCATTCCTTGTCATGTTCATAAAATGATTGTTTTTCTGATGGACTAGGATTGTCACAAGGGACTGCTCCATGCATGATTGTTAGGGTTCCTTAGTGATAGTTTTTTAACCGATCTTGGCTTTAGAAGTGAATATCTTCTCTCTTGGAAATTCTAGTACGAGTACGAAGTAGAATTTAATAGTGGCAAGTACTTAAAAGTCCCAACAAGAAGATGCCTAGATGATGAAAAATGAAAATCTTCATTTCCACTTGCTGATTTTATTGAATATTAGTTAATATGTATGTATCTCAATCGCTAATAGTTTGCATTATTAACGAACAGTGGCAACAGTAATCATGATCTACGTTTAAAAATGTGAAGTAGCCTTTTGGCATTCCTTTTTGGCAGCTTAGTAGATATGTTGAAATATCGACAACTGAGATGGTTACTTTTTTTTTATTCTATTGAACATTGCTATGTTAGTTTATTCATCACGAGTTTCTTTTGTAATTTGATGATTTAGGTATGATGCAGAAGCCACATTTTTTGACGAAAGTGTGAGATCTGGGAAGAGAGCACAACTTGAAGAAAAGTTGTTGCAAGTAATAATTCTACAGTGTTTTTTATCTGAAAGCAACTGCATAATTTATGAGAAATTAAAAGATTTGATATAAGCTATTTCCTATTTACTCCTGCAAATGGTTTTGAGCACTGATGTATTCTCTGGAAGTAACCTCCAGAAGGTTCCTTCAAGAGGATCTTCCTGCTGCATTGAACTTGAATACCTTTTTTTTCTTCTTGAAAGTACAATTACTATTCACACTTAACATCCTTCGGATGTATAATCTTGATAACCTATTGTGACATGTTTTTCCTCATCAACTAGCTTGTTCAATCAGCCTTCCAATCTCTGTTGGGCCACATAAGGTCTGGGACATTTGATAAATTCAAGGAGGCATTTGACAAAGCTTTGAATGAAGGGGAAGGGTTTTCTTCGGCTGCCTCTAATTGTGCTGAAACCTATATGGCTGTTTTTGATAGTGAATGTGCTGGTAAGTTGAATTTAAAAAAACTCTGAGCTTCCAGTTGGGTTGTTTCCCTTCTGTCCCGTTTGTATGTGGACAGTTAAATGGGCAACTGCTTCTAATCTCATATGGTGTAAAATGTTTTCAATTTACTAAAGTGTTTCCACTCTTTCTCAGATTAGAATGGGTTTTGTTTGTCACTCTGTAATCCATGCTGACTTATATCTCTGCAGGTGCTATAATTGAGCAGGCAGACTGGGATACTTCTAAAATAAGGGATAAACTTCGACGTGATATCGATGCACACATTGCAACTATACGTGCTGACAAATTATCTGAACTTTCTGCACAATTAGAGGTAAAGTCTTGTTTATGGCTCTGATACTGGACTTTTAATCTAGGTCATGTTTGAAGGCATTCATTGAGTGCTAAATTTTCTCTCGGGAGTCCTTGTTTAGGTTTTGTGGAACTTTTGTAGCATTTGGATGAATCCCATATAATTGCCTTGTGAGCATTGCTGACAATGATAACAATGATTGCAGGAAAAACTGAAGGAGGCATTGGCAGGACCTGTAGAAGCTCTGCTAGATGGAGCTAATAATGAGACATGGCCGGCTATAAGAAAACTTCTTCAACGAGAGACTGAGTCCGCCATCTCTGGGCTGTCTAAAGGACTGGTGGGCTATGATATGGATGAAAAAACTAAGGAAAAAATGATTACCAGTCTTAAGGATTATGCTAGAGGTGTAGTTGAATCAAAAACAAGGGAAGAAGCTGGAAGGGTCCTGATTCGTATGAAGGATAGGTATCTACTTTTTCATGGATGCATGTAGTTTGCACCTTCTTCGTTGGTGGTATACATTACTGATGATATTATTTAATATTGCATACAGGTTCTCCATTTTGTTTAGCCATGATTCGGATTCAATGCCCCGTGTTTGGACTGGGAATGAAGATATCCGGGCAATCACCAAAACCGCTCGTTCTTCTGTACGGCACTGTTTATGATTAGTCTTTGTTTCCCTTTTTCCTATTATTATTACATCTTTATATCTATGCTTGTTATTTCTATTATATATTTCATTTATATGTTTGTATGCTGTAGTCCCTGAAGCTACTATCTGTTATGGCTGCTTTACGTTTGAATGATGATGATGGTTCTGGCGAGATAGACAAAACTCTATCATCTACCTTGATGAATGTCCCAAACAATAGCAACACAAAAGATAGGAGCATTATGGCAACTGACCCTCTCGCCTCAAGCTCATGGGAAAATGCAAGTATTTTGGAGTCCTGCTTTTTCTCCCTTGTTTCCATCTCTTGAAATTTATAGTTGCATATAGATGATCAAACCAAAAATGGTTCTCTGGCCCTTTGGGAGGCGGTAGAAATTACCAAAGAACTATCACTCTTTAGCAAGTTCTCTACCAGGAGTCATTGTCTTGCTCTGGAGTGATCAGTGGAACAGTGTTTTTCTCTCCTGTGTTCAGACAAGTCTTTGTATTGTCCCCATATGGTGTTTTTTATGTCGATTTCTGGTTACAGGTTCCAGCATCACAAACGTTGATTAGCCCTGTTCAGTGCAAATCTATATGGAGGCAATTCAAGACGGAGACAGAATACACTGTCTCTCAGGCCATTGCTGCACAGGTATTAATCAAACTTCTCAACTGATTAACTTAAAAAAAAATGATTTGTTTAACAAATGAGACATTTCATGTACTCTTTTTTTTCTTGGGATTCTATGATGTGCTTAGAACTTTTAGCCATATCTGCTTTATTTCTTTTTACTAGTTAGCACGTACACTTGTTTTCCCTCTAAAAAAAAGAGTGCTATCATTGTGATAAAAACCTTGTTTCTTTTTTTGCTATTAACTTTTTGGGTACTGAGGCAAAATGCTGTGGGAATTTTTGTTCTGGATTGTGGTTATATTAAGTAAAGGTTGATTGAATCTTAATTCTAAATCCTCAAGTAGTAAAATTGAGAATTGTCAAAGATAGGCTTAAAAAGTCTTTGGACAGTCAGGCAGGTTCTTTAAGCTCCACCCTGGTGTCCATTTGGGTTCAATTCATTTGAATGATTATGTAGATAAAATGTGGGTTTGGATGTAGATCTTGCTGCAATTACTTCGAAGACAAGATTACATATTTGATTGATTTCCAGTGACAATTTTACAAATTATGTCTGCTACCGAATTTTTAAGGTATTTCAGAATGCAGTCTATGAGGATTTTGGAGTTTGGCCTGTAATGTTTAACCCCATACAAGTTTATTTTGGATCAAGAGTTTATGGTTCATGGCCTCATTGTGATGGCATAAGCCTAATCAACAGCCATATTTCTTACGAAGAAAAAGAAAATCCAATTACCACTTCTATCACACTTGATAGTCAGTTCAGTTTTGGGTTTTGTTTATGTTTTAAATCAAATATTGTTGGTATTATTAGTTAATAAATACTGAGAATGCACACATATTGCATCTTTCTCATTTGTTGGGCGATAATTGTTTTTTCAAGTCTATCTTAAATATTATTTATACTTTGCAGGAATCCTGCAAACGTAATAACAACTGGTTGCCCCCGCCATGGGCTATTATTGCACTGCTGATTCTAGGGTTTAATGAATTTATGACCCTTTTAAGGTATGTGGTGATATTTTCTGCGTTATAAAAGGCTAGAGCTTGCCCTGGTTTCTAAGTACGCGTTTATCCCTCTTGTTGACAGAAATCCATTATATGTGGGTCTCTTATTTGTTCTCTATCTACTCGCCAAGGCCCTGTGGGTCCAGCTAGATGTTTCTGCGCAATTTAGCAATGGTCTGGTAAGTATCAAATCTTATTCATGTTGTGTAGAGCCGCGTTCTTCAGCAGTCTTGGTGCCTCTATTCACTGCCTAGAATTATTTTTAGTATTGCTTGTATATGCATTTTTCGACTCCGTTGGTCTGTTTTTCTGTATCATTAGATTTCTCCCGTACACATTTTTGTTTCTGTTAAAGAAAGAAACGAATAATCTTAGTTTCCATTGGCAATCCATATTAGGCTCTTAACTTGCATGTTATACTAAAGGGACCTGACGTCTGATTTTATTTACAAACAGCTTCCAGGGCTTATTTCATTGTCCTCCACATTCATTCCCACTGTCATGAATCTTCTTCAAAAATTGGCTGAAGAAGGACAACAGAGGCCTGCAGCTACTGATCCTCCGAGCAACAGCTCATTAGTGTCAAAGAGATTTCAGAACAACTCTAGCAACGATTTGACATCGACCGCTTCATCAGCAGTGACTTCAACAGAGACTGGCGCCGAGTACTCCAGTCGCTCTAAAGAAGAGTAGGTTGAAGGAGCTGGTAATCGGTTAATTTCTCCATTTTTTGAAGATCCTGGGTTTTTTCCTTCATCGACCCGTTGTTATCACCAAATATATGATTCATGTTTGTTTACTATTGGAAGAATGTTAGAGCAAAGGCTGAATGAAGTTCAGGCTTTAATTTTTGTGCTGAGAGCCTCAAGCCAAATGGCCTGGGGTTTGATATACTGAAAATGGAATCCTGTATATTGGGTTTCCATAGAGCAGTCTAGGTGTTCAGTCTCTGACCCTTGGGTTTGAATAGACTAAGAACGCTATTCTTTTTCCTATATTAAAGTTCGAGTCTTTGCTCTTTTTCCTTTGATTTTGTCTTATACGAGCTGTAACATTGATTGTGAGTTTATTTATTTATTTATCGTTAATTTATACTAGTTTTTCCAACTCGATCAAATTAATACTATCCATACTTCATTGATCAGTAGTCAAAGTGAGCATATAGTTCATCGGTAGTTCGAAAATAAAGGATTCGAGGGGCATGCATTGGCACGTAATCCAAGGGTATCCACACATTTTTGTAACTCTAGATTGTATTAAATAAGCCTGTTATTTTTAAATGCTTTAGCTGTGGGAGGAGGAGACCTTGTCTCCTACTACATCAAATTTAAAGTCCCACCCAAATGACTGTTTGCTTTCAATTCCATCTCAACCACCTGCTAGACAATATTGAGACAATAAATACCCAATAACCAAATTGAATGCTTTCTAAAATGGGAAGCTACTAAAAGAGTGAAATTCTTCATCCACACTTTTCCTTGTCACAAAAGCAATGCCCCAAAGAAAATCCAAGAAAAAAAAACCCCCTTTTAGGGAACAAATTCATTGATAAAATGGAATGATACAAAAGGGTAAGAAAAAACTCGTCTACAGAGATTGCAGAAAACGTTTCTGGAAAGCTGAGAATGTAAACTATAGCTATTGTAAGGTAGTAAGGTAGAACAATTTTGGACTGATAAGAACCATGAAAAGAAATAAATCTAGCCGTTCTTAACCGAGATGTCCACTCTATGTGTGGAGCGTGTTTAGACGTAGAATGGGAGAGAGAAGAAAATATTTTTTCCCAGTTAAATAAATTGGGTCGGGGACAAAATTATATATATATAATTTTGAGACTCCGGTTGTGATATTTCAACTATAGACTTTATAGATTTTTTTTTTCTTTTAAAGACGGTTATAAGATTAAAATTTAAATTTTTAGAAATTAAATTGGTAAAATATATGTTTTGAAATATATTGATTTATTAGGATTCTTTTGTACTTTTTTTTAATAAAGATCATGTTGAAAACTTTAAAATAATTATTTTTTCAAAAGAATAATGAACCGGAAAAATTATTTGTGGGAACCCAATCTTTGCAAATTATCCACGGAAAAGTTCGTCCTAATTCCCACAAAAATAAATGAAAAAATTCGTAGCGATGAGAAATGAAATAGGTAGTGAAGATGGGGACTAAAAAGGCTTCTCCGTCTCCGCCCTGTGGACATCTCTAGTTCTGGCCCTTAACATAATTTAATCCAATAAATACAGTGTAATCCTGGTTGTCACATTCATCCAGGAAAGTATGGGTCAATGAATATCACCACCAATGAAGTTTGTATTATTGGCAACCACTCCTGTATTGGTATTATAATAATCTAAAAGAATAAAGAAATTAAAGTCTTCATCGTAAATTATAATTAATCATCCATTTCATAAAATTGTTATCTTTAGAACGTAATTCATAGATCAAAAGGTAAAAAACTCAAAAACTAGTAGTAGTGTTGGGAGCTAAAAGTTCATTTTTTTTGGAGTCTGTCTTGATGTTTGGACCAAAATTCTTTCAAACTAGAGATTCAAAGAGTTAAAAAAGTAAGGTTTGTTCGTCTGTCACACTGTCTCGACGTTTGGTCCAAAGTTCGTCTAAACTTCAATCCGTTAGGCTTTGAAACCTGTACTTCGTGGTTTGAAGAGCTCGTTTCGTCCGAACATTGACCTGTTAGAGTTTTGAAGAGTTAGAAACCCAGAGTTCGTCCTTTTCAGAGCTTGTCTCGATGCTTGTGTACAAGTTAGTCCTTTCCAGAGTTCAGAAAAAGGTTTGCCAAAAGTTCGTCCTTTCTGACCCTTTTCGACCTTTGGAGAGTTAGAAACCAAAAGTTCGTCCTTTCTAGAGTTCGTCTCACCATTTGGACAAAACTTTGAACCATTAGAGGCTTGGAGGGCCACAAGCCCAAAGTTTGTCCAAACTTGAACCCATCGGAACTTTGGACGGCTAGAAACCCATCGGAACCTTGGGCCTGGTAAGTCTTTGGAGGGTTTTGAAACCAGAAGATCGTCCTTTCCAGAATTCGTCTCGTCATTAGTGCTGACGTCCATCGAGACAGGGACTTGTTAGAGCTCTATCGTGCTGGGAGCAAAATGTTCATTTTTAGTCTGTCTTGATGTTTGGAGCTAAGTTCTTCCAAACTAGAGTTTAGAGAGTTAGAAACCCATTGTTCGTCCATCGTCACATTGTCTCGACGTTTGGTTCAAAGTTCTACCAAACTTTGAAACATTTGGCTTAGAAACCTGAATTTCGTGGTTTAAAGAGTTCGTTTTGTCTAGACATTGACCTATTAAAACATTAGAGAGTTAGTAACCTAAAGTTCGTCTTTTCCAGAGATTGTCTCGACGCATGTGTACAAGTTAGTCCTTTCCAGAGATTGGACAAATGTTCTCCCTGCTGTAAATAAACTTAAATGAGAGAGAAAAAAAAAAGAAGAAGAAAGTAGTTATGAATTTTGTTTTTTTTTAAATTTAGTCAAAAGGCATACGAAATTTAAGAAAGGAGTGGTATGGGTGAGAAAAATTATGGAGTAGTTATGGCCCATTTAAGCCTTATGAAAACTTATAAATAGGCTTTGTATAAGAGCAGAGTGCAGAGAGAGCAAACAGAGAGGAAAAAAAAAAAAAAAAAGAAAAGCAGCAAACCTGTTTTGGTTAAAGTACAGTGTTGTAATAGAAAAAGGCTTTTGAGAATTCTTTGTCTCCTTGTCTCTCCTCTCGACACCCCTTTACAGTTTCGTGACAGTTATCTAAACGAGTTAATATCAGAGCGAGCGTCTATTTTCTACAAGCTGGTATCATTTTAATTCTACAAATTGGTATCAGAGCAAATTTATTTTCAACAAATTGGTATCAGAGCCGATGACTGTTAGGTAAATCCCTAGGTTGAAATTCATTCCTAAGTTTTAGGTAACTTGTTTTCTGTTCAACCCACACAATGTAGTGGAAAGTCACTTGGAGTGGGATAAGTTAGTTTTCCATTTCTTTCCATTTTTAGGATAGATTTGTTATTTAAATACCTTAAACTGAATCAAATATAGTGGAAAGTCACTTGGAGTGGGATAAGTTAGTTTTCCATTTCTTTCCATTTTTAGGATAGATTTGTTATTTAAATACCTTAAACTGAATCAAATAAAAAAACGAATTGAGTCTTCAGTAAATCTCTCTCTCCTTTTACTTTCCGTTATTTTTTTAATTTTTTTTATTTTTCTTCCGCCGTTTTTTCGTCGACATCTTCTCCCAATTGTCAGAAGCCAACAAGTGGTATCAGAGCATGGTTTAATCCATTGGTGGTATATCATTTCAGAGGAGCCAACTTTATTAACATCAAGATGAATAGCTCAAGTGGTTAGAGTGTCGACCTAATAACACACAGGTCTCAGGTTCTCAAGTAGAAGAAAATGCAAAGCGCAAAAATACACAAATCGTGGAGTCTATCCTGAGCAGGCTCGCTCACTCCTCCACGCCGCCGCCGAGTGCCGGCATCTCCATCACCGCCACAAAGAGGCCGACGCCGCGATGACGGACGTCGAGTTGTCGTCGAGCGAGTGATCAGGGAGGCGACTACCACCGTGCAGTACCCGATGCTGACAAGGTCCAACTACAATGAGTGGGCCTTGTTGATGCGAGTCAACCTACCTACAAGCGCGCAAGGGTTATGGCACGCTGTCGAGCCAGAGGAAGGAGAAACGATCAAGTACCGGGAGGATCCGTTGGCATTCGCCACCATATTACGGTCTGTGCCCCCAGAGATGCTGGCGTCTCTCTCCACCAAGCGCACCGCGCTCCCTGGGAGGGAATCAAATCCTGTTGGGTTAGTGTGCAACGAGTGTGGGAATCCAACATCGAGCAGCTCCGGAAGGAGCTCTCGGAGATCCGTTTTAAGGACGGCGAATCCGTCGATGACTTTTCAATGCGGATCACGGGGCTTGCCAATAGCATCACCACTCTCGGTGGGAGCATCAACGAGACAGAAATCGTGAAGAAGATGCTGCAGGTTGTCTCCGATCACCTCGAGCAAGTCGAGGAAGAATGCCGCTTCAGTTGTCGACTAGGAGGGTCGTCTACTCCTCACAGAGGAGGAATGGCTTGCACGCCTAAAGCTCCGCGATAACACCAGCAAGAGCAATGGGTCCTCCAGCCACAAAGGCGGTAAGAAGCCATGGAAATCTGCGCACGCGTGGGAAAGAGAGGTCACCTGAGCAAAAATTGCTGGACCAAGGAGAAGGTCGAGAAGGCCCATGGCTTAATCCGAAGAGGACGAGCCAGCTCTTTTCATGGTAAGTGCATCGGTCTTATCTGAAGTCCCCAATTTCGATTCCAAATCCATGGAGGTGGAGGTAATCGGCGACGAACCCGAGGAAGAGCTCCAGCTGGGTGTAGCAAAGGCACCAGCTGGGGAGTCAATTCAACTGAAGGAGGAGCGAGTGTTCGCTCATATCGGGTTGGGGAGTCAATTCAACTGAAGGAGGAGCGAGTGTTCGCTCATATCGGCGAGAGGGACGAGCAGCATGAGCACCAGCGATGGGTCCTCGACACAGGGACAACAAACCATATGACTGGGGCTAGATCGAAGGGGCGGCACCATCCTGTTCATCAGTAAGGGAGGCGAGCACCGCAAGCTGACCGGTGTCTACTTCATCCCAAGGCTCAAGGCTAACCTTGTGAGTCTAGGACAACTCGATTAGGCCGGCTGCTTCATTTTCATCGAGCGCGGGCTACTCAAAATCTGCGATGAGCGACGACGGCTGCTCACGCAAGTTCGGCGCACGACAAACCGTCTTTATATCCTGGAGTTGGAGATAGAGCAACCCGTCAGCCTCTCGACCAAGACCGAAGAGGTATCTTGGAGGTGGCATGCAAGGTACGGGCACTTAAACTTTCCTGCTCTATAAAAATTACACCGGGAGGAGATGGTGCACGGTTTGCCAGCAATCAAAGGCGTGAACAAGCTGTGCGACAGGTGCCTCATCGGCAAACAGAGACGCACCCCTTTTCCGTCTCAGGCATCCTACCGCGCCGGTGAACCATTGGAGCTCGTGCACGGCGATATATGCGGGCCCATCAAGTCGGCGATCCCAAGTGGCAAGACCCTTTTCCTTCTGCTGGTCGATAACAAAAGCCGCTTTATGTGGCTGACCCTGCTGCAAGTGAAAAGTGAGGCGGCAGAGGCGATTAAACGCATTCAAGCGCGAGCAGAGGCCGAATGCGGGAAGAAGATGCGAGTACTACGCACGAACCGAGGTGGAGAATTCACCTCAGAGAGCTTCGGTAAGTACTGTGATGAGCTCGGCATGCAGCGAGAACTAACGGCGCCCTACTCCCCCCAATAGAACGGAGTGGTGGAGCGCCAAAATCAGACCATCGTCGGGACAGCAAGATCATTGCTGATGACGGCCGGGATGCCCGGGAGATTCTGGGGAAAGGCGGTAATGACGGCCGCCTATCTCCTCAATCGGTCGCCAACGTAAAGTCTCGACAGGAAGACGCCACAAGAGGCCTGGTACAACAAGAAGCCAGTGGCACATCATGTCCGAGTGTTCAGATGTATTGCATACATGAAGGTAGCACGTCCCGACCTCGCCAAGCTCGATCCCAGGGGGCTGAAAGTCATCTTCATCGGCTACGAACCCGGAAGCAAGGCATACAGACTCTATGATCCTGCAGGGGGGCGAGCTCACATGTCTCGTGACGTCATCTTCGACGAAAGCACCTTCTGGTAGTGGAACGACGTGATCGTGGAAGATCACAACCCAAATCAATTTACGGTGGAGTACCTCGTCACCGAGCCAGAAGAAGGAGGAGCCCAGCATCAGGAACCGTCACCGCCGCCAGCAGCTGCACCTCCAGAACCAGTGGAGTTTGCAACACCACGGACTGCGGATTCGACGCTGGATGCCAATCACGATGATGATCTGGTGGCCAAGTACCAAAGGATGGACGACCTAGTGGGAGGAGGTGAACCACCTGGACTGAAGGCTCAGGAACTTGAACAAGAGGTGGCCGAACTACATGCCATCAGCGCAGATGAACCGGACACCTTCGCCGAAGCATAAAAGGAACCCGTGCTGGCTGAAGGCAATGCAGGAGGAGATGACATCCATCATCGAGAACCAAACGTGGAGTCTGGAGGATATGCCGTCGAGACACAGAGCCATAGGGCTCAAATGGGTCTTCAAACTGAAGCGCAACGAAAAGGGAGAAGTTGTGAAACACAAGGCCCGTCTAGTGGCGAAGGGCTACGTCCAGAAGCAAGGAGTGGACTTCGAAGAGGTTTTTGCGCCAGTGGCAAGGTTAGAATCCGTCCGCCTTTTGCTGGCAATCGCGGTACATTGCTCTTGGGAGGTCCACCACATGGACGTGAAGTTCGCTTTCGTTAATGGAGAGCTGAAGGAGACCGTCTACGTCCGACAACCACCTAGCTTCCTCGACAACGACAACCCGGGTAAGGTACTGCGCCTGTACAAGGCACTCTATGGGCTTCGGCAAGCACCACGAGCTTGGAACGCGAAGCTCGACAGTACCCTACTGTCACTGAAGTTCAAGTGCTGTGCCTCTGAGCATGGCATGTACACGCACAGCCATAGTGAGCAGCGACTAATTGTGGGAGTGTACGTCGACGATCTCATAATCACTAGAGGCGACATGGAAGTCCTCGAACGGTTCAAGAGGGAGATGTCAAAGAACTTCAAGATGAGCGATCTCGGCGTACCTAGCTACTACCTCGGCATCGAAGTGCAACAGAGTACTACCGACATCACCATCTGCCAAAGTGCGTACGCGAAAAAGCTGCTGGACACAACTGGGCTTGCGGAGAGTAACCCTACAAGGACGCCAATGGTGGCCCGGCTTCAGCTAAGGAAGGCCGGTACTACAACGACGATGGACGCCACCAATTACCGCAGCATTATCGGGAGCCTGCGTTATCTGGTAAATACACGCCCTGACCTTGCTTACTCAGTTGGATATGTGAGTAGACTCATGGAAGCACCTCGGGAGGAGCATCTTGTGGCTGTCAAGCGCATCCTGCGCTATGTGGCTGGAACCAGAGGCTGGGGTGTGAGATACAGTGTAACAACCCTAAAATTTTACCTATTTCATCTAAGGTCATTACTACACCTTAAAATGCGGAACATACATTAAGTGGGCCCTGTATCATTAATGCGACTTACACTCGCCTTTTATTACCTCGTGGAAGAAAAACGAATACAAGGGAAAGAAAGGAAAAAGAACAAAATTGAAATAAATGTCTTATCCTACCATAAGGTTTATTATGCAAATACAATTCAACCTATACTAGCCTAAACTAAACACCCAAACCGAATTCAACCTTTACTAACCTATATTATAAAGGGAAAAAAAAGAAAGACGACTACTCTATGCATGTGCCATGGTCCCGGGGTGTACGATGCCGCCGACGATCTCACATGGGTGCTTTACCCTTATCTGGAAAAAAGAGTAGCACGAGGCTTGAGTGTTTCTAGAATACTCAGTAAGTGACCCCCCTCCTATCGGGGTTATGCAACATTCACAAGCAATGCAATGATGGGACCTATCCTTCGTTTCGTTTCGTTTTGTTTTTTCCTACGGTGCTGTCCTAACTGGTAAACTCTGGACGTGTTCCATATACTCTACACACAGCCCATACGTGCGAGTATGGGCTCACCAGCTAGTTCGCACACCGCTGGGCCACTTTCATTACCCGGTGGGCATACTCTGGGAGCCCCTTATGCCGGGACCCGTTAGAACTAGTAACCGTCACGGCAGCGTTATGCGAGGCATAACGATCGTTGCCCTGCCATTGGGTGTACGCGTCCATACCCTCGTGATGGAATGGGGGTATCCCCCCAGATGCATGAACACACACAATGCATGAGGTCCCCATTAATACTATATTATCATTAGTGAACATAACCCCTCAGTTACGTTCCATGCATACATGTCAACCTCGTTTCCTATTTACGTATCATACATATCTCTATTGGGGTTATGTTTTCATGAATCTGTCTTATTTCATGTCATACAATTCATGCGGTTAACATTCAACATTCCATACAATCATGTCACAACCATTCAAGAACAACTTAACGTCACATGCATTACATATCATATCAGATTAAACAGCATACATAGCATACAATCACGTTCACATGGGTACGTATTTAAACACACAATTTAATGCACTATTTAATGACACGTGCGAAACCACGGGCACGTGTCATCACACAACAACAACGCGTAACCTACGACGGGGTAAGCCACTTACTTGGTTGGCCTTAGCCGAAGTACTCCCTAAAATATAATGTAAGCTCCTAGCTCCTCGTAAAACGTCCTACGCTTCCGTGGGTGGTTGGTTCCTATTGGATCATTCGACACCTTCGTTAGTATTTCACAATTATATTTAATATCCAACTTGAAATTGTGACATACGACCTTAAAATGATATATTTTACCTTAAACGGGGCCGAAACCAGGTCTGGGAGGGTCGGAACGGTGAAAAATGGGTCGGAAATAGGTTTCTCGAGCCGAATGAGCCGCTAGAGCTGAGGAGCCGCTGTCGAGCCGAGAAGCCGCCGTCGAGCCGAGAAGTCGCCGTCGAGCCGAGGGGTGTCGCGCTGCCGAGGTGACACGTGGCACAACCAGAGAGCGACACGTGCAACGGTCCTGGGTCGAGGCGCGGGTTTTCGGGTCACGCTCGCGGGATTGGGTTGACCGCTAGCGATGGGTCGGCCCAAGCTGAAGGGCTGTGTAGGTGGACTGGGCCTTAACCAATTTTCTGGGTTGGGCTGAGGCGTTTGGGCTGCGGGGGTTTCGTCGACCGAATTGGGTCAGCGTGGTTTGGGTTCGGTTCGGGTTGCGGGGGTCTGACGTTCGGGTTGGACTTCATCTTCTTCGCCCGGTTTCCTCGTCATTTTCCGGCGACCACCCTCTCACCTCTGTGACGTCGCTTCGCCGTCCCTTTTTCCTCCCTTTTCTCCGTTTCCGAGTCTCCTTCTTCCCCTAATCTCGTTTTTGGGATTGGTTTGGATCGTAAAGGCTTAACACTCCCGGATCTGAGAGAGTTTGGAGATCCGGCGCTCTTTCTTCCTTGCCCGACGGTGCACAACGTGTAGGACTCGCCCAAATCTACCCCCGGTGTGTGTAAAAGTCTCTGGGATTACTTTCGTTATGTGAAATTGAAGTTTTGACGTCGATTTCGTAAGGTTTGGCCTCGCTGGAGTTTCGTCGGCTTTCCCTTGTTTCTTCGTTTTCCATTTTCCCTTTTCTTTTTCCTTCTTTGCAGGTGCTCACGGGGTGGCTGAAGGTCGGGTTCGTGTTTCCTCGGCGATCCCGACTTCGCCCGCCCTTTGTAGGTCGTGTGCGAACGAAAACTTCGGCAAACGCTGGAGTTTTTTCGGTCCTGCCGACGACTCGCCCTTTTTTTTTTTGATCCGTTACATTCCCCTAGCAGACGAGTTTTAAAGCCTTGAGGGGAAGCCCGAAAGGGAAAGCCCAAAGAGGACAATATCTGCTAGCGGTCAATCTGGGTCGTTACAAATGGTATCAGAGCCAGTCCTCGGACGATGTGCCAGCCTTCTCGCTGTTCCACGAAGGGGGGTAGACACGAGGCGGTGTGCCAGTAAGGACGCTGGGCCCCAAAGGGGGGTGGATTTGTGGTCGGTCCCACATCGATTGGATAAAGGAACGAGTGCCAGCGAGGACGCTGGATCCCGAAGGGGGGTAGATTGTGATGTCCCACATTGGTTGGGGAGGAGAACAAATCACTCTTTATAAGGGTGTGGAAACCTTCCCCTAGCATACGCGTTTTAAAGCCTTGAGGGGAAGCCCGAAAGGGAAAGCCCAAAGAGGACAATATCTGCTAGCGGTTGATCTGGGTCGTTACATACAGCGCAGGGAAAGGAAAGACGAAGCTTGAGCTGGTCGGCTACAGTGATAGTTACATGGCCGGTGACGTTGATGATCGTAAGAGCACTAGCGGGATGATCTACTTTCTCTCAGGCGGCGCGATCTGCTGGCAATCAACAAAACAAAAGGTAGTTGCTTTGTCTTCCTGCGAAGCAGAATACATCGCCGCTTCGACGGCGGCAACACAGGGGGTCTGGCTAGCTCGACTGATGGAAGTACTCATCAGAAGAGAAAGCGATCCACCAATGCTATACGCGGACAACAAAGCTACGATCTCCCTGATAAAAAATCCAGTTTTACATGACCGGAGCAAGCACATAGAAATCAGATTCCACTACATCCGAGAATGTGCAGATCAAGGGCTCATCAAGATTGATTTCATCCGAACAGAGAAACATCTTGGAGACATTTTCACCAAGTCCCTGGCGCGGGTAAAATTTTAAGAACTACGCTCAAAGATCGGAGTTCAAACAATATGGTAGACATATACCATAGGGCTTTAGGAGAAGATTGTTAGGTAAATTCCTAGGTTGAAATTCATTCCTAGGTTAAACAATATGGTAGACATATACCATAGGGCTTTAGGAGGAGATTGTTAGGTAAATCCCTAGGTTGAAATTCATTGCTAGGTTTTAGGTAACTTGTTTTCTGTTCAACCCATACAATCAAAGTAGTGGGAAGTCCACGTCGAGTGGAAGACTTTAAGTTTGTTTTCCACTTCTTTCCATTTTTAGGATAGATTTGTTATTTAAATACCTTAAACTGAATTAAATAAAAAAACGAATTGAGTCTTTAGTAAATCTCTCTCTCCTTTTACTTTCCGTTATATTTTTATTTTCCTTCCGCCGTTTTTTCGTCGACATCTTCTCCCAATTGTCAGAAGCCAACAATGGCGAACATGATGGGACAAATGCCGCTACCACGACTGACAAAGACGAACTACGAGAATTGGAGCATCCAAATGAAAGCTCTTCTCGGTTCGCAAGACGCATGGGAGGTGGTCGAAGAAGGTTTCGAAGAACCGAATGATACCACGGGTTATACGGCAGCGCAAAACAAGGCGCTTAAAGAAGCACGACCAAAGGATAAGGCAGCATTATACATGTTGTTTCGGGCTGTTGACGAATCGGGCTTTGAGAAGATTGCAAGGGCAACTACTTCAAAAGAAGCGTGGGACACTCTAGAAACGGTGTTCAAAAGAACCCACCGAGTCAAGCAGGTGCGTCTCTAGACTCTAGGTGGCGAGTTGGAGAGCATGAAGATGAAGGAATCAGAAAATGTATCTGACTACATTACACGTGTACAGACCGTGGCGAATCAACTAAATCGAAACGGAGAAATGTTACCCGAGACGCGGGTTGTGAAGAAAATCTTGAGGTCGTTAACAGACAACTTCGAGAATGTCGTATGTGCCATAGAAGAATCGAAGGATCTAGCAAAGTTCACAATCGATGAGCTTGCCGATTCTCTCGAGGGACACGAGCAACGTAAGAAAAAGAAGGAGGAGACACTCGATCAAGCACTCTAGACCAAAGCATCAATAAAGGATGAAAAGGTACTCTACTCTCAAAATAGTCAAGGTAGAGGTCGTGGAAGTCGCAGGAATGGTCGAGGTGGTCAAGACAACACTTAAGAAGAAAATTACCAGGAGAAGAGACTATCAAGCCAAGCAAATTGGCGTGGTAGAGGACGCAATCAAGGGCGGGGTCAAGGATACAATTCCAACATCCAGTGCTATAAATGTCAGAAATCTGGCCACTATGCAAATTAATTGTAACTTCGACAGATGTTACAATTGTGGCAGAATGGGTCACTATGCGAGAGATTGTCGAGCCGAAGAAAAGGTGGAAGAAACCATCAACCTGGCCTTGGATGACACAACAAATGGAGGCATTCTCTTGATGGCCCAAAATGAAGAGCCGAACACAAAAGGAGACGGCGGCGCGAAAGATGATGGCGGTAGTCTTGAGGTGGTAGATACTGTTAGAAATGAGGTGATGCATAGCGAACGTGGCGAAATCCTGATAGCTGAGACGAGTAAATCGAATAAAGATGAACAACCGAATAACAGAGAGCTCAAGCTCGAAGAGAGAGAGCTCCAATGGCTGGAAAGACAATTCGAGGAAGAAAGAAGAAAGAGGATGAAAATTGAAGAAGAAAAGAAAGAGTTAGAAACAAAAGTTGAAAAGTTAGAGAAAGAAATGGTTGAGTTGAGTAAGAGTTCCTTCTATCTAAAATAGGAGAAGGAAAAGAATGAGAAGATAATCTCCGATCTTACGAAGAAAGTTGAAGAAGGCGTGGAGAAAGAGAAAGACTTGTTCATAGAGATTGAGGGTCTAGTGGACGAGCTAGTGAGGGAGGAGAAAGATATAGAAATGATAACTCAACAGAGAGACTCAGTCGACGTAAACCTGAATCAAGTTCAATAGGAGGTAGTGAATTTACGACATACGATTGAGACACTCACTCGTGATAAAGCCAAACTGGAGGATGCAAAAATGCGAGCTATAAATGTCGATGTGGACTTGCAAAGGGAATTGAGTAAACTGAACGAATCCATATGTCTGAGTCAAGCATGACTGAGAACGGGAGAAATGAAGAGTTGGTGTGATATGAACCAAGAGACATCAATCATACAATATACTTCAATGAAGATGTGAAGAAAATGTTGTTGAAATTATCAAAAAGATATTTCAATTCATGCCACATTGAAGAAGAAGTTTTATTGTTATAAATTTTGGGTAGGTTACAATTTAGAGTAATTTAGAGTTATTGTATTTCATTAATATAATTTAAGACATTTTATTTACTTTAGGTTACAATTACCTAATTGTTAATTATGGCCATAAAGTATGAATGTTACAACTCTTAGAATGACTTTAATGGTTTCTTTTTGAGGCTATATAAAGCCATGTATGTTGTAATTATAAGGAGACTTGGAATATATATTAAAAGAAGCATTTGTGCTTTCTTTAGCCAATGGCTAAATTTCTTTGCAATTCTATGTAGTTTAGGTTGCATGTAGAATCATTCAAGCTCGACATGATCAATCTTGCTTGTGGAGTGATTCGAATCTCAAACAAGTGTTCTTGCGTTGAGATATTTGATCAGCAAGAATCATTCAAGCTAGACATGATCGATCTTGCTTGTGGAGTGATTCGAATCTCAAACAATATTCTTATCTTGAGATATTCGATCAACAAGGTAATCCGAATCTTACTCCCCTTGTAGTGATTATCATATCATGGTGTCTCAGATGGGCTGTTCTCGAGAAGATCCAAATGAAGTCTCATCAGAGAAGGACAACCTTAGTTTGCCGCTCGAGAACAAGGAGAGAAAATTTAAGAAACCACGACTAAGCTCGAGAAAATGAAAATGGCGCAGGTGGAACCATTGAATAAGAGCATCTAAGTTTATGGGGGAGTTTTATTGGAAATAAACTTAGATGAGAGAGAGAAAAAAAAAAGAAAGTAGTTATGAATTTTGGTTTTTTAAATTCAGTCAAAAGCCATACGAAATTTAAGAAAGGAGCGGTTATGGGTGAGAAAACTTATGGGGTAGTTATGGCCAATTTAAACCTTAGTAAAACTTATAAATAGGCTTTACTTAGAGTTGTAAGAGCAGAGTGCAGAGAGAGCAAGCAGAGAGCAAAAAGAGGAGAAAAGCAGCAAACCTGTTTTGGTTAAAGTACAATGTGCAATAGAAAAAGGCTTTTGAGAATTCTTTGTCTCCTTGTCTCTCCCCTCTCGACACCCATTTACAGTTTTGTGAGAGTTATCTAAACGAGTTAATATCAGAGCGAGCGTCTATTTTCTACAAGCTGGTATCAGAGCCTATTTTAATTCTACAAATTGGTATTAGAGCAAATTTATTTTCAACACTCCCAAAATTCGTTCTTTCGGACCTTTTTTGAGCTTTGGAGAGTTAGGAACTCAAAGTTTGTCATTTCTATGGTTCGTCTCAGAATTTAGACCAATTTGATCCATTAGAGGTTTGGAGGGCCATAAACTCAAAGTTTGCCATTTCCAGAGTTTGTCTTGAAGTTCGTGCCAAAGATCTTCCAAACTTGTACCCGTAAAAACTTTGGAGGCTACAAACCCAATGTTCACCGCCTTCAGGTTCGCCAAAACCTGGGGCCTAGTAAGTCTTTGGATGGTTTTGAAACTAGAAGTTCGTTCTTTCTAGAGTTCGTCTCGTCATTTGTGCTGAAGTTCGTCGAAACATGGACTTGTTAGACCTCCATCGTGCTGGCAGCCAAAAGTTTATTTTTTTCGGAGTCTGTCTTGATGTTTGGAACGAAGTTCTTCAAAAATAGAGCTTCACATAGATAGAAACTAAAAGTTCGTCCGTCCGTCACACTGTCTCGACGTTTGGTCGAAATTGGTCCAAACTTCAATCTGTTAGGCTTAGAAACCTGAACTTCGTGGTTTAAAAAGCTCGTTTCGTTTGGATTTTGACCTGCTAGAGCTTTGGAGAGTTAGGAACCTAAAGTTTATCCTTTCCCGAGCTTGACTCGATGCTTGTGAACAAGTTAGCCCTTTCCAGAGTCCGGACAAAGGTAACGCCATAATGACCCTTGTCTCAAAGAAGAAAAAATGTGCCAATGGTACACCTACGAAAAATGACTCGAAAAATGCTCGAAAATGAAAGGGTTTAAGGTTATTTTTTTACTAAACATATATGTCAAATTCATCAAATTTGAACGTTCTTTACAATTTCGTTGAAAAATATTGAAAGTAACTTAGTTTTTTCAGATAATTATTTAAGTGTCTCCATTAGGGTCTTCTCGAGAGTGTTCATATTGTGAGATCTTATAGACATGACCACATATTTTTTTCTACCTTCTTTTATGCTTAGTACAATGTTTAGTGGATTTAGTAAGAGCTAAAACGAGAAAACAAGTTTTCTGAACGTCATAATGACCCTCGTCTTAATGAGGAAAAAAAGTGTAGTGGTACACCTATGAAAAATGACTCGAAAATTGCTTGAAAATGAAAGGGTTTAAGGCTGGTTTTTTTTACTATACATATGTGTCGAATTCATCAAATTTGAACATTTCTTACAATTTCGTTGAAAAATATTGAAATTAACTTAGTTTTTTCACATAATGATTTAAGTGTCTCCATTAGATTCTTTTCGAGAGAGTTTAGATTGTGAGGTCTTATAGACATGACTACATATTTTTTTTCTTCATTTTTTTATGCTCAGTACAATATTTGGTGGATTTAGTAAGAGCTAAAACGAGAAAACAAATTTTCTGAATGCCATAATGATCATGTCTCAATGAGGAAAAAAAGTGCCAATGGTACACCTATGGAAAATGACTTGAAAATTGCTAAAAAATGAGAGTTTTAAGGTTGGTTTTTTTACTAAAAATGTGTCAAATTCGTCAAATTTGAACGTTTCTTACTATTTTGTTGAAAAATATTGAAAAATATTGAAAGTAACTTAGTTTTTTCACATAATGATTGAAGTGTCTCCATTAGGGTGTTCTCGAGAGGGTTTAGATTGTGAGGTCTTATATACATTACTACATGTTTTTTTCTTCTTTATTTTACGCTTAGTACAATATTTAGTAGATTTAGTAAGAGCTAAAACGAGAAAACAAATTTTCTACGCACCGTACGGTGACTGGACTTATACCATTTGTAACAACCCAAGCTCACCACTAGTAGATATTGTCTAAATTTTCCCTGTTACGTATGCTGTCAGCCTCACAGTTTTAAAATGCGTGTTCTAGAGAAAGGTTTCCTCACCCTTATAAGGAATGCTTCGTTTTCCTCCCTAACTGATGCGGGATCCCACATCGTATGATCATCGCTTGCTCAAGATCACGTGAAGCCCAAACCATAGGCTGGGCTACCTTTTTTGTGGCGTCTGTGAAAATACAAATGGCGGTTTAGGAGGACAATATTGGGCAGGTGAAAGGACAGTTATATATATATATAAATAAATACTACTTTCAAAATTTAAATAAGGTCCTTTTAACCCTCTCAAATAAATCTAAAAAATATCTTTAAATTAAAATAAATGGTAAATTATGTTAATTTTGATGAGTTCTTTTAAAAAATCTTTAAATTTCTAAAATTAAAAATTAAAAATGCTCAAAATAAAAGTTTCATTAATACTTTAAATTAAAAAAAAACATCAATTTCAAAAACATCTCTAAACCTTTTTTTAAAAATTTAAAATACATTTACGGCTACTACGGCATTTAAAAAATACTCATAAAATTTATAAACTAACAATAAAACATTTGTAGATAATCTATGAGGTGTCAATAGACGGTTTTCATTTATATATTGACGATAATTATTTTTTAAAGGTGAAGTGTGTTAATACTATTTTTAAATTTAATTGGTATCTTTTAAATATAATACTAACAGTAATTTTTTTTTAAGTTGAAGGTTATCAATAAAAGATTGTAAAGTTCGAAGAGTATTTTTGAAACACCGTTAGAATGATATTTTTCAAACAAAGTACTAACAATTTTTATCTAAAATTAATAGTAAATGTGTTTTTTTAGATTTATTTGAAATTTTAAAATATTATTAAAATTTAAAAAGTATTTTTTAGACCAAATATGTAGTATATATATATTAAAAAAAATTTAGGTATTTTTTTCAAGTATAAAAAAAATAGAGGAAGTGAATAAAAATGAAAAATTACATTTTAATTATTCATATTATAATTATTAGTTATTACATTTTATTTTGGTAACCATATATATTTTATTCCAATTCCAAATATTAATAATCACAAAGTGGTGTGTGACATTTTTTTCCGTTGACTTTGACCCAAATTTTTTATTTAATTAACATTTTTTTCTTAAGTTCTTTGAGGTGTCTCGAACATTTTTTCCTTCTACACCGGTTTGAAAATCATGCTCTAAAACTTCTAAAAAAAAATATAAGATTCTAAATAGGATAGAATAAAATTTATTATTTTTAAGTGCGAGTTTGTACTTATTGAGCTTAGGGCATTAGAATACGTGTTGTATGATTATTTGTACATTAACTCCAAGAGATTGAATGTGTGATAACTTCAAGACTAAGATAAAAGCCTACAAGTAGATTGGTTGCAGAGTATATTTGTATATTCACCCCTTTCCCTTTTTTATGTCCAGGTCTCGCAGGTTGTTGGTTGAGGTGGATGAGCGACTGAGAGTTGTGTTCGGAGGGGTCGTTTTGGAGCTTCAGTTCATCTTTATATTTGAGTCTTGTTTTTTTTGTTTTTTTTTTGTAAACTATATCTCAAATCAAATTTTCCCGGTTTCCTTTTGGATATTATTTTTTATTTAATTTTTGTGTTAGTGTGTATTTATTTTAATTAAAAATTTATCAAATTTTTATCTTTTACTTTATTTTACTTTTCTTTTCTTTTGTCTTTGTCCTTTTAGTTCTTTTAGTTGACTCCAACATTATTATTAAAAAAATATTTTGTAAAGAGTGTTATACCAACGTGGATACGATTAAGAGCCTACAAGTATGTTACTTACCGATTACTTATTGTTATACTCACTCCATATCTCAGATATTTTTTAAATGATAAACTGGAGTTGGTTGAGGACAAGAGCAAATTTTGAACTGGCATAAAGAGTCAAGGCTAGGAAACAAAGCCTGGACTGAGTTGTGTCCTTTTGTCAGTCATTTTGCAATCCATTCCATTTATGTAATTGAACTTAAACTTTTCTTTTTATGTTTTAAACTCCTCTTTAGAGCATGCATGCAGTGACGTCACTAATTTAGGGTAAGAAAATTAAGGACGGTACCGTTGGTATCAGAGCCCTAGATAATATTTGATTCATATTAACATTATTAACCTATGAATAAGAAATACCTTCTTATTTTTCTTTTCTTTTCTCTTATTATTTTTCTTTCTTTCTTTTCATTCTAAGCATTTTGATAAGGGTTAATCCAGACCACTAATTATGAATATATGGTAAAAAATGACAAATTTACTCCTCCGGTTGACTCTGACCCACCTTCTCATTTTTAAAATATTTTCTTTTATATTTTTCTTAAATGGTAGTGACTTTTGTAAATTTTTTTCTCACTTGTCCCATCTTAAAATTCAATTTCTAAGACACTCAATAAAATTATGGAATTTGGACTTGAAAAGAAAAAATTGAATTTTTAATTTCTGGTCGGAGATAGGGTGTTACTACATGTGACTTGATAGTTTGTTGGATTACCGTGCAGAGTGGACCCATCCAATGAGAGGGTATTGAACATGCTTGTAGTCAGTAGTTACACTGCGCGGTTGATTTGCCTTGTGGGAGGGCGTTGATCATGTGGTTAGTCCACGAAGATGCCACGTACTAGGGGTAGCGCCCTCGACCTTTGGCTACTAAATTGCCTGTGGAATGAGTTCGCCAGCTACCTCTTATGAATGAAAAGTAAGCTAACTCACACATTTCGGTCTCCATCTTATAGAGAGTTCGTTAAGGTAGCACATAAACATCATAAATCGGTTATTGCTGCTAGGCTCGGCTAACTACCCAAGATTGTGCACAATAAGAACAATACACCTTGAGCCTAGAGTTAAGTCTGCAGTTTTCTGCTAGTTTAAGGCTATGATGAGAGCCTACATGTACGTTGCATACAGGGTAGATTTATATACTCACCCCTTCCCTTTTTTGAAGGGCTTGAAGGCTCTTGGTGGAGGTGGAGGAGCGTTTGACAGCTGTGCGATCACAGTGGTAATCGTTATAGAGTATCAGCTCATCTTTGTATTCGTCTCTTTCGTATTTTTTTTTTTGAAAATGTGGGGAAATAGGAAGAAGGATTGTGAAGAAAAAAAGAAAAGAATAATTAATATTTTAATGAACGTTGTATATATGCAAATATAAATAGATCGATTGGCCATCCACTGATGGTAGTTTTTCTCGTGTTGATAAATGAATGGAACCAAAGTCGTCTCTCCTCTTGTCTCACGCACATATCTTTAATGCCTTGAAAACACGGGAAAGGACACATCCAATCATAATGAGAGTTGAAAAGCAGTTTATCCATACCCGTGAATATAAATTTTCTTAACATAACTTTACAGGATATAAGGTGTTTAGCTCACTTGTTGTGTTTGTATATCCAAAATCATTTTTGCCTTTATAAAAAAATTCAACAACACTGTCTTATAATTAGATATTACAATTTTGATTCAGCTGTAAATGTAAGGATCGAGCTGACTCAATGACTCCAAAGTGATGGGTAAAATTTTTACTTTAAATAAAACAAACCAAATTCAAAATATAACATACATTATATTTATATTATATCAAAACAAAGTTTATACAAAATATTTAAAACACAACACAATAGTTAAAACACAAAATAAGGAACGACACAAAAAGAGTTGAAGGACAACAAGTGAGGTTTATCTATGGCACTGGCTCCAGAGTCCACTCTCGACCTTGACGAGCTCCTTATTACGTGAAAAAAATGGAAATTAAGGAATGAGTACAAAGATTCAATAAGCAGCCTACTTATAGGCTCTTAATCATGTCCTTGATATGCTAGGGTACCACACTCTTTCTTTTCTTGTTCTTGTTCTTGTTCTTGTCGTAAGTTCTTGTTCTGTTTCTTAATTCGTCCTCCAAGACACTCCCTTTAGGATATTACGGTACTAGTCATAAACCTGTCAAGTTATGTCCGAGGCTTCATGCGTTCCAAGCGACACAGTCTTAATATCTACGCAAGGCTTCATGCGTTCGAAGTAGCATAGTCTAAGTCATGAGCATGATGTTCTTGATTCTTAGGAGGTTCTTGATTCTTGGTTAAGGTAACTTACTCTCTTCGTGTTCCATCATGGCCCAAGATTACTCCCCATGATAGACCATAAAGGTCACGTGATCGATGTACGCATGAATATGGCATAGACCACAAAGGTCACATGATCGGTGCATGTATGAACCTGGCATCCTGCAAACATTTGTTACCCATATCGTGGTGCAGGGCATCTCATCTAGGTGAGGGATATGAGGCAAAACATGACATCCTGCAAAGAAAACATGGTGCACGACATCCCACCTAGAAGAGGAACATGGGTCTCTGAAAGCACCGCATGGTGGGAGGTCACGGGTCACAATTGGACATGCTTAGAGTATTACCTAGCATTCTTGAACCTCTGTGTGTCTGAGGACTTTGGTCCCTTATCCTTGAGTGGTACCTAACATTCTTCTTGCCTTGGTAGTTGTAAAGCTTGTATGGTGTTATTCTTGGTTCTAAATCTTGCAAGTTTCTAAGATTCGTAATTCCTTGAGGCATAAGATGCAACATGCATTCGTAATCATATGAACTCATCATAATAACTAGCATGAGTTATTCTAGAAGGTCATAGATTCATAATGGATTCCTTAGAGGGTTCTAGAAGGGTCTTGAATCTTGAGGTGTTTCCTTTAGGCGTTTCTTAAGTTCTATCTTGGTTTAGGTTCCAAATTTGCTCCAATCAACTTGAAATCTTGAACTCAGCCTCATGTCTTTTAGAATAGGCCTCATAGAAAATAGTTGATAATTTGGAGCATGCCTAGACCTTGAGCTAGGATATGACTACTTGTTTTGTATTCAGGAACTAAACCTTAGAAGTTGTCATGTCATGTATCATATTTTAGCATTGAAAACTCTTCCAAAGTAACCGTTAATTTTCTCTCCATGAGTGCATAGGTGGCGTCATCATGATCGTGGCATCCTGCTGGTAAATTGTGATGCAGGACATCTCATTTATGTGAGGGAATTAATAAGCCCATTATGGCATCCTGCTCATGGTGCATATAGCAGGGCATCCCACCTAAAGAGGGATAGGGCCTCGTGGTACACTTCATGATGGGAGATAATGATTACTTCGGACATGGATCCTAGCAACTTGTTAAGCATGATATTTGCATTAACCTAAGTGTTTTCTTGGATTCTTGGTGATCCTAGATTTTATCCATAATGTCTTGGGTCAAGCTTGGAACTTAAAATTTCTTCTTAGGAATAGCCCAACGTGATCTTGTGCACGTAGAATCTTATTAGCAACCAAGGGTACTTGTAGAAAATCTCTTATTTTATGGATACCTTGTTAGTCATCCAAGGAGGTAAAGTCATATGGATCGTGATGTACGTTTTTCTCCATAACTTGATTTTGTCACTTAACAAGCTCCAATGGCTTTCAAACTTAACACATCATCAAACATCATAAACTAAGATTTACTACATAATTTCATATTATTTCAGGGTCATCTAGGTCATGAATCGAAGGTAGATTGCCTTAGGGGTATTATGGTCATTTTACATCGTTTCTTGGTTTACCTACTTATCCTTATCCAATGACCACCAAATTTCATATGTAACTTTAACATGCTATAATATGCTCAACATTAAAATTTCATAGGCAGCAAAATTCATTTAATAGGTAACGTTACTTCAATCTTGAACAATTTGATCGGTTCAAGACCTTAACTCACCGTTCTTTGAGTTTTTCTTTCATATATCCTTAATTCATACTTTGCTTAGGGCACATATAAAAATTCAAGCGATTCCTATAAGTATTTCTTAACAAAAAGTTCAAGGTGGCTACTTACCTCATTATCGACGTTCGGGACCTCCGTTCCTAAGCTTCCGATATCCGAATTACTTCAAATTTCCTTCCACAGACTCCTTATTGTGTCAAGTTTCTAAAACCATAAATTTTTTCATGAGAACCAGTCTAGAAGGGCATTAAAATTGAAAACAACCGAGAGAAGGTCAGATTTTGGGTTGACTTGGTTGGTTCAGTTGAACTGGCCACGTCATTGTCTTCTTCCTAGGGATAGGAAGAAGACGTGCGTGCCTATTTGCGCCGCCGTCTGAAACTCGCCTTTCATAGCTCCGATCTTGCCGTTTCTCCTCTCGATTTCTTCATGAAACTTAATGATGGTGTTACAAGGAAGAGGTAGGGATTGATTTAATACTTTCTCTTGGATCGTAGCCTAAGAGATTCACCTCCAAAGTTCGTCCAAAATTAGTTTTCTCACCGGAGCTAAAACATAGGATTTCTTCCTGGAACAAATCTAGGGGTTTTGATTACTCAATGCCGTTGGGAAATCAATTATGGGGTTTTGATTTGTAAATTTCACACCCTTAATTTCTAGGCATCGAAAGATTGTATGTGATTCAAAGAACTATGCAATGCATGAAGAATGAAAGGACAAATTTAAGAAAAACAGTTATAAAATTTTGCGCAAATTTAAATCTTAACAGTAAAAAAGTGATTAAAATCGAAACCCTAAATTGGAAACCCTAATCCGGGACTTTTGAAGCACGTGCTAAAAACTGAGTAACGGTCGATGTTTTTTCAAAATCTTCGTGCAGGATGATCAAGATTAATGATTTAAAATGGAATGTCGAAGAAAAGGAGTGCATAAAACGGTAAAAAAAAGTGATAAAATCGAAAACGGTGAACCCTAATGTTTTTTTGCTAAAAAAACTGAGTAAACGGTCGATGTTTTTCAAAAGAACGGAATGATCAAGATTAATGATATAGAATGGAATGTCGAAGAAAAGGAGTGCATAAAATAGTAAAAAAGTGATTAAAATCGAAACCCTAAATTGAAAACCCTAATCCGGGACGTTTGAAGCACGTGCTAAAAAAACTAAGTAACGGTCGATGTTTTTCAAAATTTTCGTACGGAATGATCAAGATTGATGATTTAGAATGGAATGTCGAAGAAGAAAGGGAGTGCATAAAATAGTAATAAAGTGATTAAAATCGAAATCCTAAATTGGAAACCCTAATCTAGGACTTTTGAAGCACGTGCTAAAAAAACTGAGTAACGGTCGATGTTTTTTGAAATTTTCGTACGGAATGATCAAGATTAATGATTTAGAATGGAATGTCGAAGAAAAGGAGTGCATAAAATAGTAAAAAAGTAATTAAAATCGAAACCCTAAATTGGAAACCCTAATCCGGGACTTTTGAAGCACGTGCTAAAAAAACTGAGTAACGGTCGATGTTTTTCAAAATTTTCGTACGGAATGATCAAGTTTAATGCTATACAATGGAATGTCGAAGAAAAGGAGTGCATAAAACAGTAAAAAAAGTAATTAAAATCGAAACCCTAAATTGGAAACCCTAATCCGGGACGTTTGAAGCACGTGCTAAAAAAAACTGAGTAACGGTCGATGTTTTTTGAAATTTTCGTGCGGAATGATCAAGATTGATGATTTATCATGGAATGTCGAAGAAAAGGAGTGCATAAAGCAGCAAAAAAATGATTAAAATCGAAACCCAAAATAGGAAACCCTAATCCGCGACTTTTGTAGCACGTGATAAAAAAACTAAGTAACGGTCGATGTTTTTCGAAATTTTCGTTGGGAATGATCAAGCATGATGATTTAGAATGTAATGTCGAAGAAAAGGAGTGTATAAAATAGTAAAAAAAATCGAAACCGTAATCCGAGACTTTTGACGCACGTGCTAGAAAACTGAGTGACGGTCAATGTTTTTTGAAATTTTCGTGCGGAATGATCAAGATTAATGATTTAGAATGGAATGTTGAAGAAAAGGCGTGCATAAATCTGTAAAAGTGATTAAAATCGAAACCCTAAATTGGAAACCCTAATTTGGGACGTTTGGAGCACGTGCTAAAAAACCTGAGTAACGGTCGATGTTTTTCAAAATTTTCGTACGAAATGATCAAGATTAATTATATACAATGGAATGTTGAAGAAAAGAAGTGCATAAAATAGTAAAAAAATAATTAAAGTCGAAACCCTAATCTTGGACGTTTGAAGCACGTGCTAAAAAAACTGAGTAACGGTCGATGTTTTTTGAAATTTTCGTGCGGAATGATCAAGATTGATGATTTATCATGGAATGTCGAAGAAAAGGAGTGCATAAAACAGTAAAAAAGTGAATAAAATCGAAACCCTAAATTGGAAACCCTAATCCGGGAATTTGAAGCACGTGTTAAAAAAACTGAGTAACGATCGATCGATTTTTTTTGAAAATTTTCGTCGTACGGAATGATCAAGATTGATGATATGGAATGGAATGTCGAAGAAAAGGAGTGTATAAAATAAAAAAAAAAAAAAAATTAAAATCGAAACCCTAAATTGGAAACCCTAATCCGGGACTTTTGAAGCACGTGCTAGAAAACTGAGTGACGGTCGATGTTTTTCAAAATTTTCGTGCGGAATGATCAAGATTAATGATTTAGAATGGAATGTCGAAGAAAAGGCGTGCATAAAACAGTAAAAGTAATTAAAATCGAAACCCTAAATTGGAAACCCTAATCTAGGACTTTTGAAGCACGTGCTAAAAAAAAAAAACTGAGTAACGGTCGATGATTTTTTCAAAATTTTCGTACGGAATGATCAAGATTGATGATACAATGGAATGTCGAAGAAAAGGAGTGCATAAAATAGTAAAAAAAGTGATTAAAATCGAAACCCTAAATTGGAAAACCCTAATCCGGGACTTTTTGAAGCACATGCTTAAAAAACAGAGTAACGTCGATGTTTTTTGTAATGTACGTACGAAATGATCGAGATTGATGATTTATCATGGAATGTCGAAGAAAAGGAGTGCATAAAACAGTAAAAAAGTGAATAAAATCGAAAACTCTAAATTGGAAACCCTAATCAAGGACTTTTGAAGCACGTGCTAAAAAAACTGAGTAACGGTCGATGTTTTTTTTGAAATTTTCGTACGGAATGATCAAGATTTGATGATATAGAATGGAATGTCGAAGAAAAGAAGTGCATAAAATAGCAAAAAATAGTAAAAAAAAAAATTAAAATCGAAACACTAAATTGGAAACCCTAATCCAGGACTTCTGAAGCACGTGCTAAAAAAACTGAGAAACGGTCGATGTTTTTCAAAATTTTCGTACGGAATGATCAAGTTTAATGCTATACAATGGAATGTCGAAGAAAAGGAGTGCATAAAACAGTAAAAAAGTGATTAAAGTCGAAACCCTAAATTGGAAACCCTAATCCGTTTTTTTGAAGCACGTAAAAAAAAACTGAGTAACGGTCGATGTTTTTTCAAAAAATTTTCGTGTAGAATGATCAAGATTGATGATTATCAATGGAATGTCGAAGAAAAGGAGTGCAAAAAAACAAAAAAAAAAGTGATTAAAATCGAAACCCTAAATTGGAAACCCTAATCCGGGACTTTTGAAGCACGTGAAAAAAAAAAAAAACTGAGTAACGGTCGATGTTTTTTGAAATTTTTTTCGTCGGAATGATCAAGATTGATGATTTAGAATGGAATGTCGAAGAAAAAAGGAGTGCATAAAACAGTAAAAAAAAAAGTGAATTAAAATCGAAACCTAAAATTGGAAACCCTAATCCGGGACTTTTGAAGCACGTGCTAAAAAAAAACTGAGTAACGGTCGATGTTTTTTTGAAATTTTTTCGTGCGGAATGATCAAGATTAATGATTTAGAATGGAATGTCGAAGAAAAAAAGGGAGTGCAAAAAAATAATAAAAAAAAAGTGATTAAAATCGAAACCCTAAATTGGAAACCCTAATCCGGGACTTTTGAAGCACGTGCTAAAAAAAACTGAGTAACGGTCGATTTTTTTTTTCAAAATTTTCGTGCGGAATGATCAAGATTAATGATTTAGATATTAAAATGGAATGTTGAAGAAAAGGAGTGCATAAAAAAAAAAAAAAAGTGATTAAAATCGAAACCCTAAATTGGAAACCCTAATCTTGGGACTTTTGAGCACGTGAAAAAAAAAAAAAAAAAAAAAGTAACGGTCGATTTTTTTCAAAAATTTTCGTACGGAATGATCAAGATTGATGATTTGGAATGGAATGTGGAAGAAAAGGAGTGCATAAAACAGTAAAAAAAGTAATTAAAGTCGAAACCCTAAATTGGAAACCCGAATCTCGGACGTTTGAAGCACGTTTTAAAAAAACTGAGTAACTGTCGATGTTTTTTGAAATATTCGTGCAGAATGATCAAGATTGATGATTTATCATGGAATGTCGAAGAACAGGAGTGCATAAAAAAGTAAAAAAGTGAATAAAATCGAAACCCTAATCCGGGACTTTTGAAGCACGTGCTAAAAAAACTAAGTAACGGTCGATGTTTTTCAAAATTTTCGTATGGAATGATCAAGATTAATGATATAAAATGGAATGTCGAAGAAAAGAAGTGCAAAAAAAAAAAAAAAAAAATTAAAATCGAAACCCTAAATTGGAAACCCTAATCCGGGACTTTTGAAGCACGTGCTAAAAAAACTAAGTAACGGTCGATGTTTTTCAAAATTTTCGTATGGAATGATCAAGATTAATGATATACAATGGAATGTCGAAGAAAAGGAGTGCATAAAATAGTAAGAAAGAAAATAAAATCGAAACACTAAATTGGAAACCCGAATCCGGGACTTCTGCAGCACGTGCTAAAAAAACTTGAGTAACGGTCGATGTTTTTTGAAATTTTCGTGCGGAATGAACAAGATGGATGATTTATCATGGAATGTCGAAGAAAAGGAGTGCATAAAAACAGTAAAAAAGTGAATAAAATCGAAACCCTAAATTAGAAACCCTGATCCGGGACTTTTGAAGCACGTGCTAAAAAAAAAAAACTGAGTAACGGTCGATGATTTTTTTCAAAAATTTTCGTACGGAATGATCAAGATTGATGATTTAGAATGGAATGTCGAAGAAAAAAGGGTGTATATAAAATAGTAAAAAAAAAAAAAATTAAAATCGAAACCCTAAATTGGAAACCCTAATCCGGGACTTTTGAAGCACGTGCTAGAAAACTGAGTAACGGTCGATGTTTTTCGAAATTTTCGTGCGGAATGATCAAGATTAATGATTTAGAATGGAATGTCGAAGAAAAGGAGTGCATAAAACAGTAAAAAAGTGATTAAAATCGAAACCCTAAATTGGAAACCCTAATCTGGGACGTTTGAAGCACGTGCTAAAAAAACTGAGTAACGGTCGATGTTTTTTCAAAATTTTCGTACGGAATGATCAAGATTGATGATAGAATGGATAGAATGGAATGTCGAAGAAAAAAAGGAGTGCATAAAACAAAGTAAAAAAAAAAAAGTAATTAAAATCGAAACCCTAAATTGAATTGGAAACCCTAATCCGGGGACTTTTGAAGCACGTGCTAAAAAAAACTGAGTAACGGTCGATGTTTTTTGAAAATTTTCGTTTCGTTGGGAATGATCAGATTGTTGATTGATGATATAGAATGGAATGTCGAAGAAAAGGAGTGCATAAAAAGTAAAAAAGTGATAAAAAAATCGAAAACCCTAAATTGGAAACCCTAATCTGGGACGTTTGAAGCACGTGCTAAAAAAAACTGAGAAACGTTCGATGTTTTTTGAAATTATCATGCGGAATGATCAAGATTAATGATTTATAATGGAATGTCGAAGAAAAGGAGTGCATAAAACAGAAAAAAAGTGATTAAAATCGAAACCCTAATTTGGAAACCCTAATCCGGGACGTTTGAAGCACGTGCTAAAAAAACTGAGTAACGGTCGATGTTTTTCAAAAAATTTTCGTACGGAATGATCAAGATCAATGATATAGAATGGAATGTCGAAGAAAAGGAGTGCATAAAAAATAAAAAAAAAGTAAATTAAAATCGAAAACCCTAAAAATTGGAAACCCTAATCGGGTTTTTTGAAGCACGTGCTAAAAAAAAAAAACTGAGTAACGGTCGGTCGATGTTTCAAAAAAATTTTCGACGAAAATGAATGATCAAGATTGATGATTTAGAATGGAATGTCGAAGAAAAGGAGTGCATAAAAAGTAAAAAAGTAAAAAACTAAATAAAATCGAAAAACCCTAAATTGGAAACCCTAATCCGGGACTTTTGAAGCACGTGCTAAAAAAAACTGTAAGTAACGGTCGATGTTTTTTCAAAATTTTCGTACGGAATGATCAAGATTGATGATTTAGAATGGAATGTCGAAGAAAAGGAGTGCATAAAACAGTAAAAAAAAAAAGTGATTAAAAATCGAAAACCCTAAATTGAAAAAACCCTAATCCGGGACTTTTGAAGCACGTGCTAAAAAAAAAAACTGAGTAACGGTCGATGTTTTTTTCAAAATTTTTCGTGCGGAATGATCAAGATTAATGATGAATAGAATGGAATGAAGAAAAAAAAAAAGTGCATAAAAAAAAAGTAAAAAAGTAAAATTAAAATCGAAAACCCTAAATTGGAAACCCTAAATGAAGGACTTTTGAAGCACGTGTGCTAAAAAAAAAAAACTGAGTAACGGTCGATTTTTTTTTTCAAAATTTTCGTGTACGGAATGATCAAGATTGATGATGAATAGAATGGAATGTCGAAGAAAAGGGTGCATATAAAATAAAAAAAAAAAGTGATTAAAATCGAAACCCTAAATTGGAAACCCTAATTTGGGACTTTTGAAGCACGTAAAAAAAAAAACTGAGTAACGGTCGATGTTTTAAAAAAATTTTCGTGCGGAATGATCAAGATTGATGATTTAGAATGGAATGTCGAAGAAAAGGAGTGCATAAAAATAGTAAAAAAGTGATTAAATTAAAATCGAAACCTAAAAAAATTGAAAAACCCTAAATCCGACTTTTTTTTGAAGCACGTGCTAAAAAAAAAACTGAGTAACGGTCGATTTTTTTTTTCAAAATTTTCGTACGGAATGATCAAGATTGATGATTTACAATGGAATGTGAATGTCGAAGAAAAGGAGTGCATAAAATAGTAAAAAAAAAGTAAAAAAAATCGAAACCCTAAATTGGAAACCCTAATCCGGGACTTTTGAAGCACGTGCTAAAAAAAAAAAACTGAGTAACGGTCGATTTTTTTTTTCAAAATTTTCGTACGGAAATGATCAAGATTGATGATTTAGAATGGAATGTCGAAGAAAAGGAGTGCATAAAACAGTAAAAAAAGTGAATTAAAATCGAAACCCTAAATTGGAAAACCCTAATCCGGGACTTTTGAAGCACGTGCTAAAAAAAAACTGAGTAACGGTCGATGTTTTTTTTTTTCAAAATTTTCGTACGGAATGATCAAGATTATGATGATTTAGAATGGAATGTCGAAGAAAAGGAGTGCATAAAACAGTAAAAAAAAAAGTAATTAAAATCTAAAAAACCGAAAAAATTGGAAACCCTAATCCGGGACTTTTTGAAGCACGTGCTAAAAAAAAACTGAGTAACGGTCGATGTTTTTTAAAAAAAAATTTTTCGTACGGAATGATCAAGATTGATGATTTAGAAATGGAATGTCGAAGAAAAGGAGTGCAAAAAAACAAAAAAAAAAAGTAAAATAAATCGAAAAACCTAAAATTGGAAACCCTAATCCGGGACTTTTGAAGCACGTGCTAAAAAAACTGAGTAACGGTCGATGTTTTTTTGAAAAAATTTTCGTACGGAAATGATCAAGATTAATGATTTAGAATGGAATGTCGAAGAAAAAAAGGAGTGCATAAAAAATAGTAAAAAAAAAAATTAAAATCGAAACCCTAAATTGGAAACCCTAATCCGGGACTTTTGAAGCACGTGCTAAAAAAAAACTGAGTAACGGTCGATGTTTTTTTCAAAATTTTCGTACGGAATGATCAAGATTGATGATTAGAATGGAATGTCGAAGAAAAGGAGTGCATAAAAGTAAAAAAAAAAAAAAAAAAAATTAAAATCGAAACCCTAAATTGGAAACCCTAATCCGGGACTTTTTGAAGCACGTGCTAAAAAAAAACTGAGTAACGGTCGTCGATGTCGTTTTTTTGAAAAAAATTTTCGTACGGAATGATCAAGATTGATGATATAGAATGGAATGTCGAAGAAAAAAAGGAGTGCATAAAAAAAATAAAAAAAAAAAAAAAAAAAAAATCGAAAACCCTAAATTGGAAACCCTAATCCGGGACTTTTGAAGCACGTGCTAAAAAAAACTGAGTAACGGTCGATGTTTTTTCAAAATTTTCGTGTACGGAATGATCAAGATTGATGATTTAGAATGGAATGTCGAAGAAAAGGAGTGCATAAAAAAACATAAAAAAAAAAGTGATTAAAATCGAAACCCTAAATTGGAAACCCTAATCCGGGACTTTTGAAGCACGTGCTAAAAAAACTGAGTAACGGTCGATGTTTTTTCAAAATTTTCGTGCGGAATGATCAAGATTAATGATGATAATGGAATGGAATGTCGAAGAAAAGGAGTGTATAAAAAAAAAAAAAAAAAAAAGTGATTAAAATCGAAACCCTAAATTGAAAAACCCTAATCCGAGGACTTTTTGAAGCACGTGCTAAAAAACTGTGCTAAAAAAAAAACTGAGTAACGGTCGATGTTTTTTCAAAATTTTCGTACGGAATGATCAAGATTAATGATTTAGAATGGAATGTCGAAGAAAAAGGAGTGCATAAAAAAAAAAAAAAGTGATTAAAATCGAAACCCTAAATTGGAAACCCTAATCCGGGACTTTTTTGAAGCACGTAAAAAAAAACTGAGTAACGGTCGATGTTTTTCAAAAATTTTTCGTGCGGAATGATCAAGATGATGATTTAGAATGGAATGTCGAAGAAAAAGGAAAAAAAGTGTAAAAAAAGTAAAAAAAAAAAAAAAAATCGAAAAAAATTGGAAACCCTAATCCGGGACTTTTGAAGCACGTGCTAAAAAAAACTGAGTAACGGTCGATGTTTTAAAAAAAATTTTCGTACGGAATGATCAAAGATTGATGATTTAGAATGGAATGTCGAAAAAAAAAAAGGAGTGCAAAAAATAAAAAAAAAAGTGATTAAAATCGAAACCCTAAAATGGAAACCCTAATCCGGGACTTTTGAAGCACGTGCTAAAAAAAAAACTGAGAAAACGGTCGATGTTTTTTTTTCAAAAAATTTTCGTGCGGAATGATCAAGAGATTAATGATTTAGAAATGGAATGTCGAAGAAAAGGAGTGCATAAAACAGTAAAAAAAGTAAAATTAAAATCGAAACCCTAAATTGGAAACCCTAATCGGGACTTTTGAAGCACGTGCTAAAAAAACTGAGTAACGGTCGATTTTTTTTTCAAAATTTTCGTACGGAATGATCAAAGATGATGATTTAGAATGGAATGTCGAAGAAAAAGGAGTGCATAAAACAGTAAAAAAAAAAAATTAAAATCGAAAACCCTAAATTGGAAACCCTAATCCGGGACTTTTGAAGCACGTGCTAAAAAAACTGAAAACGGTCGAGTAACGGTCGATGATTTTTTTTTCAAAATTTTCGTGTGCGGAATGATCAAGATTAATGATTTAGAATGGAATGTCGAAGAAAAGGAGTGCATAATAAAAAAAAAAAAAGTAAATAAAATCGAAACCCTAAATTGAAAACCCTAATCCGGGACTTTTGAAGCACGTAAAAAAAAAAAAAACTGAGTAACGGTCGATTTTTTTTTCAAATTTTTTCGTACGGAATGATCAAGATTGATGATTTAGAATGGAATGTCGAAGAAAAGGAGTGCATAAAATAGTAAAAAAAAGTGATTAAAATCGAAACCCTAAATTGGAAACCCTAAAATCCGGGACTTTTGAAGCACGTGCTAAAAAAACTGAGTAACGGTCGATGTTTTTTTCAAAATTTTTTCGTGCGGAATGATCAAGATTGATGAATGATTTATGAATGGAATGTCGAAGAAAAGGAGTGCATAAAACAGTAGAAAAGTGATTAAAATCGAAACCCTAAATTGGAAACCCTAATCCGGGACTTTTGAAGCACGTAAAAAAAAAAAAAAACTAAAGTAACGGTCGATGTTTTTCAAAATTTTCGTTGGGAAATGATCAAGATTGATGATTTAGAATGGAATGTCGAAGAAAAGGAGTAAATAAAATAGTAAAAAAAAATAAAATTAAAAAAAACCCTAAATTGGAAAACCCTAATCCGGGACTTTTGAAGCACGTGCTAAAAAAAACTGAGTAACGGTCGATTTTTTTTCAAAAATTTTCGTGCGGAATGATCAAGATTGATGATTTAGAATGGAATGTCGAAGAAAAAGGAGTGCATAAAAAAAAAAGTAAAAAAGTCGAAAAATTAAAATCGAAACCCTAAATTGGAAACCCTAATCCGGGACTTTTTTGAAGCACGTGCTAAAAAAAAAACTGAGTAACGGTCGATTTTTTTTTCAAATTTTCGTACGGAATGATCAAGATTAATGATATACAATGGAATGTCGAAGAAAAGGAGTGCATAAAACAGTAAAAAAAGTGATTAAAATCGAAACCCTAAATTGGAAACCCTAATCCTTGGACTTTTGAAGCACGTGCTAAAAAAACTGAGTAACGGTCGATTTTTCAAAAAATTTTCGTACGGAATGATCAAGATTGATGATTTACAATGGAATGTCGAAGAAAAGGAGTGCATAAAACAGTAAAAAAAATAAAGTCGAAACCCTAAATTGGAAACCCTAATCTGGAATTGGACTTTTGAAGCACATAAAAAAAAAAACGGTCGATGTGCATTCGTGTAAAAAAGATTGATGATTTAAAATGGAATGTCGAAGAAAAAGGAGTGCAAAACAGTAAAAAAATTAAAATCGAAAACCTAAATTGAAAAACCCTAATCCGGGACTTTTGAAGCACGTGATAAAAAAAAACTGAGTAACGGTCGATGTTTTAAAAAATTTTCGTGGGGAATGATCAAGCATGATGATTTAGAATGGAATGTCGAAGAAGAGGGGGGTGCATAAAATAGTAAAAAAGTGATTAAAATCGAAACCCTAAAATTGGAAAAACCCTAATCCGGGACTTTTGAAGCACGTGCTAAAAAAAAAAAACTGAGTAACGGTCGATGTTTTTTTCAAAATTTTCGTGCGGAATGATCAAGATTAATGATGATTTAGAATGGAATGTCGAAGAAAAGGAGTGCATAAAACAGTAAAAAAAAGTAAATAAAATCGAAACCCTAAATTGGAAACCCTAATCCGGGACTTTTGAAGCACGTGCTAAAAAAAAACTGAGTAACGGTCGATGTTTTTTTCAAATTTTTTCGTACGGAATGATCAAGATTAATGATTTACAATGGAATGTCGAAGAAAAGGAGTGCAAAAAAAAAATAGTAAAAAAATTAAAAATCGAAAATCGAAACCCTAAATTGGAAACCCTAATCCGGGACTTTTGAAGCACGTGCTAAAAAAAAAAAACTGAGTAACGGTCGATGTTTTTTGAAATTTTCGTACGGAATGATGAGATTGATGATGATTTAGAATGGAATGTCGAAGAAAAGGAGTGCATAAAAAAGTAAAAAAAAAAAAAGTGAATAAAATCGAAAAACCCTAAATTGGAAACCCTAATCCGGACTTTTGAAGCACGTAAAAAAAAAAAAACTGAGTAACGGTCGATGTTTTTTCAAAATTTTCGTGCGGAATGATCAATGATGATGATATAGAATGGAATGTCGAGAAAAAGAAAAGTGTATAAAATAGTAAAAAAGTGATTAAAATCGAAACCCTAAATTGGAAACCCTAATCCGGGACTTTTGAAAGCACGTGCTAAAAAAACTGAGTAACGGTCGATTTTTTTTCAAAATTTTCGTGCGGAATGATCAAGATTAATGATTTAGAATGGAATGTCGAAGAAAAAAGGAGTGTGCAAAAAACAGTAAAAAAGTAAATTAAAATCGAAACCCTAAATTGGAAACCCTAATCCGGGACTTTTGAAGCACGTGCTAAAAAAAAACTGAGTAACGGTCGATTTTTTTCAAAATTTTCGTACGGAATGATCAAGATTGATGATTTAGAATGGAATGTCGAAGAAAAAAGTGCATAAAATAGTAAAAAAAAAGTGATTAAAATCGAAACCCTAAATTGGAAACCCTAATCCGGGACTTTTGAAGCACGTGCTAAAAAAAACTGAGTAACGGTCGATGTTTTTTTTGAAAAAAATTTTCGTGATCGGACGGAATGATCAAGATGATGATTTGGAATGGAATGTCGAAGAAAAAAGGAGTGCATAAAAATAAAAAAAAAGTGAATAAAATCGAAACCCTAAATTGGAAAACCCTAATCCGGGACTTTTGAAGCACGTGCTAAAAAAACTGAGTAACGGTCGATGTTTTTTCAAAATTTTCGTACGGAATGATCAAGATTAATGATTTATGAATGGAATGTCGAAGAAAAAAAAGTGCATAAAATAAAAAAAAAAAAAAATTAAAATCGAAACCCTAAATTGGAAACCCTAATCCGGGACTTTTGAAGCACGTGCTAAAAAAACTGAGTAACGGTAAACGGTCGTTTTTTTCAAATTTTTTTCGTACGAAATGATCAAGATTAATGATATACAATGGAATGTCGAAGAAAAGGAGTGCATAAAACAGTAAAAAAAGTGATTAAAATCGAAACCCTAAATTGGAAAAACCCTAATCCGGGGACTTTTGAAGCACGTGCTAAAAAAACTGAGTAACGGTCGATGATGTTTTTTGAAAATTTTCGTGCGGAATGAACAAGATGGATGATTTATCATGGAATGTCGAAGAAAAGGAGTGCACAAAACAGTAAAAAAGTGAATAAAATCGAAACCCTAAATTAGAAACCCTGATCCGGGACTTTTGAAGCACGTGCTAAAAAAACTGAGTAACGGTCGATGTTTTTCAAAAAATTGTCGTTGGGAATGATCGATCAAGATTAATGATTTAGAATGGAATGTCGAAGAAAAAAGGAAAAAAAAGTAAATAAAAATAGTAAAAAAAAAAATCGAAACACTAAATTTGAAACCCTGATCAGAGACTTTTAAAGCACGTGCTAGAAAACTGAGTGACAGTCGATGTTTTTCAAAATTTTCGTTCGGAATGATCAAGATTAATGATTTAGAATGGAATGTCGAAGAAAAGGCGTGCATAAAACAGTAAAAGTAATTAAAATCGAAACCCTAAATTGGAAACCCTAATCTAGGACGTTTGAAGCACGTGCCAAAAAATCTGAGCAACGGTCGATGTTTTTCAAAATTTTCGTACGGAATGATCAAGATTAATGATATATGCAATGGAATGTTGAAGAAAAAAAAAGTGCATAAAATAAAAAAAAAAAGTAATTAAAATCGAAAAACCCTAAATTGGAAACCCTAATCTACGGACTTTTTTTGAAGCACGTGCTAAAAAAAAAAACTGAGTAACGGTCGATGTTTTTTTTTGAAATTTTCGAACGGAATGATCAAGATTGATGATTTAGAATGGAATGTCGAAGAAAAAAGGAGTGCATAAAAAAAAAAAAAAGTAAAATAAAATCGAAACCCTAAATTGGAAACCCTAATCCGGGACTTTTGAAGCACGTGAAAAAAAAACTGAGTAACGGTCGGTCGATTTTTTTTGAAATTTTCGTGGGGAATGATCAAGAATGATGATTTAGAATGGAATGTGAAGAAAAAGGGGTGCATAAAATAGTAAAAAAAAGTGATTAAAATCGAAACCCTAAATTGGAAACCCTAATCCGGGACTTTTGAAGCACGTGCTAAAAAAACTGAGTAACGGTCGATTTTTTTTCAAAAATTTTCGTGCGGAATGATCAAGATTGATGATTTAGAATGGAATGTGAAGAAAAAAGGAGTGCATAAAACAGTAAAAAAAAGTAATTAAAATCGAAACCCTAAATTGGAAACCCTAATCCGGGACGGACTTTTGAAGCACGTGCTAAAAAAAAACTGAGTAACGGTCGATTTTTTTTTCAAAATTTTTAATGACGGAATGATCAAGATTGATGATATAGAATGGAATGTCGAAGAAAAGGAGTGCATAAAATAGTAATAAAGTGATTAAAATCGAAATCCTAAATTGGAAGCCCTAATCTAGGACGTTTGAAGCAAGTGCTAAAAAAAAAACTGAGTAACGTCGATGTTTTTTGTAATGTACGTACGAAATGATCGAGATTGATGATTTATCATGGAATGTCGAAGAAAAGGAGTGCATAAAACAGTAAAAAAGTGAATAAAATCGAAACCCTAAATTGGAAACCCTAATCCGGGACGTTTGAAGCACGTGCTAAAAAAACTGAGTAACGGTCGATGTTTTTCGAAATTTTCGTGCGGAATGATCAAGATTAATGATTTAGAATGGAATGTCGAAGAAAAAGAGTGCATAAAAAAGTAAAAAAATGATCAAAATCGAAACCCTAAATTGGAAACCCTAATCCGGGACGTTTGAAGCACGTGCTAGAAAACTGAGTAACGGTCGATGTTTCTCGAAGTTTTCGTGCGGAATGATCAAGATTAATGTTTTAGAATGGAATGTCGAAGAAAAGGAGTGCATAAAACAGTAAAAAAGTGATTAAAATCGAAACCCTAATTTGGAAGCCCTAATCCGGGACGTTTGAAGCACGTGCTAAAAAAACTGAGTAACGGTCGATGTTTTTTCAAAATTTTCGTGCGGAATGATCAAGATTGATGATGATATAGAATGGAATGTCGAAGAAAAGAAAAGGAGTGCATAAAACAGTAAAAAAAGTGATTAAATCGAAAACCCTAAATTGGAAACCCTAATAATCCGGACTTTTGAAGCACGTGCTAAAAAAAAAACTGAGTAACGGTCGATTTTTTTCGAAAAATTTTCGTACGGAATGATCAAGATTGATGATTTAGAATGGAATGTCGAAGAAAAGGAGTGCATAATAAAAAGTAAAAAAAAAAATTAAAATCGAAAACCCTAAATTGGAAACCCTAATCCAAGGACTTTTTTGAAGCAAAAAAAACCTGAGTAACGGTCATTTTTCAAAATTTTCGTACGGAATGATCAAGATTAATGATTTAGAATGGAATGTCGAAGAAAAGGAGTGCATAAAATAGTAAAAAAGTAATTAAAATCGAAACCCTAAATTGGAAACCCTAAAACCCTAATTTGGGACTTTTGAAGCACGTAAAAAAAAAACTGAGTAACGGTCGATTTTTTTCAAAATTTTCGTACGGAATGATCAAGATTAATGATGATTTACAATGGAATGTGAAGAAAGAAAAGGAGTGCATAAAATAGTAAAAAAAAGTAAATTAAAATCGAAACCCTAAATTGGAAACCCTAATCTGGGACGTTTTTTGAAGCACGTGCTAAAAAAAAAACTGAGTAACGGTCGATTTTTTGAAAATTTTCGTATAGAATGATCAAGATTGATGATTTAGAAATGGAAATGTCGAAGAAAAGGAGTGCATAAAACAGTAAAAAAGTGATTAAAATGAAAAAACCCTAAATTGGAAACCCTAATCCGGGAACTTTTGAAGCACGTGAAAAAAAAAAACTGAGTAACGGTCGATGTTTTTTGTTTTTTTTCGTGGGGAATGATCAAGATTGATGATTTAGAATGGAATGTCGAAGAAAAGGGGGTGTATAAAAAATAGTAAAAAAAAAAAAATCGAAACCCTAAATTGGAAACCCTAATCCGGGACTTTTGAAGCACGTGCTAAAAAAACTGAGTAACGGTCGATGTTTTTCAAAATTTTCGTGCGGAATGATCAAGATTAATGATTTAGAATGGAATGTCGAAAAAAAGGAGTGCATAAAAACAGTAAAAGTAATTAAAATCGAAACCCTAAATTGGAAACCCTAATCCGGGACTTTTGAAGCACGTGCTAAAAAAACTGAGTAACGGTCGATGTTTTTCAAAATTTTCGTACGGAATGATCAAGATTGATGATATACAATGGAATGTCGAAGAAAAGAAGTGCATAAAATAGTAAGAAAAAAGTGATTAAAATCGAAACCCTAAATTGGAAACCCTAATCCGGGACTTCTGCAGCACGTGCTAAAAAAAAACTGAGTAACGGTCGATGTTTTTTTTGAAATTTTTTCGTACGGAATGATCAAGATTGATGATTTAGAATGGAATGTCGAAGAAAAAGGAGTGCATAAAAATAATAAAAAAGTAAAAAAGTCGAAAATAAAAATCGAAACCCTAAATTGGAAACCCTAATCAAGGACTTTTGAAGCACGTGCTAAAAAAAAAAACTGAGTAACGGTCGATTTTTTTTGATTTTTTTCGTGCGGAATGATCAAGATTGATGATTTATCATGGAATGTCGAAGAAAAGGAGTGCATAAAAAAGTAAAAAAGTGAATAAAATCGAAACCCTAAATTGGAAACCCTAATCCGGGACTTTTGAAGCACGTGCTAAAAAAACTGAGTAACGGTCGATGTTTTTCAAAATTGTCGTTGGGAATGATCAAGATGATTTCGAATGTAATGTCGAAGAAAAGGAGTGCATAAAACAAAAAAAAAAAAAAATTAAAATCGAAACCCTAAATTGGAAACCCTAATCCGGGACTTTTGAAGCACGTGCTAAAAAAAACTGAGTAACGGTCGATCGATTTTTTTTCAAAATTTTTTTTCGTGCGGAATGATCAAGATCAAGATGATGATATAGAATGGAATGTCGAAGAAAAGGAGTGCATAAAATAGTAAAAAAGTGATTAAAATCGAAAACCCTAAATTGGAAAACCCTAATCCGGGACTTTTGAAGCAGACGTGCTAAAAAAAAAAACTGAGTAACGGTCGATGTTTTTTTTTTTCAAAAGTCGTGCGGAATGATAAAGATTGATGATGATTTAGAATGGAATGTCGAAAAAAAAGTGGAGTGCATAGTAAAAGTAAAAAAAAGTGCTTAAAATCGAAACCCTAAATTGGAAACCCTAATCCGGGACTTTTGAAGCACGTGCTAGAAAACTGAGTAACGGTCGATGTTTTTCGAAATTTTCATGCAGGATGATCAAGATTAATGATTTAGAATTGAATGTGGAAGCAAAGGAGTGCATAAAACGGTAAAAAAGTGATTAAAATCGAAACCCTAATTTGGAAGCCATAATTCGGGACGTTTGAAGCACGTGCTAAAAAAACTGAGTAACGGTCGATGTTTTTCAAAATTTTCGTGCGGAATGGTCAAGCTTGATGACTTAGAATGGAATGTCGAAGAAAAGGAGTGCATAAAACAGTAAAAAAGTGTTTAAAATCGAAACCCTAAATTGGAAACCCTAATCCGGGACTTTTGAAGCACGTGCTAGAAAACTGAGTAACGTTCGATGTTTTTCAAAATATTCGTGCAGGATGATCAAGATTAATGATTTATAATGGAATGTCGAAGAAAAGGAGTGCATAAAACAGAAAACAAGTGATTAAAATCACAACCCTAATTTGGAAACCCTAATCCGAGACGTTTGAAGCACGTGCTAAAAAAACTGAGTAACGGTCGATGTTTTTCAAAATTTTCGTACGGAATGATCAAGCATGATGATTTAGAATGTAATGTCGAAGAAAAGGAGTGTATAAAATAGTAAAAAAAATGGAAACCCTAATCCGGGACTTTTGAAGCACGTGCTAAAAACTGAGTAACGGTCGATGTTTTTTGAAATTTTCGTGCGGAATGATCAAGATTAATGATTTAGAATGGAATGTCGAAGAAAAAAAGGAGTGCATAAAACGGTAAAAAAGTGATTAAAATCGAAACCCTAATTTGGAAACCCTAATCCGGGACGTTTGAAGCACGTGCTAAAAAAACTGAGTAACGGTCGATGTTTTTTCAAATTTTCGTACGAAATGATCAAGATTAATGATATACAATGGAATGTTGAAGAAAAGAAGTGCATAAAATAGTAAAAAAATAATTAAAGTCGAAACCCTAAATTGGAAACCCTAATCTTGGACGTTTGAAGCACGTGCTAAAAGAACTGAGTAACGGTCGATGTTTTTTGAAATTTTCGTGCGGAATGATCAAGATTGATGATTTATCATGGAATGTCGAAGAAAAGGAGTGCATAAAATAGTAAGAAAGAAAATAAAATCGAAACACTAAATTGGAAACCCGAATCCGGGACTTCTGCAGCACGTGCTAAAAAATCTTGAGTAACGGTCGATGTTTTTTGAAATTTTCGTGCGGAATGAACAAGATGGATGATTTATCATGGAATGTCGAAGAAAAGGAGTGCACAAAACAGTAAAAAAGTGATTCAAATCGAAACCCTAAATTGCAAACCCTAATCCGAGACTTTTGATGCACGTGCTAGAAAACTGAGTGACGGTCGATGTTTTTCAAAATTTTCGTGCAGGATGATCAAGATTAATGATTTAGAATGGAATGTCGAAGAAAAGGAGTGCATAAAACAGTAAAAAAGTGATTAAAATCGAAACCCTAATTTGGAAACCCTAATCCGGGACGTTTGAAGCACGTGCTAAAAAAACTGAGTAACGGTCGATGTTTTTCAAAATTTTCGTACGGAATGATCAAGATTAATGATATACAATGGAATGTCGAAGAAAAGGAGTGCATAAAATAGTAAAAAAGAATAATTAAAATCGAAACCCTAAATTGGAAACCCTAATCTGGGACGTTTGAAGCACGTGCTAAAAAAACTGAGTAACGGTCGATGTTTTTCAAAATTTTCGTGCGGAAAGATCAAGATTGATGATTTATTATGGAATGTCGAAGAAAAGGAGTGCATAAAACGGTAAAAAATTGCTTAAAATCGAAACCCTAAATTGGAAACCCTAATCCGGGACGTTTGAAGCACGTGCTAAAAAACTGAGTAACGGTCGATGTTTTTTAAAATTTTCGTGATTAACGGAATGATCAAGATTAATGATTTAGAAGAATGGAATGTCGAAGAAAAGGAGTGCAAAAAAAAAGTAAAAAAAAGTGATTAAAATCGAAACCCTAATTTGGAAACCCTAATCCGGGACGTTTGAAGCACGTGCTAAAAAAACTGAGTAACGGTCGATGTTTTTCAAAATTTTCGTACGGAATGATCAAGATTAATGATATAGAATGGAATGTCGAAGAAAAGGAGTGCATAAATAGTAAAAAAGTAATTAAAATCGAAACCCTAAATTGGAAACCCTAATCCGGGACGTTTGAAGCACGTGCTAAAAAAACTAAGTAACGGTCGATGTTTTTCAAAATTTTCGTGCGGAATGATCAAGATTGATGATTTATCATGGAATGTCGAAGAAAAGGAGTGCATAAAATAGTAAAAAATTGATTAAAATCGAAAACCCTAATTGGAAACCCTAATCCGGAACGTTTGAAGCACGTGCTAAAAAAACTAAGTAACGGTCGATGTTTTTCAAAATTTTCGTACGGAATGATCAAGATTGATGATATAGAATGGAATGTCGAAGAAAAGGAGTGCATAAAATAGTAAAAAAGTGATTAAAATCGAAACCCTAAATTGGAAACCCTAATCCGGGACGTTTGAAGCACGTGCTAAAAAAACTGAGTAACGGTCGATGTTTTTCAAAATTTTCGTGCGGAATGATCAAGATTAATGATTTAGAATGGAATGTCGAAAAAAAAGGAGTGCATAAAACAAAAAAGTAAAAAAGTGATTAAAATCGAAACCCTAAATTGGAAACCCTAATCCGGGGACTTTTGAAGCACACGCTAAAAAAAACTGAGTAACGGTCGATGTTTTTCAAAATTTTCGTACGGAATGATCAAGATTGATGATTTAGAATGGAATGTCGAAGAAGAAAGGGAGTGCATAAAACAGTAAAAAAGTAATTAAAATCGAAACCCTAAATTGGAAACCCTAATCCGGACGTTTGAAGCACGTGCTAAAAAAACTGAGTAACGGTCGATGTTTTTTGAAATTTTCGTGCGGAATGATCAAGATTGATGATTTATCATGGAATGTCGAAGAAAAGGAGTGCATAAAACAGTAAAAAAGTGCTTAAAATCGAAACCCTAAATTGGAAACCCTAATCCGGGACGTTTGAAGCACGTGCTAAAAAAACTGAGTAACGGTCGATGTTTTTCAAAATTTTCGTACGGAATGATCAAGATTGATGATTTTACAATGGAATGTCGAAGAAAAAAGGGGTGCATAAAAAAAGTAAAAAAAGTAAATTAAAATCGAAACCCTAAATTGGAAACCCTAATCCTAGGACTTTTGAAGCACGTGCTAAAAAAAAACTGAGTAACGGTCGATTTTTTCAAAAATTTTCGTGCGGAATGATCAAGATGAATGATTTAGAATGGAAAGGTCGAAGAAAAAAAGGAGTGCATAAAACAGTAAAAAAGTGATTAAAATCGAAACCCTAATTTGGAAACCCTAATCCGGGACGTTTGAAGCACGTGCTAAAAAAACTGAGTAACGGTCGATGTTTTTCAAAATTTTCGTACGGAATGATCAAGATTGATGATTTATAATGGAATGTCGAAGAAAAAGGAGTGCATAAAATAGTAAAAAGTAAAATTAAAATCGAAACCCTAAATTGGAAAAACCCTAATCCGGGACTTTTGAAGCACGTGCTAAAAAAAAACTGAGTAACGGTAACGTCGATGTTTTTCAAAAATTTTCGTACGGAATGATCAATTTGATGATTTAGAATGGAATGTCGAAGAAAAGGAGTGCATAAAACAGTAAAAAAAAATTAAAATCGAAACCCTAAATTGGAAACCCTAATCCGGGACTTTTGAAGCACGTGCTAGAAAACTGAGTAACGGTCGATGTTTTTCCAAATTTTCGTGCGGAATGATCAAGATTAATGATTTAGAATGGAATGTCGAAGAAAAGGAGTGCATAAAACAGTAAAAAAGTGATTAAAATCGAAACCCTAATTGGAAACCCTAATCCGGGACGTTTGAAGCACGTGCTAAAAAAACTAGAGTAACGGTCGATGTTTTTCAAAATTTTCGTGCGGAATGATCAAGATTGATGATTTAGAATGGAATGTCGAAGAAAAGGGAGTGCATAAAAGTAAAAAAAATAAAAAATTAAAATCGAAAACCCTAAATTGGAAACCCTAATCCGGGACTTTTGAAGCACGTGCTAAAAAACTGAGTAACGGTCGATGTTTTTCGAAATTTTCGTGCGGAATGATCAAGATTGATGATTTATCATGGAATGTCGAAGAAAAGGAGTGCATAAAACAGTAAAAAAGTGATTAAAATCGAAACCCTAAATTGGAAACCCTAATCCGGGACGTTTGAAGCACGTGCTAAAAAAACTGAGTAACGGTCGATGTTTTTCAAAATTTTCGTACGGAATGATCAAGATTAATGATATACAATGGAATGTCGAAGAAAAGGAGTGCATAAAACAGTAAAAAAAAAAATCGAAACCCTAAATTGGAAACCCTAATCCGGGACGTTTGAAGCACGTGCTAAAAAAACTGAGTAACGGTCGATGTTTTTTGAAATTTTCGTACGTAATGATCAAGATTGATGATTTAGAATGGAATGTCGAAGAAAAGGAGTGCATAAAACAGTAAAAAAAAAGTGATTAAAATCGAAACCCTAAATTGGAAACCCTAATCGGGACGTTTGAAGCACGTGCTAAAAAAACTGAGTAACGGTCGATGTTTTTCAAAATTTTCGTGCGGAATGATCAAGATTGATGATTTAGAATGGAATGTCGAAGAAAAGGAGTGCATAAAATAGTAAAAAAGTGATTAAAATCGAAACCCTAAATTGGAAACCCTAATCCGGGACGTTTGAAGCACGTGCTAAAAAAACTGAGTAACGGTCGATGTTTTTCAAAATTTTTTTGTAGAATGATCAAGATTGATGATTTAGAATGGAATGTCGAAGAAAAGGCGTGCATAAAACAGTAAAAGTAATTAAAATCGAAACCCTAAATTGGAAACCCTAATCTAGGACGTTTGAAGCACGTGCCAAAAAATCTGAGCAACGGTCGATGTTTTTCAAATCTTTCGTACGAAATGATCAACATTAATCATATACAATGGAATGTGGAAGAAAAGGAGTGCATAAAACAGTAAAAAAAGTAATTAAAGTCGAAACCCTAAATTGGAAACCCGAATCTCGGACGTTTGAAGCACGTGCTAAAAAAACTGAGTAACGGTCGATGTTTTTCAAAATTTTCGTGCGGAATGATCAAGATTAATGATTTAGAATGGAATGTCGAAGAAAAGGAGTGCATAAAACAGTAAAAAAGTGATTAAAATCGAAACCCTAAATTGGAAACCCTAATCCGGGACGTTTGAAGCACGTGCTAAAAAAACTGAGTAACGGTCGATGTTTTTCGAAATTTTCGTGCGGAATGATCAAGATTGATGATTTAGAATGGAATGTTTTTCAATTGTTTATATTGACGATGTTCTGATTTTTTCTCAAAACATCGATCAACATTTTAAGCATCTTCAAACATTTTTGACCATCGTCAAAAGAAATGGTTTAGTTGTGTCCAAACCAAAAATTAAACTTTTTCAAAAAAAAATCCGTTTTCTTGGATTTGAAATTCATATGGGTCTAATTAAACCCATTCAAAGATCCATTGAGTTTGCCCTCAAATTTTCCGGATCAAATCACGGATAAAACCCAACTCCAAAGATTTTTGGGATGTCTCAATTATGTGTCTGATTTCCTTCAAAATATCAGACCTATTTGCAAACCACTTTTTGAGAGGCTCAAAAAGAATCCAAAGCCCTGGACTGAAGAACACACCAAAACAGTCCAAAAAATCAAATCCCTTGTCAAATCAATTCCGTGTTTATCGCTGATAAACCCGAGGGCTAGTCTAATAGTGGAGACCGACGCATCCGATATAGGATATGGAGGAATCCTGAAACAGTCCCTTGACGAGAAAGAGTCCATTGTCCGTTTTCACTCGGGCATATGGAATTCTACTCAAAAAAATTACTCAACAGTAAAGAAAGAAATACTTTCAATAGTACTTTGTGTACATAAATTTCAAAGTGATTTAATTAACAAAAACTTTGTTATCAAAACGGATTCTAGAGCATCCAAATTTGTTTTAGAAAAGGATGTAAAGAATCTCGTATCAAAACAAATTTTTGCTAGATGGCAAGCGATATTATCTTGCTTCGACTTTCAAATTTTGCCTATAAAAGGGATCGAAATCCCCTTGGCAGATTACCTATCAAGAGAGTTCCTACTCTCAAGGAAACACTCTCCCTAGCTACTGAAATCAGGACTTATTTTCTCCAGTTCCTGTTCGATTTTCTCCAGTTCCTGAAATCAGGACTTATTTTCAAAAATCTTCATCCCTGCCAGAAGCCCTGGTAGAGCCAGAAATACGGCGATCCAAAGATCAGCGAGGTCGTTAAAAAAGCTTATCCAAAGGGATTTTTCTATATCCCGGACGACCTTCATAAGACTAGAAGGTTTTATGAATTCATTTTAGTCGACACCAAGTCTGTCGAAATTACTCATATTCCGAGTCGCGATGATCCCTCAAAAATCGCGTACTCAAAATTAAAAATCTTCAAAGTAATGAATCCGACGTACTGGAATCAAGATCCGTACATGGAGAAAACCTTTTCAAAACCTTTTGTTCCTCATTCATTCTCATATAGAGATTATCAGATGGCATGGTTCAATGTCATTTGGTATCAAAATTACGAGCACTCGTGGTTCATCCAATTTTGCCAGAATGCTCACAAAATCAATTACCCATTTTGGTTTATCAAATGGTGGAATATCTTTGGATCCGCCAAAGACATATTTCCCGTTCCTATACAGGAATCGTTTCATTACTTCGTCCAAAATATCTTCAAAACTCCATTTCCATTGGCTATGCGCTTTAGCCTATATTTTCAAATTCCTTGGATTCTAACTTGGAATTTCCAAATTAAGGAATCTTAAGATCAAGTAAAATAGGTCTTCAAAACAATCAAAATCAAATGGTGGGAAAAATACACTTACACCCACGCAGATCTCAAAGCAGTTAAGGTCTGGCTATCTGAAAATGGCCACCTTCAAGATTTATCAAAAAAGAAAACCACAGAGTTTCTTAACTCAAAGTCTAGGCTGCTTGCCGCATTAGCCCAGACAACTTCAGAAGCCGATTTTCAAAAGCTTCTCCAAGAGGCCGCTACAGTCGGTTCTACATCTTCTCCTTCTATAATAGAGGAAGAAGATACAATATATGATCTCAACGATCCATTTTTGGATTCTCAACCACCTTGTTAAAAATCGACATTTACAAATGACTGAATAGTCGTTAAACTACTTGTAAAAAAAAAAAAAAAAAAAAAAAAAAAAAAATTCGTGGATATGTCTTCTGACATATTCTTTATCTTATCTCTCTTCTTTTCCAAAATTTGTCTTCCTGACAAATTTGCTTTCTTTTCCTTTTTTCCATATCTTTGATGGCTTTTGTAAATTATTTCTTCTTTCTTTTAACTTCTTATGTCATGCTTGTAATTTCCTTGTAATTACAACTTTGTACTTCACATGGATGTAAATGACTGTATTTTAAGTTAGGATGACAGAGTTCATGTAAATTAATAGAGCTCACGTCATTAAGCGTCCCGATGGTATCAGAGCTAATCTGGGACGTTTGAAGCACGTGCTAAAAAACTGTGTAACGGTCGATGTTTTTCGAAATTTTCGTGCAAAATGATCAAGCTTGATGATTTAAATGGAATGTCGAAGAAATGGGGTGTATAAAATAGTAAAAGAGTGCTTAAAATTGAAACCCTAAATCGGAAATCGTAATCCAAGACGTTTGAAGCACAAGGTAAAAAACTGAGTAACGGTCGATGTTTTTTTAAACTTTTGTTCGGAATGATCAAGATTGATGATTTAGAATTGAATGTGGAAGAAAAGGTGTGTATAAAAGTGATTAAACTCGAAACCCTAATTTGGAAACCCTAATCTGGAACGTTTGAAGCACGTTCTAAAAAAATTTAGTAACGGTCGATGTTTTTCAAAATTTTCGTGCGTTGTGATATTGATTGATGATTTAGAATGGAATGTCGAAGAAAAGGAGTTTATAAAAAAGTAAAAAATTGATTAAATTCGAAACTCTAATTTGGAAACACTAATTCGAGACGTTTGAAGCAAGTGCTAAAAAAACTGTGTAATGGTCGATGTTTTTCTAAATTTTCATGCACAATGATCAAGCTTAATGATTTAAATGGAATGTCGAAGAAATGGGATGTATAAAATAGTAAACGAGTGCTTAAAATCGACACACTAAATTGGAAACCGTAATCCAAGACGTTTGAAGGACAAGCTAAAAAAACTGAGTAACGGTCGATGTTTTTTTAAATTCTCATTCGGAATGATCAAGCTTGATGATTTACAATTGAATGTCGAAGAAAAGGTGTGTATAAAAGTGATTAAAATCGAAACCCTAATCTGGAACGTTTGAAGCACGTTCTAAAAAAATTGAGTAACGGTCGATGTTTTTCAAAATTTTCGTGTGTTGTGATATTGATTGATGATTTAGAATGATATGTCGAAGAAAAGGAGTTTATAAAAAAGTAAAAAAGTGATTAAATTCGAAACTCTAATTTGGAAACAATAATTCGGGACGTTTGAAGCACGTGTTAAAAAAATTGTGTAACGGTCGATGTTTTTCTAAATTTTCGTGCGAAATGATTGAGTTTGATGATTTAGAATGGAATATCGAAGAAAAGGAGTGTATAAAACAGTAAAAGTGATTAAAATCGAAACACTAATTTTGAAACCCTAATCCTGAACGTTTGGAGCACATGCTAAAAACTGTGTAACGATCAATGTTTTTCGAAATTTTCGTGCAGAATGATCAAGCTTGATGATTTAAATGGAATGTCGAAGAAATGGGGTGTATAAAATAGTAAAAGAGTGCTTAAAATCGAAACCCTAAATTGGAAACCGTAATCCAAGACATTTGAAGCACAAGCTAAAAGAACTGAGTAACGGCCGATTTTTTTTAAAATTTTCGTTCAGAATGATCAAGCTTGATGATTGAGAATGGAATGTAGAAGAAAAGGTGTGTATAAAACAGTAAATGAGTGATTAAAATCGAAACACTAATTTAGAAACCCTAATCTGGAACGTTTGGTGCACGTTCTAAAAAAACAGAGTATCGGTCGATGTTTTTCAAATTTTTCTTGCGTTGTGATAAAGATTGATGATTTAGATTGGAATATCGAAGAAAAGGAGTTTATAAAACAGTAAAAAAGTGATTAAAATCGAAACCCTAATTTGGAACCCCTAATCTGGAACATTTGAAGCACGTTCTAAAAAAATTGAGTAACTGTCGATGTTTTTCAAAATTTTCGTGCGTTGTGATATTGATTGATGATTTAGAATGGAATGCCGAAGAACAGGAGTTTATAAAAAAGTAAAAAAGTTATTAAATTCGAAATTCTAATAACACTAATTCGGGACAATTGAAGCACATGCTAAAAAAACTGTGTAATGGTCGATGTTTTTCTAAATTTTCGTGCGGAATGATCAAGTTTGATGATTTAGAATGGAATATCAAAGAAAAGGAGTGTATAAAACAGTGATTAAAATCGAAACCCTAATTTTGAAACCCTAATACGGGACGTTTGGAGTACGTGCTAAAAAACTGTGTAACGGTCGATGTGTTTTGAAATTTTCGTGCGGAATTATCAAGCTTGATGATTTAGAATGCAATATCGAAGAAAATGAGTGTATAAAACAGTAAAAGTGATTAAAATCGAAACCCTAATTTGGAAACCATAATCTGAGACGTTTGAAGCACGTGCTAAAAAACTGTGTAACGGTCGATGTTTTTCGAAATTTTCGTGTAGAATGATCAAGCTTGATGATTTAAATGGAATGTCGAAGAAATGGGGTGTATAAAATAGTAAAAGTGTACTTAAAATCGAAACCCTAAATTGGAAACCGTAATCGAAGACGTTTGAAGCACAAGCTAAAAAAACTGAGGAACGGTCGATGTTTTTTTAAACTTTTGTTCGGAATGATCAAGATTTATGATTTAGAATGGAATGTCGAAGAAAAGGTGTGTATAAAAGTGATTAAAATCGAAACCCTAATTTGAAAACCCTAATCTGGATCGTTTGAAGCACGTTCTAAAAAAATTGAGTAACGGTCGATGTTTTTAAAAATTTTCGTGCGGAATGATCAAGCTTGATGATTTAGAATGAATGTCGAAGAAAAGGAGTGTATAAAAAAAAAAAAAAAAACGGCTTAAAATCGAAACCCTAATTTGGAAGCCATAATTCGGGACGTTTGAAGCACGTGCTAAAAAAACTGAGTAACAGTCGATGTTTTTCAAAATTTTCGTGCGGAATGGTCAAGCTTGATGATTTAAATGGAATGTCGAAGAAATGGGGTGTATAAAACAGTAAAAGAGTGCTTAAAATCGAAACCCTAAATTGGAAACCGTAATCCAAGACGTTTGAAGCACGTGCTGATCAAAAAAAAACTGAGTAACGGTCGATGTTTTTTAAAAATTTTTCGTGTGAGAATGATCAAGCTTGATGATTTAGATAGAATTGAATGTCGAAGAAAAGGTGTGTATAAAACAGTAAAAAAGTGATTAAAAAAATCGAAACCCTAAATTTTTGGAAACCCTAATCCGGGACTTAAAATTTTGAAGCACGTTTGATAAAAAACTGAGTAACGGTCGGTCGATGTTTTTGATGATTTAGAAAATTTTTCGTGGAACGTTTGAAGCACGTTCAAGGTTGATGATTTTCAGAATTTTCGGAATGTGATATTGAATGATTTAGAATGGAATGTCGAAGAAAATGAGTAAAAAAGTAAAAAAGTGATTAAAATCGAAACCCTAATTTGGAAACCCTAATCCGGGACGTTTGAAGCACGTGCTAAAAAAACTGAGTAACGGTCGATGTTTTTCTAAATTTTCGTGCGGAATGATCAAGTTTGATGATTTAGAATGGAATATCGAAGAAAAGGAGTGTATAAAACAGTAAAAGTGATTAAAATCGAAACCCTAATTTTGAAACCCTAATCCGGGACATTTGGAGCACGTGCTAAAAAACTTTGAAACGGTCGATGTTTTTCGAAATTTTCATGCAGAATGATCAAGATTGATGATTTAGAATATAATGTCGAAGAAAAGGAGTGTATAAAACAGTAAAAAAGTGCGTTAAATCGAAACCCTAAATTGGAAACACCAATACGAGGCGTTTGAAGCACGGGATTAAAAATTGAGTAACGGTTGATTTTTTTCGAAATTTTCGTGCACAATGATCAAGCTTGATGATTTAAATGGATTGTCGAAGAAATGGGGTGTATAAAACAGTAAAAGAGTGCTTAAAATCGAAACCCTAAATTGGAAACCGTAATCCAAGACATTTGAAGCACAAGCTAAAAAAACTGAGTAACGGTCGATGTTTTTTAAAATTTTCGTACGGAATGATCAAGCTTGATGATTTAGAATGGAATGTCGAAGAAAAGGTGTGTATAAAACAGTAAAAAAATGATTAAAATCAAAACCCTAATTTGGAAACCCTAATCTGGGACGTTTGAAGCACGTGCTAAAAAAACTGAGTAACGGTCGATGTTTTTCAAAATTTTCGTGCGTTGTGATAAAGATTGATGATTTAGAATGGAATGTCGAAGAAAAGGAGTTTATAAAAAAGTAAAAAAGTGATTAAAATCGAAACTCTAATTTGGAAACACTAATTCGGGACGTTTGAAGCACGTGCTAAAAAAACTGTGTAACGGTCGATGTTTTTCTAAATTTTCGTGCGGAAAGATCAAGATTGATGATTTATCATGGAATGTCGAAGAAAAGGACTGCATAAAACGGTAAAAAATTGTTTAAAATCGAAACCCTAAATTTGAAACCCTAATCCGGGACGTTTGAAGCACGTGCTAAAAAAACTGAGTAACGGTCGATGTTTTTCGAAATTTTCATGCGGAAAGATCAAGATTGATGATTTAGAATGGAATGTCGAAGAAAAGGAGTGTATAAAACAGTAAAAAAGTGCTTTAAATCGAAACCCTAAATTGGAAACACCAATACGAGGCGTTTGAAGCACGGGATTAAAAATTGAGTAACGGTTGATTTTTTTCGAAATTTTCGTGCACAATGATCAAGGATGATTTAAATGATCAAGATTGATGATTAAAAGAGAATGGAATGTAATCGAAGAAAAGGAGTGTAATAAAACAGTAAAAAAGTGATTAAAATCGTAAAACCCTAATTTGGAAACCCTAATCCGGGACGTTTGAAGCACGTGCTAAAAAAACTGAGTAACGATCGATGTTTTTCAAAATTTTCGTCGTGCGGGTCGAATGATCAAAAGATTGATGATTTATAATGGAATGTCGAAGAAAAGGAAAGTGTATAAAAAAGTAAAAAAGTGATTAAAATCGAAAAACCCTAAATTGGAAACCCTAATCCGGGACGTTTGAAGCACGTGCTAAAAAAAACTGAGTAACGGTCGATGTTTTCAAAGAAAATAAGTGAAATTTTCGTGCGGAATGATCAAGCTTGATGATTTAGAATGGAATGTCGAAGAAACGGAGTGTATAAAACAGTAAAAAAGTGCTTAAAATCGAAACCCTAAATTGGAAACCCTAATCCGGGACTTTTGAAGCACGTGCTAAAAAAACTGAGTAACGGTCGATGTTTTTTCGAAATTTTCGTGGGGAATGATCAAGCTTGATGATTTAGAATGGAATGTCGAAGAAAAGGGGTGTATAAAACAGTAAAAAAGTGATAAAAATCGAAACCCTAATTTGGAAACCCTAATCCGGGAACGTTTGAAGCACGTGCTAAAAAAACTGAGTAACGGTCGATGATTTTTTTCAAAATTTTCGTGCGGTTGTGATATCAAGATTGATGATTTAGAATGGAATGTCGAAGAAAACGGAGTGTATAAAAAAGTAAAAAAGTGATTAAATTCGAAACTCTATTTTGGAAACACTAATCCGGGACGTTTGAAGCACGTGCTAAAAAAACTGAGTAACGGTCGATGTTTTTCTAAATTTTCGTGCGGAATGATCAAGTTTGATGATTTAGAATGGAATATCGAAGAAAAGGAGTGTATAAAACAGTAAAAAAGTGATTAAAATCGAAACCCTAAATTGGAAACCCTAATCCGGGACTTTTGAAGCACGTGCTAAAAAACTGAGTAACGGTCGATGTTTTTCGAAATTTTCGTGCGGAATGATCAAGATTGATGATTTAGAATGGAATGTCGAAGAAAAGAAGTGTATAAAACAGTAAAAAAGTGATTAAAATCGAAACCCTAATTTGGAAAAACCAATCCGGGACGTTTGAAGCACGTGATAAAAAAACTGAGTAACGGTCGATGTTTTTTCGAAATTTTTCGTGCAGGGAAATGATCAAGCTTGATGATTTAGAATGGAATGTCGAAGAAATGGGGTGTATAAAACAGTAAAAAAGTACTTAAAATCGAAACCCTAATTTGGAAACCCTAATCCAAGACGTTTGAAGCACATGCTAAAAAAACTGAGTAACGGTCGATGTTTTTCAAAATTTTCGTTTAGAATGATCAAGCTTGATGATTTAGAATGGAATGTCGAAGAAAAGGTGTGTATAAAACAGTAAAAAAAGTGATTAAAATCGAAACCCTAATTTGGAAACCCTAATCCGGGACTTTTGAAGCACGTGCTAAAAAATTGAGTAACGGTCGATGTTTTTCAAAATTTTCGTGCAGGATGATCAAGATTAATGATTTAGAATGGAATGTCGAAGAAAAGGAGTGCATAAAACAGTAAAAAAGTGATTAAAATCGAAACCCTAATTTGGAAACCCTAATCCGGGACGTTTGAAGCACGTGCTAAAAAAACTGAGTAACGGTCGATGTTTTTTCAAAATTTTCGTGCGGAATGATCAAGATTGATGATTTAGAATGGAATTTCGAGCACGTGAAAAACGGTAAGTGTATAAAAACTGTAAAAAAGTGCTTAAAATCGAAACCCTAAATTGGAAACCCTAATCCGGGACGTTTGAAGCACGTGCTAAAAAAATTGAGTAACGGTCGATGTTTTTTGAAATTTTCGTGCAGGATGATCAAGATTAATGATTTAGAATGGAATGACGAAGTAAAAAGGGGTCGTATATAAAACAGTAAAAAAGTGCTTAAAAAGTAAAAAAGTGCTTAAAATCGAAACCCTAATTTGGAAACCCTAATCCGAGACGTTTAAAGCACGTGCTAAAAAAACTGAGTAACGGTCGATGTTTTAAGAAAAGGGGTGTATAAAAAAGTACAAATGTACTTAAAATCGAAACCATAAATTCGAAACCCTAATCTTGGACGCTTGAAGCACGAGCTAAAAAAACTGAGTAACGGTCGATGTTGTTTAAAATTTTGGTGCGGAATGATAAAGATTGATGATTTAGAATGGAATGTCGAAGAAAAAAGAGTTTAAAAAAGTAAAAAAGTGATTAAAATCGAAACCCTAATTTGGAAACCCTAATTCGGGACGTTTGAAGCACGTGCTAAAAAACTGAGTAACGGTCGATGTTTTTTTAAATTTTCGTGCGGAATGATAAAAATTGATGATTTAGATTGGAATGTCGAAGAAAAGGGGTGTATGAAAAAGTACAAATGTGCTTAAAATCGAAACCATAAATTTGAAACCCTAATCTTGGACGCTAGAAGCACGAGCTAAAAAAATTGAGTAACGGTCGATCTTTTTATAAGTTTAATGAAATTTCGAAGAAAAGGAGTTTATAAAACAGTAAAAAAGTGATCAAAATCGAAACCTTAATTTGGAAACCCTGATCTGGAACGTTTGAAGCACGTTATAAAAAAACTGAGTAACGGTTGATGTTTTTCAAAATTTTTGTGTGTTGTGATACAGA
>CM066969.1:4690565-4900815 GCA_033971965.1 Cucurbita ficifolia
GTGATTCGAATCTCAAACAAGTGTTCTTGCGTTGAGATATTTGATCAACAAGAATCATTCAAGCTCGACATGATCAATCTTGCTTGTGGAGTGATTTGAATCTCAAACAATGTTCTTGCCTTGAGATATTCGATCAACAAGGTAATTCGAATCTTACTCCCCTTGTAGTGATTTCCATATCATTTGGTATCAGAGCTTCAGGCTCAAGATCGGATATATGTTTCCTTTGCGTTTTTTTTTTATTTTTATTTTTATTTATTTTTATCTTTTTTAGTTTTTAATCGACCTAGAGTTTAAAAAATCGAATCTTGGCTCTATTGAAAATTTTGAGAGGTGAGAATGAGAGCTTCATTTGTGTAAATGAGTGCAAAACAGGGTGACCTAAAAAATCCCTTGAGTGTATACACGTGAGAGAGTGTTGTGAGGTCCTTTGTATTTCCATAACTTATTTTTTTGCAGCAAAGTTTCACAAATAGATTCGAGGACGAATCCTCTTGAAGAAGTGGAGAATGATATGAACCAAGAGACATCAATCATACAATATACTTCAATGAAGATGTGAAGAAAATGTTGTTGAAAATTATCAAAAAGAAATTCCAATTCATGCCACATTGAAGAAGAAGTTTCATTGTTATAAATTTTGGGTAGGTTACAATTTAGAGTTATTGTATTTCATTAATATATTTTAAATACTTTTTATTTACTTTAGGTTACAATTACATAATTGTTAATTATGACCCTAAAGTATGAATGTTACAACTCTTGGAATGCCTTTAATAGTTTCATTTTGAGGCTATATAAAGCCATGTATGTTGTATTTGTAAGGAGACTTGGAAAATATAGTAAAAGAAGCATTTGTGCTTTTCTTTAGCCAATAACTAAGTTTCTTTGCAATTCTATGTAGTTTAGGTTGCATGTAGAATCATTCAAGCTAGACATGATCAATCTTTGCTTGTGGAGTGATTCGAATCTCAAACAAGTGTTCTTCTTGCGTTGAGATATTTGATCAACAAGAATCATTCAAGCTCGACATGATCAATCTTGCTTGTGGAGTGATTTGAATCTCAAACAATGTTCTTGCCTTGAGATATTCGATCAACAAGGTAATTCGAATCTTACTCCCCTTGTAGTGATTTCCATATCATTTGGTATCAGAGCTTCAGGCTCAAGATCGGATATATGTTTCCTTTGCGTTTTTTTTATTTTTATTTTTATTTATTTTTATCTTTTTAGTTTTTAATCGACCTAGAGTTTAAAAATCGAATCTTGGCTCTATTGAAAATTTTGAGAGGTGAGAATGAGAGCTTCATTTGTGTAAATGAGTGCAAACAGGGTGACCTAAAATCCCTTGAGTGTATACACGTGAGAGAGTGTTGTGAGGTCCTTTGTATTTCCATAACTTATTTTTTGCAGCAAAGTTTCACAAATAGATTCGAGGACGAATCCTCTTGAAGAAGTGGAGAATGATATGAACCAAGAGACATCAATCATACAATATACTTCAATGAAGATGTGAAGAAAATGTTGTTGAAATTATCAAAAAGAAATTCCAATTCATGCCACATTGAAGAAGAAGTTTCATTGTTATAAATTTTGGGTAGGTTACAATTTAGAGTTATTGTATTTCATTAATATATTTTAATACTTTTTATTTACTTTAGGTTACAATTAGATAATTGTTAATTATGACCCTAAAGTATGAATGTTACAAGTCTTGGAATGCCTTTAATAGTTTCATTTTGAGGCTATATAAAGCCATGTATGTTGTATTTGTAAGGAGACTTGGAAAATATAGTAAAAGAAGCATTTGTGGTTTTCTTTAGCCAATGGCTAAGTTTCTTTGCAATTCTATGTAGTTTAGGTTGCATGTAGAATCATTCAAGCTAGACATGATCAATCTTGCTTGTGGAGTGATTCGAATCTCAAACAAGTGTTCTTGCGTTGAGATATTTGATCAACAAGAATCATTCAAGCTCGACATGATCAATCTTGCTTGTGGAGTGATTTGAATCTCAAACAATGTTCTTGCCTTGAGATATTCGATCAACAAGGTAATCCGAATCTTACTCCCCTTGTAGTGATTTCCATATCAGAAAACCTCAGACCATATTTATTCCATTCCACTCCATTTGAGTATGATTTCGTTTTATTTTATCTAACTAAATCAACTTTGTCATAATGAGGATCAACTTAGCTGATGATGTGTAGGATTATGTAGCACCGGAGTTGACAAGTAATTTACCTAACTCATCTCTTATTATTACAAACTTTTCGAAATTTATTGAGGGCCTTAGAGACTTATTTTGAATTTGGCGTAGAAGGGATAAGCACTCGGACAACCTCAAGGACACGAAAAAAGAAAAAAAAAATCCTTGGTCAAAGTCTAGGAGTTCATGCGCAACCTTGGCACAACCCTTGGCAAAAGGAAAAAAAAAATGAACAGAGAGGAAGTTAGGGTTTGATAAGACAACCCTAATCCTCAGCCCAACGATCCAAGCTTTTGTTGAAGCAAGAACCCTTGAATCAAAGTAATTAACACCTTATTATACGAAATTTGTATCAACCAAGAGATAAGGCTAGAATTAGATTACCTCTTACGATCGAAGATTTAGAAGCAAGATTTGGAAACCTTGTTCTAAATTGAGTCACTCCACAATCGAACTTGATCAAGGCTTGATTGAATGGCTCAGATGCAATTCTACCACGAGTGATAAGCGCCAACAATGCTAGGTTTTGCAAAGCTAGAGGTCCTTCTAGAATCCTTGCAAACGTTCACAGAGAAAGCTAACTTAACGGATTGATTCCAACCAAGAGCTGGTTAGAAGATGAATGACTCTTAGATCGAACTTGGAATCTATGATGGTCACTCTTAGATTCTAAGACGACTCACTCCAAAATTAGCTTGATCAAAACTAATTCAATGAATCAGTTTAAACATCAAACCTAAAGCAAGGTTTGAAAAATAACACCAAAAAGGTATTAAGAAAACACAAAGGTTTTGTTTGTATTCAACAATTGATGCCCAAACATGAATATTACATGCCTTTAAATAGGCTAAAATGATAACCCAAACATAATGAAGTTCATCTACCAACTACAAACTTCAACTACCAATTAAAGCTAGTAAATACAAACTTCAATTCATAAATTGTCTTAATTGGTAGTTCAACTACCAAAGGCAAAGTCTTCTAATCACTTTCCAATGTCAGCCACTCCATTATTTTCTTGATTTGATATGCTAATGCTATAAAGATTTTTGGGCTCAAAAGTCTTTGTTTCAACATTTACACTAGCAAGCCTTTGAAGATGCAATATATAGGCCTCTTGAATCTTCTTAACCTTGCTTCTTGTAATCGGTCATTCGGGTACATGCAAAGGGTCAATAGTTGAATTCATATCATCCTCCCTTTCTTTAAAAGGATTTGTCCTCAAATCAAGGTCTTCATTCCCTACATCAAATGGAGTCAAATCAGCCATATTAAAAGTAGAACTTACATTGTACTCACCTCTGAGATCTAGCTTGTATGCATTGTCATTGATCCGCTCTAGTACTTGAAAATGACCATCTCCTCTTGGTTGAAGTTTAGACTTTCTTTGATTTGGAAACCTTTCCTTTCGTAGATGAACCCAAACTCAGTCACCTTGTTTAAAAATCAATTTCTTTCTTCCTTGGTTCTTGCGCGTGACTAGTTTTTTATTTTTGTTTTCAATTCTTTCTTTTATGTCTTTGTGAATTTTTTTTTAGGTATCGGCTCTTGAAGAAGCTGCATCATTAGCAAACATATTAGGTGGCAAAGGTGATACATCTAGAGGAGTTAAAGGATTAAATCCATACACAACCTCAAAAGGTGAACAATGAGTGGTGCTATGTATTGCTCTATTGTATGCAAATTCCACAAAAGGTAGAGTCTCTTCCCAAGACTTAAGATTTTTAGAAATTAGTGACCAAAGTAAGGCTCCTAATGTTCTATTAACAACCTCAGTTTGTCCATCGGTTTGGGGGTGACAAGTTGTAGAAAATAGAAGTTTAGTTCCCAACTTTCCCCACAAAACTTTTCAAAAATGGCTTAAATTTTTTACATCCTATCACTAACAATGGTTTTGGGAATACCATGCAATCTAACCACTTCCCTAAAGAATAGATTAGCTATGTTGGTAGCATCATCTGTTTTGTTACATGGAATGAAATGTGCCATCTTACTATACCTATCAACCACCACCACAAAAATGCTATCATGGTGTCTTCTAGTCTTTGGTAATCCTAGAACAAAATCCATGCTAATGCCAACCCATGGTTCACTAGGAACATCTAAAGATGTGTAAAGACCATGTGGTTGTGTCTTAGACTTAGCCTCCTTACATTTAAAACATTGCTTGCATACTTTGTTCACATCTTTCCTCATTTCCAACCAATAAAAATGTTCACACAACATGCTATATGTTTTAAATTCTCCAAAATGTCCCATAAGTCCTCCCCCATGAGCCTCCTTCACAAGTAACTCTCGAATAGAACATTTAGGGATACAAAGTTTACTCTTCCTAAAAAGCATATCATCGAACACAATATGATCTTGCACATGCTTCCCTTCTAAACATTGCATATACACATCATAAAATTCAGATTTTTCAACTTTGTACAATTCAATCATTTGTACAATTCAATCATGTGTTTAAAACCAAGAATTTTTGCAGTAAGGGCAGAAAATAACGCATACCTTCTTGATAATGCATCTGCGACCACATTATCCTTCCCCTTTTTGTAATGGATTACATAAGGAAATGTCTCAATGAATTCCACCCATTTAGCATGTCTCCTATTTAGCTTTGTTTGGCTTTTGAGGTGCTTCAAGCTTTCATGATCCGTATGAATAACAAACTCTTTTGGCCACAAATAATGTTGCCAAACTTGCAAAGCCCTCACAAGTGCATATAACTCTTTGTCATAAGTCGGATAGTTGAGTTGTGCTCCATTAAGCTTTTCACTAAAGAACATGATTGACCTTTTTTCCTGCATTAAAACAGCTCCTATGCCTATCCCACTTGCATCACATTCAATTTCAAAAGATTTGTCAAAGTTAGGTAAAGCAAGACAAGGTGCATTGGTTAATTTATCTTTCAGTTCATTGAATGCATTCTCTTATTTTTCCTTCCATTCAAATTTCACATGCTTTTTAACAAGTTCATTCAATGGTAATGCTATGCTACTGAAATCCTTAATGAATCTCCTATAGAAACTAGCCAAACCATGAAAAGATCTTACCTCGGTTGCATTTGTGGGTGTTAGCCATTCTCTAATAGCTTTTACCTTTTCTTCATCAACTTGTACTCCATTCTTTCCAACTAAGAACCCTAGGAAGTTGACTTGGTCTAGACCAAAACTGCTATTTTTAAAGTTGGCATAAAGCTTCTCTTCTCTAAGTTTTAACAAAATTTTCTTAACATGCAAAATATGATCATTCAAGCTTTTTGAGTAAACAAGGATATCATCAAAGTATACAACAACAAATTTTTCCAATATAGTCCCTCAAAACATGATTCATTAGCCTCATAAAAGTACTTGGTGCATTTGTAAGGCCAAACGGCATAACGAGCCACTCATAATGCCCAAACTTTATTTTGAAAGCCGTTTTCCCACTCATCTCCCACATTCATTCGAATTTGATGATAACCACTTTTAAGATTATTTTTTTGAAAACAGATTAGCACCATATAATTCATCTAACATGTCATCCAATCTAGGAATAGGATGTCGATACTTTACCGTTATCTTGTTGATGGCTCGACAATCAACACACATCCTCCACGTGCCATCTTTCTTGGGTACCAAAATCACAGGAACCGAACAAGGACTCATGCTTTCTCTAACATAGCCTTTATCCATGAGTTCTTCCACTTGTCTCTGAATCTCCTTAGTCTTGGTGGGATTGGTCCTATAGGCAGCCATATTTGGAAGAGTTGCCCCAGGCACGAAGTCAATTTGGTGTTCAATCCCTCTTAGAGGGGGTAACCCCGTACATGCATCTTCATGTGGAAACATGTCATTGAATTCCTGCAAAAGAGACTTAAAAGCACTTGGCAAAGCATCATCAGTTTTTGGTTCTATTGCTAAACACATTCCTTTGCACATAAGTACAAATTTTGGTTCTTGGGCTAACATATTCCTCATTTCTCTCTTTCTTATAACCAAACTCACATTTTCTCTCTTTTCCTCAAAATCACTTTTTTTTCTTTCTTGGTTTTCACTCATCCTTTGCCCCTCACTTTTCTCTTTTTTTTTTCACTCTTATCTCTCTCTTTTACCTTAGTTTCTTCTCTACCTTAGTTTCTTCTCTCCACTGTTGTTCTTCATATTCTTTTCTTTTCTTCTCTAATTTCAATTGGACACAATGTACTTCATATGGAGACAATGGAAGTAAAGTAAATTTCTTCCCACACAAAGTAAAAGTAAACTTGTTCATCAACCCATCAAATGTTACCTTTCTATCATATTGTCAAGGTCGGCCGAACAAGATGTCCCCCGCATGCATTGGTACGACATCACAAAGGACTTCATCTTTATATATTCCAAGAGTTAAAGAAATAAGAGCTTGAGAGTTCACTTTAATTTCTTCTTTGTTTGTCAACCATTGAAGTTTGTATAGCTTTGGATGGGGATGGACAGAAAGTTGAAGTCTTTTTACAAGGAAGCTGCTTACCACATTTGTGCAACTTCCACTATCAATCACCAAGCTGCATGGGTTTCCTTGGATCAAACATCTTGTGTGGAAACAAATTTTCCCTTTGATCTTCAAATTTCTCTTCCTTGATTTGTACATTGAGCACCCTCCTTGTGTTCAAAGATATGGAATTACCTTCTTCAACATACTCATCATCATATGCTGCGATTTCTTCCTCAAGCTGTGAATCCTTTTCCTCATATTCATCATCCGAATCAAGTATACCATTCCTTATCACCATAACTCTTTTATTAACACACTCTTTGCTCATGTGTCCAAATCCTTTGCACTTCCAACATTGAATAGAACTAGACTTGATAAGCGCCAACAATGCTAGATTTTGCAAAGCTAGGGGTCCTTCTAGAATCCTTGCAAACGTTCACAGAGAAAGCTAACTTAACGGATTGATTCCAACCAAGAGCTGGTTAGAAGATGAATGACTCTTAGATCGAACTTGGAATCTATGATGGTCACTCTTAGATACCAAGACGACTCACTCCTGAATTAACTTGATCATGACTAATCCAATGAATCAATTTTAACATCAAACCTAAAACAAGGTTTGAAAGAAACATAACACCCAGAGGGTTTCAACCACAAGGTTTTTGTATTCCACCATGTTTTAAAAATGAATATTGCATGCCTTTATATAGGCCACAAAGATAATCCTAACATAATAAAGTTCAACCACCAACTAAAAATTACTAATAAATGCTATTAAATACAAATTGAAGAAAATAAGGCATTCATAAATTGTCTTAATTGGTAGTTCAACTACCAAAGACATCTTCTAATCACTTTCCAATGTCAGCCACTCCATTATTTTCTTGATTTGATACTTGAATCTTCTCTGTATTCCTTCTTGTGGAGACATTGATTCATATTCTAATCACTACCAAAGGCATCTTCTAATCACTTTCCAAGACACCTTTCTTTTGGAGACATTGATTCATTTATATTCACAAAACTATCCTTGTTCCAAGTTTTAGAATTTGAAAAGGTGTTAGTTCGTGATGTGTACCTTTTTGAATGCTCATTTTCCTTCTTCAATTGGTCTTGAATTTTGATAGCATAATGATACATGTCTTCTAGATATGGTGATGGATTTCTGTCAACAAGATGAGCAATTTCTCGATTCAAACCTCCAAGGAATCTAGACATGGTATCTTCTTCTTCTTCTCGAATGTTTGCTCTTTCCATCATAGTCTCCATCTCTTGATAATATTCAGCAACACTTTTTGTTCCTTGCCTCAACCCTTGCAATTTAGTTTTCAAATTTCTTTCATAATGTTTCGGAACGTACCTTTTTCTCATGGCTTTTTAAGTTCTTCCCAAGTCTTTATTGGATCCTCCTCTTTTCTTCTTCTCTCGGATTTGAGATGTTGGTTCCAATCACCGGCATGATTTGTAAATTCGGCAATAACAAGTCTCATCTTCTTATTTTCACTATAGGTGTTGCAATCAAACACATGCTCTATCTTTCTTTCCCATTGCAAGTATGCTTCAGAATCTGCCGTTCCACAAAAGGGTGGGATTTTTAGTTTAACTCCCCCATCTCTATCTTCATGTACCCTTTCCATCCTTCTAGGTTGCATAATCGTTGGATGGTTATTTCTTCCTCTCCATCTTCCTTCCTGTCTTTCTTGTACTACTATACCTCATCTTCTTGTAATGCTCGTTCTTGTCTTTGTTGTTGCACCCTTCTTTCTTGTCTATCTTCCATCATCATTTCCATCATACCTTGAATTGCTTGAAGAATGGGTGTATTAAGATCTGGTACTGGTGGTACTCCTTCTCCATTATGTGACATTTTGTTATCAGTAATAGGGACCTCTCCACACTTCTCATAAAAATTTCACTCAGGCACACTCGTGTTTAACACTCAAAGGTAGCCTTTTGGTACTAGGTCAAGAATGTAAAGGCTGGCTTTTTTTTTTTTTTGGTGCAATCTTGTTTTAAGCTTGATTATAACCAATTCAACGATCAACTCTCACAAGCTAAGACTAGTATCTTAAGGATCAAGAGTTTGAAAATTTTGAACAAACTCCAAATGATAAGAATTGAATATATTTTTTTTTCTCAGAACTGATTTTTTTTTACTACATATTTTTTTTTTTTGTCCTACTGATTCTTCTTCTTTTCTTTTTTTTTTTTCGATAATTTGAGAGTGACTAAAAAAAATTGATAGAAAAAAAAAATAACAGTAAAGATATTTCACCTCTAGAGCGGCCAAAGAACGTCGACCAAATGCTCTGATACCAAATGATAAGCGCCAACAATGCTAGGTTTTGCAAAGCTAGAGGCCCTTCTAGAATCCTTGCAAATGTTCACACAGAAAGCTAACTTAACGGATTGATTCCAACCAGGAGCTGGTTAGAAGATGAATGACTCTTAGATCGAACTTGGAATCTATGATGGTCACTCTTAGATTCCAAGACGACTCACTCCAGAATTAGCTTGATCAAAACTAATTCAATGAATCGGTTTAAACATCAAACCTAAAGCAAGGTTTGAAAAATAACACCAAAAAGGTATTAAGAAAACACAGGTTTTGTTTGTATTCAACAATTGATGCCCAAACATGAATATTACATGCCTTTAAATAGGCTAAAATGATAACCCAAACATAATGAAGTTCATCTACCAACTACAAACTTCAACTACCAATTATCTATCTATCTATCTTTTGTCTCCCATATTTACATCTTATGAACGAATTTCTGAGAAAACTCAGAAAATCAAACCACTTCAAATGTTCTACTGAAGAAGGAACGAATTTCTGAGAAAACTCAGAAAATCAAACCACTTCAAATGTTCTACTGAAGAAGGAACGAATTTCTGAGAAAACTCAGAAAATCAAATCACTTCAAATGTTCTACTGAAGAAGAAGAAGAAAGTTCAAATGAACATTGAAGAGGAGAAAATCTCACCATCTCAAATACTGTCAATCAAGAATATCAAATTGCCAGAATCGAAGATCAACTCCAAAATTGGACTATTCTAAAGGTAGATCCTAAAACTATCTACCAAATTTCAACCTTCAATTTTACTTAAAGATCATGCATCAAATTTTCAGAGAAAAATATCCCAATTCATAGTAATAGGGAATCTCTGAATCTTTTCTCAAAGTCTCTTATACTCCAACATCGTGAAGAGTTTAACTACCTTCACGTCGGTCTTGTTCAAGTCGCTGTAAAACCATTGTTTAGACTTGGATTAGATATTCCAGTCCTTATCTCCCTACGAGATAAAAGACATGAAGACTTCTCAAATTCTTTACTAGGAATGGTTCAATCTAATTTAGAGAATGGACCAGTCTATTTCAATTGTTATCCAAATTTTACTTTGTCGCTCAACGACCCGCACATATTATCAGCCCTTATGCTGGACTTACAGTAAAAAAATTTGAACATCAAGGCTGAAACTCATTCTTCAGTCGTCATATTCAGAGTTTATTATAAGCTCATGAATACAATTATTTCTCCAAGAGCATTAAGATCCTCTCCAAAGGGATCAACCATGCTCATAGAAGCAAACATTGGAAAGTCTTCGGTGACTGTTCCAAAAATCCTTTCTTGGGATCAAATAACCAGAAATACTCTCTGGAAAATAGAAGATGCAAATCTTCCAAAAAGAAGAGAATCTCAAAACCCAGTTCAAATCATCGAACATGACGACGGAAGCGTTGAAATAAAATTCAGCGAGAAACCTTCGTCAGATTCGAAAGTAAAAGAATTCCTGAACTCTCGACCAAGCACTTCAGGAGTTTCAAGATCAATGTATGACCCCTTAAAAGTAAAGGAGGTCAATTATGATCAAAGAAGGGCATCGATCCACTACGAGGATGGCTCAAAATCTCCAACCCATACTGATATGGATACTCAATTTGTCTACGAAAGTCAGCTAATGTCATCAGAGCTGATTTCTAGGTAGACAAGGAGTTTCTAAAAGCAGATTTTATGTTGGCTACCAACTGTTAAAAAAGAAATGCCTTCTTTCAAACCTACAAAGAAGCTGAGCGAAATGAATTAAGGGCTCGGTGGTATTCTCATATGGAAGCCATAGAAGAAAATATACCATTCTTCGAATGGTTTGAAGAAAATATTTTGCAGATATGCACCTTGACTCAGAAAAGTTGGAAGACTACCAGAAGAGGCGAGGTATATTCAAAACATCCTCCGTTGGAAGAAGTCAAATTTGACAACTACTACGGAGAGAAGGTCAAAGCCAGTCCTTTAAAAAATATTCCAGAAGGACTAGAAAAGGGTAATCCGACTCTAAAGGATATCAAGAATATCCAGCATCAAAACAATTATTCAAATAAGATTTTATCCACGATAGCTACTCAACTTGAAAGTATCGAGGGAAAAATCTCGAAGAAATCTGGTACTCAGCAGGAACAAGCAAGCTGCTCTGTACCAAGGATTGATGAGTCAATCCCAATACTCAGACCAGCAAACCTCGACATATTTACGAAGAGGGTTTCAAAAGAGGAGGCTGCAATGACCAAAATAGAAGAAAAATTGGATAGGATTCTAAATCCTGGAATAACACCTCAAGATTCATCTGTCAATGTCGTTAACCATTACGACGAGATCCAGGAATCCGAAGATGAGATTGTAAATGAGATAGAAGAACCTCTATACAATCGAATTGAAAGGATCTCTAGAAGAAATCAAAATAATACCAGTAATCAGAAAAACTGGTATCCTCAACCGTCTTTTCCGGATATTCAATTTGAAGAAAAGACGCTACAAACTCAAGCTCATTACGACGGTCTAGCAATCTATGAATGGAATATCGATAGATTATCCGACTATCTGATAATGAATGTTGTCAATGAGATGATGATGGCCGCAGGCGCGTATAGATTACACGGCCATAAATCCGACCATCAAATAGCTCAAGTCCTAGTAACCGGATTCACCGGACAACTCAAAGACTGGTGGGACAAATGTCTTGACGAATCAACTCGCCAACAGATATTAAACCACTATGTTATTAGGCCAACTACTCAAATCATTAAAGAAGAAGGTCCATCATCCAGGACCGAGGTACAACACGAAAGGATAGAGGATGCTGTCAACACCCTCATCTATACACTTATAGAATTCTTCGTAGGCGACCCCCTGAAATACTAGGAGAGATCCGCCGAAATACTCATGAACCTAAAATGCCCAACCTTAGGCGATTTTAGGTGGTACAAAGATATGTATTTCAGCAAAGTTCTCATTAGAACAGACAGTTCGTTGGAATTCTGGAACGAGAATTTTGTCAATGGACTACCAAAACACTTCTCAAGAAGGATGAAAGATGATCTTAAGGCAAAGTATAATGGAACAATTCCATGGCAAACTTTGTCATACGGATCCATAGCATCTTTCATCATAGAAGAAGGACTCAGGCTTTGCAATGAGTCAAAGATTCAAAACAAGCTCAATTCTTCAATATCAAACCGAAAAGAGCTTGGAAGATTTTGCGATCAATATGGATGCAAGGGGATAGAAGCTCCCTCGACCTCCAGAAGAAAAAAGGTCAAAACGTATCCAAAATCATATAGCTCATACAGGCCTAGAGAAAAATATCGGAGTAGACCCGTGCAATCTCAAAAGCCAACGTATTCAAAGAAACGATATACCCCTACAAGATCCCAAAGAAGCAAGAAAAGGCAAACTTGCTTTAAATGTCGGGAGGAAGGACACTATGCCAATAAGTGTCCGATCAGAGGAAAGATCAATGAGTTGGATATTGATCAAGAGCTGAAGAATCAGCTACTACGACTAGTTCTAACAGACTTGGAACAATCCAGCGAGGGAGAAATCCTCGAACTACAAGAAGAATCCGATTCATATTCCAATACAGAATACGAATCAGAACAGGAAGGAAAAATGATGTGCGAAGGATGCATAAATGTCCTTACAAAAGATCAAGAGATTCTACTCGAAGTGGTAGAAAAAAATTCAAGATTAAGAAATTCAGCAAAAAATTGCCCAAAGACTTAGAGATGCAATGATGGTCTCTAAACCAGCAGAAAGGGAAGAAAAAAATCCCTACAGACTCCAATCAGTTCTCCAAAGGTTCGAAAAACCTAGAGAACTAACTACCCAAGACCTTCAAAGAGAGATTAATAATCTCAAACAAGAAGTACAAGCATTAAGATCTGAAACAAGGTCAGAATCTTATATGCTTCGCCAAGAAATTCTCAAACGTCAGGAAAGGCTGCCCAAACAAAAGGAAACAGCGCAACCAAACCTAGTCGAAGATGATTTTCAAAGTTCCTTCGTTGGAGCCATCACCACTTCTCAATACCAAAAATGGTACGCTCTCGTTACCCTGAAAATTTATGGTTTCAAAATAACGTTAAAGGCACTCATAGATACAGGAGCCGATCAAAATTGCATTCAAGAAGGTCTAATACCTACAAAGTATTTTGAAAAAACTACTGAAGGCCTTAAAGATGCAAACAACAACAGACTCAAAATTAAGTATAAATTATCAAAAGTCCATGTTTGTAATGATGGAATTTGCTTCGTAAATTCCTTCCTTCTAGTAAAAGACTTAGGACAAGAATTAATCCTAGGTACTCCTTTCATTACTCAATTATACCCTTTCAAAATAACTGAAAAGGGGTTAGAATCAAAAGCCTTAGTAAAGAAGATAAAATTTAATTTCCTTTCCCCCATAAGGGTAAGTGAGATAAATAATCTTCAAAAGAATACCATTATTCAGTCCATAAATGTATTAAATTACAAAGAAAGACAAATTTCTTTTCTGAAAGAAGAGATTTCATTCAAAAGAATAGAAGAACAGCTTCAAAGTAAGGTAGTTTAGTCTAAAATCAAAACTTTACAAGACCAAATAGAGAGGGAAATCTGTTCTACTATCCCTAATGCCTTTTGGAATAGGAAGCAATATATAGTTAATCTTCCTTATATCAAAAACTTCGAGGAGAAAAATATTCCCACGAAGGCCCGACCTATTCAAATGAATAAAGAATTACTAACATTCTGCAAAGCAGAAATTAATGATCTTTTGCTGAAGGGTCTTATTAGGCCATCCAAAAGTCCCTGGTCATGCGCGGCTTTTTACGTCAACAACCAAGTAGAGAAGGAACGTGGAGTCCCGCGACTGGTAATAAACTACAAACCCTTAAATAAGGTTTTGGAATGGATTAGATATCCAATTCCAAATAAATCAAATTTAATGCAAAGGTTTTCAAATGTAAAAGTATTTTCAAAATTTGATATGAAGTCAGGATTTTGGCAAATCCAGATTTCAAAAAAAGACAAGTACAAAACGGCTTTCAACGTCCCTTTCGGACAATACGAATGGAACGTTATGCCATTTGGGCTAAAGAACGCTCCTTCCGAATTTCAAAAAATTATGAATGATATTTTCAATCTTTTTCAAAACTTTTCAATTGTTTATATTGACGATGTTTTGATTTTTTCTCAAAACATCGATCAACATTTTAAGCATCTTCAAACATTTTTGACAATCGCAAAAAGAAATGGTTTAGTCGTGTCTAAACCAAAAATTAAATTTTTCCAAACAAAAATCCGTTTTCTTGGATTTGAAATTCATTTGGGTCTAATTAAACCCAATTTTCCGGATCAAATCACAGATAAAACCCAACTTCAAAGATTTTTGGGATGTCTCAATTATGTGTCTGATTTCCTTCAAAATATCATACCCATTTGCAAACCACTTTTTGAAAGGCTAAAAAAGAATTCAAAGCCCTCGGAAGAACACACCAAAACAGTCCAAAAAATCAAATCCCTCTTCAAATCAATTCCGTGTTTATCTCTGATAAACCCGAGGGCTAGTTTAATAGTGGAGACCGACGCATCCGATATAGGATATGGAGGAATCCTGAAACAGTCCCTTGACAAGAAAGAGTCTATTGTCCGTTTTCACTCGGGCATATGGAATTCTACTCAAAAAAATTTCTCAGTAAAGAAAGAAATACTTTCAATAGTACTTTGTGTACAGAAATTTCAAAGTGATTTAATAAATAAAAACTTTGTTATCAAAACAGATTCTAGAGCATCCAAATTTGTTTTAGAAAAGAATGTGAAGAATCTCGTATCAAAACAAATTTTTCCCTGATGGCAAGCGATATTATCTTGCTTCGACTTTCAAATTTTGCCTATAAAAAGGATCGAAAACCCCTTGGCAGATTATCTATCAAGAGAGTTCCTACTCTCAAATAAACACTCTCCCTAACTACTCTTCTTAATCTCTGAGATGACCGGAAAGAAGACGATGGAAAAAGGGAAGAAGCCCATTGCTTCTTCGAATGCTCAAAGACAAACGGAGGTTATCACTCCGACGAGGCCTTCTGCCTCTTCAACACGGCCATCTGTCGTTACTCCATCGAGACCTACTGTCTCTTCCATTTCAAAGGGACCTTCTGTCCCCACAACCTACTCGGACGCGGTTGTTCCCGTTCGATTTTCTCCAGTTCCTGAAATCAGGACTTATTTTTAAAAGTCTGTATCCCTGCCAGAAGCTCTGGTAAAGCCAGAATACGACGATCCAAAGATCAGCGAGGTCGTCAAAAAAGCTTATCCATCGGGATTTTTCTATATCCCGGAAGACCTTCATAAGACCAGAAGGTTTTATGAATTCATTTTGGTCGACACCAAGTCTGTCGAAATTACTCATATTCCGAGTCGCGATGATCCTTAAAAAATCGCGTACTCAAAATTAAAAATCTTCAAAGTAATGAATCCGACGTACTGGAATCAAGATCCGTACATGGAGAAAACCTTTTCAAAACCTTTTGTTCCTCATTCTTTCTCATATAGAGATTATCAGATGGCATGGTTCAATGTCATTTGGTATCAAAATTACGAGCACTGGTGGTTCATTCAATTTTGCCAGAATGCTCACAAGATCAATTACCTATTTTGGTTTATCAAATAGTGAAATATCTCATGATCAGCCAAAGACATATTTCCCGTTCGTATACAGGAATCGTTTCATTACTTCGTCCAAAATATCTTCAAAACTCCATTTCCATTGGCTATGCGCTTTAGCCTATATTTTCAAATTCCTTCGATTCTAACTTGAAATTTTCAAATTAAGGAATCTGAATATCAAGTAAAATAGGTATTCAAAGTAATCAAAATCAAATGGTGGGAAAAATACACTTACACCCACGTAGATCTCAAAGCAGTTAAGGTCTGGCTATCTGAAAATGGCCACCTTCAAGATTTGTCCAAGGGAAAAACCAGAGTTTCTTAATTCAAAGTCTAGGCTGCTTGCCGCATTAGCCCACACAACTTCAGAAGCCGATTTTCAAAAGCTTCTCCAAGAGGCCGCTTCAGTCGGTTCTACATCTTCTCCTTCTATAATAGAGGAAGAAGATACAATATATGATCTCAACGATCCATTTTTGGATTCTCAATCACCTTGTTAAAAATCTACATTTACAAATGACTGAATAGTCGTTAAACTACTTGTGAAAAAAAAAAATCGTGGATGAATATGCCTTCTGACATATTCCTTATCTTATCTTTCTTTCTTTTCCAAAATTTATCTTCCTCACAAATTTGCATTCTTTTCTTTTCCTTTTTTTTCATCAATCTCTTTGATGGCTTTTGTAAATTATTTCTTCTTTCTTTTAACTTTTATGTCATGCTACTATTTTCTTGTAATTACCACCTTGTATTACTTTCGCATGGAGGTAAATTAATGTAAATTAAGCTAGGATGACAAAGTTCATCTAAATTAATAGAGCTCACGTCATTAAGCGTCCAGATGGTATCCGAGCCTCGAATTTGAGAGGGAAGAGGAGTTGGTCAATCTTTAAGATTGTGTGTGATCTAGATTTAGCTTCTTTGCATTTAAAGCATTGGCTACAAAACTTATGAACATCATGCTTCATCTTCGGCCAAAAGAAGTGTTCATGCAACATATTATAAGTTTTATTAATCCCAAAATGTCTCATTAAGCCACCACCATGTGCTTCTTTTACAAGCAAATCTCGTATAGAGCATTTAGGAATACAAAGCTTACTTTTCTTAAATAAAAATTCATGAAACACATAATAATCATCCACAGCTGTTTTTGCAAGATAAGATGCATAAATAATTCCAAAATCTTGGTCATCTCTATATAATTCTTTAATATGCTCAAATCTAGAGATTCTTTAATATGCTCAAATCCAAGAATTTTTGCAGTAAGAGAAGTAAAAAAATTGTAACTTCTTGATAATGCATCAGCTACCACATTATCATTACCTTGCTTATATTTGATGACATATGGAAATGTTTCAATAAACTCCAGCCACTTTGCATGCCTACGGTCCAATTTGCTTTGACCCTTAAAATACTTCAAGCTTTCATGATCAGAGTGGATCACAAATTCTCTAGGCCATAAGTAGTGTTGCCACATCTGCAATGTGCGAACTAAAGCAAACAATTCCTTATCATAGGTAGGATAGTTCAATGCTGCCCAATTTAGTTTTTCACTAAAATACATTATGGGTTTTCCATGTTGCATCAAAACAACATCTATGCCCAAACCACTTGCATCACACTCAATTTCAAAAGTTTTATCAAAGTTAGGCAAGACAAGTAATGGTGCATTGGTTAATTTATTCTTAAGCTCAGTGAATGCATTCTCTTGCATATCTCCCCATTTAAAAACAACATTTTTTTTCACTAAGTCATTTAATGGTGCAACTATGGTGCTAAAATCTTTTATAAATCTCCTATAGAAGCTAGCTAACCCATGAAAACTACGAACTTCACTTGCATTTTGTGGTGTTGGCCAATCCCTGATTGCTTTAACTTTCTCTTCATCTACTTCTACTCCATTTTTACCAACTATGAAGCCAAGAAAGTTAACTTTTTCCATGCAAAAACTACACTTATTAAAATTAGCATAAAGTTTCTCGTTTCTAAGTATAATCAAAACTAACTTAACATGCTCCACATGCTCATGCAAAGTCTTTGAATAAATTAAAATATCATCAAAATACACAACAACATGCTTTCCTAAATATTATCTCAAAACGTGATTCATTAAGCGCATAAATGTACTAGGAGCATTAGTTAACCCAAAAGTCATAACAAGCCACTCATACAATCCAAACTTAGTTTTGAACGCTGTTTTCCATTCATCTCCTACATGCATTCTAATTTGATGATATCCAGATTTGAAGTCAATCTTTGTAAATAAACATGGACCATGCAATTCATCAAGCATATCGTCTAGCCTAGGAATAGGATGTCGATACTTTACAGTGATTTTGTTGATGGCTCTACAATCCACGCACATGTGCCACGTTCCATCTTTCTTTGGCACCAATAAGTCTGGGACAGAACATGGACTCAACTCTCTCGTATATAGCCCTTCTCCATGAGCTCCTCTACTTGCCGTTGAATTTCTTTAGTCTCAGTTGGGTTGGCTCTATAAGCTGGCCTATTGAGAATGACTGCCCCCGGAATGAAGTCTATTTTATGTTCAATACCTCTAATGGGAGGTAGTCCTTTAGGGACTTCATCTTGGAATACGTCCTCAAATTCCTGTAAAAGAGATTGAAACATACTAGGCAAAGACAAATTGTTATCGTTAGAGACAAAACATCCTTCCTTGTACATAAGGACAAAGATGGTTTTTTGTGAAAACATTGCCCTTCTAACCTCTCCAACTCTAGCCAAACAACTCACATTCTTTCCTTTTTTTTCAATTTCATTCTTTTTTTCACTATGTTTTTCTCTTAATTCTTCTTCCTCGAACTCTTTCTTTTTTTTCTCCAACTTTAATTGATCAGCAAATACATCTGCAGAACTCAAAGGTACAAGAGTGGTTTTTCTACCATCTTTTATAAAAGAATACCTATTCAAATAACCATCATACATGACCTTCCTATCAAATTGCCAAGGCCACCCAAGCAATATGTCTCCAACAAGCATTGGTAGCACATCACAAAGAACTTCATCATTATATTTTCCCAAAGTAAAAGATATTAAAGCTCGAGAAACTACCTTCATTGTTCCACTGTCATTGAGCCATTGAAGCTTGTAAGGTTTAGGATGGTGTTGGGTTGGAATTTGCATCCTTTTGATCAGCATGGTACTTACGACGTTGGTGCAGCTTCCACTATTAATTACAAGACTACAAGAAGTCGCTTGACTAAACACCTTGTGTGAAATAGGTTGTCTCTTTGATCATCAACATCATTCTCTTTAACTTGAGTTTTAAGAAGTCTTCTGGTAACAAGTGCCAAATGACTCCCATATTCCAATTCCTCCTCATTCTCCTGTATTTCTTTTTCAACTAGCTCATCCTGGTCACTTTCCTCACTATCTGTGACAACTTGTCCATTCTTGATGACCATGACTCTCTTGTTAGGACAATCACGACTAATATGACCAATTCTGATATGAACCAAGAGACATCAATCATACAATATACTTCAATGAAGATGTGAAGAAAATGTTACAATTACCTAATGGTTAATTATGGCCATAAAGTATGAATGTTACAACTCTTGGAATGCCATTAATAGTTTCATTTTGAGGCTATATAAAGCCATGTATGTTGTAATTGTAAGGGGACTTCGAATATATAGTAAAAGGAGCATTTGTGCTTTCTAGCCAATGACTAAATTTCTTTGCAATTCTATGTAGTTTAGGTTGCATGTAGAATCATTCAAGCTAGACATGATCAATCTTGCTTGTGGAGTGATTCGAATCTCAAACAAGTGTTCTTGCTTTTAGAGATATTTGATCAACAAGAATCATTCAAGCTAGACATGATCAATCTTGCTTGTGGAGTGATTCGAATCTCAAACAATGTTCTTGCCTTGAGATATTCGATCAACAAGGTAATTCGATTCTTAATCCCCTTGTAGTGATTCCTTATCATATCAAATTCCTTGACATTTCCAACATTTGATGTCTCTATTTCTTTGTCGTACCTCCTTATATTCCTCTGCTTTCTCTTTACCCTTGGATGTCTCAGCTTTGTTCTTTTTGTCAAGCTCATACTTGCCTCTAACTTTGAAATCTATCTTTTCAATATTTGCATTCTTTTTCCAAGTGTTGAAAGTAGTAGACTTTGGAATACCATACCTCTTGGAGTTCTCCTTCTCCCAAGCTAGTTGCCCTTCGATTTTGACAGCAAGGTGTAACAATTCTTGCATATCAAAGTATGCTTGCCTATCCACTTGATGAGCAAGTTGTCGGTTTAACCCACCAAGGAATCTAGCCATTGTATCCTCCTCGTCTTCATCAATACATGCTCTATTCGGGCCTCCATTTCTTTGTAATATTCTTCAACACTTTTGGATCCCTGTTGTAGAGTATAGAGTTTTTGCTTGAGTACTCGAGAATAATGCTTAGGAATGTACCTTTTTCTCATTAATGTCTTCAATTCCTCCCACGTTTCAATTGGTTCTTCATAATTTCTCCTCCACTCTGATTTCAAAGATGTCCACCATATAATGGCGTAATCACAAAATTCAGCCACAGCAAGTTTCAACTTTCTTTCTTCACTGAAATTGTTGCAATCGAAAACATGCTCAATTTTGCTCTCATATTGCAAATACTCCTCTGGATCAGATCTCCCATAGAAAGTTGGAATTTTCAGCTTTACTCCCCCGAATCCTCTTTCTTCTCCTCTCTCCATACTGGTACTCCCTCTCAATTCTTTTTGGTGCTAAAATTTCTCTACCCCTTCTTTTGACTCTTCCTCTCCCTCGACCGACATCTCTCCCTCCTCCCGCTAAAAGGGTGACATTGTCATCTTCTTCATTTTCAACTCCTTCATTCAAGAGTACTTCCCTCCCTTGAAGATTACCTAAGACTATTTCAATTCGCTCCATCCGTTCTGTCAATGTACTAATAACTTGATTCAAACGAGTAATTGTTCCGACCTGTGCTTCTCTCCACCTAGCTTCATTGATCTCCCCTCCAACGAGTAATTGTTCCTACCTGTGCTTCTCTCCACCTAGCTTCATTGATCTCCCCTCCATTTCCTCCGTCTTGGTTCATGATTGTACAAACAATAGTTAAATATGTTTAGGACCTCACACACTCAACTCACTGATTTTACACTCATGGACACTCGTGTTTATACACACAAAGGTAGGCTGTTTGGGGAAGTGACTAAATTATGATCAAGGTAGGCTAATATATGGATGAAGCAATTCTGATAGTAGCGAGCTATTCAAGACAATCAAGACAAATTAATTATGAAATAACAACAAAATAAAACAAGAAGTGAACAAATAAATAAGGGACAAATATATTTTTGGATATATAATTGCACACTGAAAAAAAAAAAGAATATCAAAGAGAATGGTCGTGAAAATTTGAAAACGATCTAACTTTCCGTTTTATAGAATTCGGGAAAATTTAGAAGTTATCTTCGAGTTTAAATGATGAAACAAAAATATGGAACACAACAATTCCAGATTTATATGCTTTAGGATAAATGAGAATTGAAATTTATTTGATCTTCAAATAAACGTGCAAATGGTCTAGTGATAAGAATTTATAAATACAATATTAAGAACAATATGATAAGTATATTTTTTTTTGTTTTTTTTTTTTCAAGATCTAAATATGATCTTTAAGAGTCAATAAGAACAAAGTGGAAAGATAATGAAGAAATGACAGCAAGAAAATAAATGGACGGATTTGAAGAAACGGTAAACAATTGCTGAAATGAAAGATAAAATCAATTCTAGAGTCAGCCACAAAGATGCAACCTGGCTCTGATACCAAATTGATAAAGCAACCCTAATCCTCAGCCCAACGATCCAAGCTTTTGTTGAAGCAATAACCCTTGAATAAAAGTAATTAACACCTCCCTACACGAAATTTGTATCAACCAAGAGATAAGGCTAGAATTAGATTACCTCTTACGATCGAAGATCTAGAAGCAAGATTTGAAAACCTTGTTCTAAATTGAGTCACAACACAATCGAACTTGATCAATGCTTGATTGAATAACTCAGATGCAATTCTACCACAATAATTACTTGAAACTTAGAAATGGCAAAATTGATGCTCGAATTTCGAAGGGAAACGTCTAAATTTGAGATCTGAATTATATTCATTAACCAATCTGCCTTTTACATAACATATTGTAGGAATTTATAGTCTCCCGACAAAAGACGTTTGTGGCCGGGATTTATTCCCGATCCTCTTTAATCTCCTCAAAAGACAAAGTCAAATTGACCATTTGACTTTTACATATTTTATGAATTTAAAAATATTACTTTCTAACAAATGTTGATGTGCTTGATTGGCTAAAGATTCAAACTTGAAATCTATTGTGCTTTTCTCGTGTAGGTCCGAACCCTGTTGTTTACATTTTTAAAGTTTTCCAACTTCAACCGTGCAAATATCCTTCCTCAATCGAATCAGCTTCTAACTCAAGAAATGATGGTTGAACCGAGCCGATCCAATTTTGTAGATTTATAATAAATGTTTGTTGAATCTTCTTGGCCTTGGATCGTGTAATAGGTCCAGTTAGCCGTCGAGTTTGTTTCCGACCAAGATCGTGATGTAAAAACTCTTTCTTGTGAGGAAGAAGAGGATTCGAGCATTCAGAATCACATTTTCCTGTCAAGAACCAAGAAATGCAAGAACTTTCTCTTGAGAGGAAGAAGAGGATTCGAACGTTCGGAATCACATTTTCCTGTCAAGAACCGAGAAGTTCCACGAGGTAAAGTCTTAGGTAGTCTTACATGGTTTTTCATTAGATCTGAGACCTATCTTGCGAATCGATACCTGAGTTTTTAATATGATCACCTAGGGAGGATTCTCCACAAGATTTGTGAAGGAACTTGACAGAGATTTTGTTCCGAAAATAGAGTCTCAGAAGTTCAACCAAGAACAGTAAGAGAGAGTAACGTACCTACTTTGAACGCTTTTAATTCATCTTGTGATTGGTATTTAAAATCAAGAAAAATGTAAGGGGTAGTTGGATCTATACTCTATAATCTTGGTGAGGGAACCATTTCCATTTAAGTTAAAAATCAAAATTTATAAAAATATAAAACCTAAAAATAATCAAAAATCTGTTTTGCCTCTCCTAGGAGGAGAAAGAAAGTTTCAGCTTGGCACTTGTCAAGTGGCGAGAGGAAAAACGTGTGCGGCCAGGCTGAGAACACGCATCAAGCGCGGCATGGAGCGACGCGTCTCCATTTGGACGAAGACATGTGGCCACTCCATCGACCCGAGTTGACCCGCAATCCAACCCGAGTCGACCCGAACTGGGACTGATGACTGGCGACTATCTCCTTTTGCGTGAAACCATTCACGGCGCGCTGCCTTGTGCATGTGAGTCCTCTTTCGGTCCATTCGGCTTTCATTTGCTAGTTTTTTGTTCCGATTCCGATACTAACTATATTTTATGTGAAATAGGACTCACTTGAGGAAATTCAATTCTTTTGGTGTAACGGCCCAAGCCCACCGCTAGCGGATATTGTCCTCTTTGGGCATTCCCTTTCTTCCCGTCAAGGCTTTAAAACGCATCTACTAGGGAAAAGTTTCCACACCCTTATAAAGGGTGTTTGTTTCTCCTCCCCAACCAATATGGGATATCACAATCCACACCCTTCAGGTGTGACGCGTCCAATGAGGATTTCGTAATAGTGTCGGGATGTGTAATAGTGTTAGGACAATCCACCAAGGATGCGACGAGAGCCTACAAGTAGGTGGCTTACTGGGTATAATTTTTATACCCATTCCTGCTATATCTTTTTTTTCCAGGTGCGTGAGGCGTTAGGTCCAGGGAGGGCATGATCAGAGAGGTGGATTGTCATAAAGGAATGCATGTCCTCTGGCATCAGTCTAGTCTTTTCTTTTGTATTCAGATTCTCATACTTTTGTTCCTAAAACTTTTAATTGTTTGAACCTTTGTGTTGCAATTTTCTTTACTTGGTATAAATGATTTTGCCTGGATGCATTTTCAACTGTTTTCTTTGCATTCATGTTGTCGTTTCGAGTCACGACTCATAGTAAAATATTGGGTCGTGACAGATTGGTATCAGAGCACCAGACATAGGTCCTGTAGAAATTTAGTATAGAGAATCGTATCCTCTGTGACTACGCCCATCAATTATGTGCCGCTCACGACCAGATGTTCTCTTATGTTTGAAATAAGGAGACAAAATTCAAGTTGATGTTTAAAGAATATACATGACTTTCTGTTGGTATAATTGCACCTTTACTGGAGGATGTGCTATGAAAGAATTGTAACCACAGTTTTTTTTCATGTTGTGGTAGATAATGGCACCAAAGAGGCGCAGACCCTATGTCGAGCCCTGACTCAAAAGGGGAAGAAGAAAAATCGCTCAGGGCACCCCTGTTCCAACACCTGAAGTGGAACATCCTGAACCTCAAGAGGAGGTTAGAGACATGTCCCGAGCTAACGAGAGGAGTGTACCATGGACACCAAGAACTAGAACGTGCCGAAGGAGAACAATGTCCCTAGACTTGTCTGATTTAGACCCTACTGCTGAAGACTTGTCTGGCACAGAGCCTACTGATTCCCTCCCCGAGGAAGTCCACCTGTGCCAGTCACGATTACAGAAATCACACCCAGCTAGCTGTCAGTCACGCTCACAATGGATATGCTACAAACATTCATGATAACCTCAACGGAAAACCAGGCAATAATGACCAAAATGATGCAGACGCTGGTGGCTAATCAGACAATAGTGCAGGGGACTAAAGACTTAGGAACCATGACTGTGGAGTCTCGTTACCGGAAGGATTTTCAGAGGTATAAACCGCCTACCTTCAACGGGGGTAAGGTGGATTCTGTCGCGGCAGAGACATGGCTGAAGGCTATTGAAACAGCCTTCCATTACATGAATTGTTCGCTGGAGGTACTAAGTCCATTGTGGGACATACATGTTGAAAGGAGAGGCGTAGTTCTGGTGGAAAGGCACTAAGAGGATTATTGCACTGCACGGAGAGTCCATCACCTGGTGCCCATTTAAAGAAGCATACATCCGTAAATACTATCCTGTCACTGACAGAATGAATTTGCAGGCAGTGTTCCTTGATCTCAAGTAGGGTGACAAGCCAGTGGAATAGTATGATACGCAGAAGCCCTCAGAATGACGATCATCATCGACATGCCCTGCATCGATAAGTTACAGGCAGAATCAGCCTAGACAGCCCACATCGCAGTTTAGGGGAAGAGGACAGACCGGGAACCGACGCGGCTTCAAATGTGGCCAAGCAGGGCACTTTGCAGCAGATTGCCTTTAGAGGAACGATCAGCGCACTAACCTACGACATAGAACCAAAGGGGTCAGGGTGCTCACCATCAGCAGAGGCAAGTTGTAGCCCATGCAACCACAGCCAGGCAAGCTAACGAGCCTGACGAAGCCCTCAGAATGACGATCATCATCGACATGCCCTGCATCGATAAGTTACAGGCAGAATCAGCCTAGACAGCCCACATCGCAGTTTAGGGGAAGAGGACAGACCGGGAACCGACGCGGCTTCAAATGTGGCCAAGCAGGGCACTTTGCAGCAGATTGCCTTTAGAGGAACGATCAGCGCACTAACCTACGACATAGAACCAAAGGGGTCAGGGTGCTCACCATCAGCAGAGGCAAGTTGTAGCCCATGCAACCACAGCCAGGCAAGCTAACGAGCCTGACGCAATTGTTACAGGTACAGTACCCATCTGTGGTCATTTGACCTTAGTGTTATTTGATTCAGGTTTTACACATTCTTTCATAACTGAGAAGATTTTGAACCTATGCAGGCAAAACTCAATTGATTGAAGTCTATCTCCTTAACCACTCAAGCACATCAACATTTGATGAAAATAATTATTTTTAATTTGATAAATTATGTAAAAGTCAAATGGTCAATTTGACTTTGTCTTTTGAGGAGATTAAAGGGGATCGGGAATAAATCCCGGCCACAAATGTCTTTGTCGGGAGACTATAAATACCCACAATATGTTATGTAAAAATTAGATTGGTTAATGAATATAATTCAGATCTCAAATTGAGACGTTTCCCTTCGAAATCCGAGCATCAATTTGCCATTTCTAAGTTTCAAGCAATTCTTGGTAGAATTGCATTTGAGTCATTCAATCAAGCCTTGATCAAATTCGATTGTGGAGTGACTCAATTTAGAACAAGGTTTCCAAATCTTGCTTCTAGATCTTTGATCGTAAGAGGTAATCTAATTCTAGCCTTATCTCTTGGTTGATCCAAATTTCGTATAAGGAGGTGTTAATTACTTTGATTCAAGGGTTTTTGCTCCAACAAAAGCTTGGATCGTTGGGCTTAGGATTAGGGTTGCCTTATCAGGACGTGTCATAGAAGTCGCACAGATTGTGTTAAGCATGCAAGTCTTTGATGTTATTTTGGGTATGGATTGGCGAGGCGAGAATCGCGCTCTGATAGATTGTGAGACTCGAGTAGTGACTCTCAGACTTCCTTCAGGGGATAGTTTTACATACAAGGGAGCCACTTTCAAGAGAACCTCAAGTGTCATAACAACAATGAAGGCCAAAAAGATAATTTCGTAGTGGCGCAAGTGCATTTGTAGCCAGCGTGACCTTAGACAATAGTAACGAGCAGACAGTCTCATCAGTACACATCGTCAGGGAGTTCGTAAATGTTTTCCAGAGGATTTTTCAGGTTTGTCCCCAGTTAGAGAAGTGGATTTCAGGATCGATCTAGAACTAGGAACCGCGCCAATCTCCAAGGCACCTTACATGATGGCACCTGCAGAACTCAGGGAATTGAAGGAACAATTACAGGAGCTTTTGGACAAAAGTTTCATTCGACCCAACGTATCGCCCTGGGGAGCCCCTGTTCTATTTTTCAAAAAGAAGGATGGGTCTCTACATCTCTGTATTGATTACAGAGAGCTGAATAAGATCACCATAAAGAATAAGTATCCCCTCCCGAGGATCGAAGACTTGTTTGATCAACTACATGGAGCAACGATCTTCTCCAAAATTAACTTGAGGTCAGGGTATCATCAGCTAAGGAGTAGAGAAGAGGATATACCCAAGACGACCTTCAGAAGTCGCTATGGACATTAGGAGTTTGTTGTTATGTTCTTTGGCCTTACCAATGCACCAACAGTCTTCATAGAACTAATGAACAGGTTGTTTAAGGAATTCTTAGACACTTTTGTGGTAGTGTTCATTGACGATATTCTAGTATACTCTAATTCAGAGGTAGAGCACAAAGAACACCTGAGGAAAGTCCTGACAGTACTGAGAGCCCAACAGTTGTACGCCAAGTTTTCCAAGTGCGAGTTTTGGCTATCTGAAGTAGCGTTTCTGGGTCATGTGGTGTCAAGTAAAGGAATCACAATAGGCCTAGATAAGATAGAAGTAGTGATGAGGTGGCCAAGGCCGACCACAGTCACTAAAGTGCGGAATTTTCTAAGGCTAGCAGGATACTATAAAAGGTTCATCCAGGATTTCTCCAAATTATCTTCGGTGCTAACTAAGTTAACCAAGAAGGGCAAGCCCTTTTCTTGGACTCCAGCTTGCGAATAGAGTTTCCATGAACTCAAGGAGAGGTTGGTGACATCGCAAGTTCACAAAGTTCCAAATGGGCCACGCAATCTTGTGGTGTACAGTGATTTATCAGGAAAAGGTTTAGGGTGTGTGCTTATGCAGAAGGGTAAGGTGATAACGTATGCTTCTAGACAGCTAAAGGAATATGAACGAAACTATCCCACTCATGACCTCGAGTTAGCAGTAGTAGTGTTTGCTCTGAAACATTGCGGCATTACCTGGATTAGGAAAAAGTTCAAGTCTTCACTGACCATAAGAGCCTCAAGTACTTGTTCATGCAGAAGGAGCTCGATATGAGACAGAGGTTGATAAGATAAGGAATCACTACAAGGGGAGTAAGATTCGGATTACCTTGATGATCGAATATCTCAAGGCAAGAACATTGTTTGAGATTCGAACCACTCCACAAGCAAGATGGATCATGTCTAGCTTGAATGATTCTTGTTGATCAAATATCTCAAAGCAAGAACACTTGTTTAAGATTCGAATCACTCCACAAGCAAGAATGATCATGTCTAGCTTGAATGATTCTACATGCAACCTAAACTACATAGAATTGCAAAGAAATTTAGCCATTGGCTAAAGAAAGCACAAATGCTTCTTTTACTATATTTTCCAAGTCTCCTTATAATTACAACATACATGGCTTTATATAGCCTAAAAAAGAAACCATTAAAGTCATTCTAAGAGTTGTAACATTCATACTTTATGGCCATAATTAACAATTATGTAATTGTAACCTAAAGTAAAAAAAAAGTCTTAAAATATATTAATGAAATACAATAACTCTAAATTACTCTAAATTGTAACCTACCCAAAATTTATAACAATGAATCTTCTTCTTCAATGTGGCATGAATTGGAATATCTTTTTGATAATTTCAACAACATTTTCTTCCCATCTTCATTGAAGTATATTGTATGATTGATGTCTCTTGGTTCATATCATTCTCCACTTCTTCAAGAGGATTCGTCCTCGAATCTATTTGTGAAACTTTGCTGCAAAAAATAAGTTATGGAAATACAAAGGACCTCACTACACTCTCTCACATGTATACACTCAAGGAATTTTAGGTCACTCTGTTTGCACTCATTTACCAAGCTCTCATTCTCACCTCTCAAAATTTTCAATAGAGCCAAGATTCGATTTTAAACTCTAGGTCGATTAAAAACTAAAATGATAAAAAAAAATAAAAATCAAATTGAGAGAAAAAAAAACGCAAAGGAAACATATATCCGATCTTGAGCCTGAAGCTCTGATACCAAATGATAAGATAAGGAATCACTACAAGGGGAGTAAGATTCGGATTACCTTGTTGATCGAATATCTCAAGGCAAGAACATTGTTTGAGATTCGAACCACTCCACAAGCAAGATCGATCATGTCTAGCTTGAATGATTCTTGTTGATCAAATATCTCAAAGCAAGAACACTTGTTTGAGATTCGAATCAGTCCACAAGCAAGATTGATCATGTCTAGCTTGAATGATTTTACATGCAACCTAAACTACATAGAATTGCAAAGAAATTTAGCCATTGGCTAAAGAAAGCACAAATGCTCCTTTTAATAATGAAACTTCTTCTTCAATGTGGAATGAATTGGAATATCTTTTTGATAATTTCAACAACATTTTCTTCACATCTTCATTGAAGTATATTGTATGATTGATGTCTCTTGGTTCATATCATTCTCCACTTCTTCAAGAGGATTCGTCCTCGAATCTATTTGTGAAACTTTGCTGCAAAAAATAAGTTATGGAAATACAAAGGACCTCACAACACTCTCTCACGTGTATACACTCAAGGAATTTTAGGTCACTCTGTTTGCACTCATTTACACAAATGAAGCTCTCATTCTTACCTCTCAAAATTTTCAATTGAGCCAAGATTCGATTTTAAACTCTAGGTCGATTAAAAACTAAAATGATAAAAATAAATAAAAATCAAATTGAGAGAAAAAAAACGCAAAGGAAACATATATCCGATCTTGAGCCTGAAGCTCTGATACCAAATGATAAGATAAGGAATCACTACAAGGGGAGTAAGATTCGGATTACCTTGTTGATCGAATATCTCAAGGCAAGAACATTGTTTGAGATTCGAACCACTCCACAAGCAAGATCGATCATGTCTAGCTTGAATGATTCTTGTTGATCAAATATCTCAAAGCAAGAACACTTGTTTGAGATTAGAATCAGTCCACAAGCAAGATTGATCATGTCTAGCTTGAATGATTTTACATGCAACCTAAACTACATAGAATTGCAAAGAAATTTAGCCATTGGCTAAAGAAAGCACAAATGCTCCTTTTAATAATGAAACTTCTTCTTCAATGTGGCATGAATTGGAATATCTTTTTGATAATTTCAACAACATTTTCTTCACATCTTCATTGAAGTATATTGTATGATTGATGTCTCTTGGTTCATATCATTCTCCACTTCTTCAAGAGGATTCGTCCTCGAATCTATTTGTGAAACTTTGCTGCAAAAAATAAGTTATGGAAATACAAAGGACCTCACAACACTCTCTCACGTGTATACACTCAAGGAATTTTAGGTCACTCTGTTTGCACTCATTTACACAAATGAAGCTCTCATTCTTACCTCTCAAAATTTTCATATGAGCCAAGATTGCATTTTAAACTCTAGGTCGATTAAAAACTAAAATGATAAAAATAAATAAAAATCAAATTGAGAGAAAAAAAACGCAAAGGAAACATATATCCGATCTTGAGCCTGAAGCTCTGATACCAAATGATAAGATAAGGAATCACTACAAGGGGAGTAAGATTCGGATTACCTTGTTGATCGAATATCTCAAGGCAAGAACATTGTTTGAGATTCGAACCACTCCACAAGCAAGATCGATCATGTCTAGCTTGAATGATTCTTGTTGATCAAATATCTCAAAGCAAGAACACTTGTTTGAGATTCGAATCACTCCACAAGCAAGATTGATCATGTCTAGCTTGAATGATTCTACATGCAACCTAAACTACATAGAATTGCAAAGAAATTTAGCCATTGGCTAAAGAAAGCACAAATGCTCCTTTTAATAATGAAACTTCTTCTTCAATGTGGCATGAATTGGAATATCTTTTTGATAAGTTCAACAACATTTTCTTCACATCTTCATTGAAGTATATTGTATGATTGATGTCTCTTGGTTCATATCATTCTCCACTTCTTCAAGAGGATTCGTCCTCGAATCTATTTGTGAAACTTTGCTGCAAAAAATAAGTTATGGAAATACAAAGGACCTCACAACACTCTCTCACGTGTATACACTCAAGGAATTTTAGGTCACTCTGTTTGCACTCATTTACACAAATGAAGCTCTCATTCTCACCTCTCAAAATTTTCAATTGAGCCAAGATTCGATTTTAAACTCTGGGTCAATTAAAAACTAAAATGATAAAAATAAATAAAAATTAAATTGAGAGAAAAAAAACGCAAAGGAAACATATATCCGATCTTGAGCCTGAAGCTCTGATACCAAATGATAAGATAAGGAATTACTACAAGGGGAGTAAGATTCGGATTACCTTGATGATCGAATATCTCAAGGCAAGAACATTGTTTGAGATTCGAACCACTCCACAAGCAAGATCGATCATGTTTAGCTTGAATGATTCTTATTGATCAAATATCTCAAAGCAAGAACTCTTGTTTGAGATTCGAATCAGTCCACAAGCAAGATTGATCATGTCTAGCTTGAATGATTCTACATGCAACCTAAACTACATAGAATTGCAAAGAAATTTAGTCATTGGCTAAAGAAAGCACAAATGCTTCTTTTACTATATTTTCCAAGTCTCCTTATAATTACAACATACATGACTTTATATAGCCTAAAAAATAAACCATTAAAGTCATTCTAAGAGTTGTAACATTCATACTTTATGGCCATAATTAACAATTATGTAATTGTAACCTAAAGTAAATAAAAAGTCTTAAAATATATTAATGAAATACAATAACTCTAAATTGTAACCTACCCAAAATTTATAACAATGAAACTTCTTCTTCAATGTGGCATGAATTGGAATATCTTTTTGATAATTTCAACAATATTTTCTTCACATCTTCATTGAAATATATTGTATGATTGATGTCTCTTGGTTCATATCAGAGGTGATGGTTGGAACTGGTAAAAAATTAAGATATAGAGATCATGTATCATCCAGACAAAGCCAATGTTGTAGCTGATGCATTGAGCAGGAAGGCCGTTCATACTTCTGCGATGATCACTAAGCTGTTGAAATAAAATTCGCTCTGATACCAACTTGTAAAAAATAAACGCTCGCTCTAAAACTAACTCGTTTAGTTAACTCTCACGAATTTTAAAACCCACGTTAACTAAAAAATAGAAACTACCTTCTTCTTTTTTTTTTTTTTCATTTAAGTTTATTCCCCACAAAACTCCATCATAAACTTAAATGCTCTATTCAATGGTTCCACCCGCTCCGTTTTCATTTTCTCGAGCTCAGTCGTGGTTTTTTCAATTTTCTCTCCTTGTCCTCGAGCGGCAAACTAAGGTTATCCTTCTCTGATGAGACTTCATTTGGATCTTCTTCAGAACAGCCAATCTGAGACACCAACTCTTCATTTCTCCCGTTCTCAGCCACGCTTGACTCAGACATCATGGCTTCGTTCAGTTTACTCAATTCCCTTCGCAAGTCCACAACGACATTTACAGCTAGCATTTTTGCTTCCTCCAGTTCGGCTTTATCACGAGTGAGTGTCTCAATCGCGTGTCGTAAATTCACTGCCTCCTGTTTGGTTTGATTCAGGTTCACGTCGAGTGAGTCTCTCTATTGAGTTAGCATCTCTATATCTTTCTCCTCCCTCACTAGCTCGTCCACTAGAGCCTCAATCTCCATTAACAGGTCATTCTCTTTCTCCACACCTTCTTCAACTTTCTTCGTAAGATCAGAGATTACCTTCCCATTCTTTTCTTTCTCCTGTTTGAGATAGAAGGAACTCTCACTCAACTCAGCCATTTCTTTTTCTAACCTTTCAACTTTTGTGATATGAACCAAGAGACATCAATCATACAATATACTTCAACGAAGATGTGAAGAAAATACAGTTGAAATTATCAAAAGATATTTCAATTCGTGCCACATTGAAGAAATGAAATTTCATGTTATAAATTTTGGGTAAGTTACAATTTAGAGTAATTTAGAGTTATTGTATTTCATTAATATATTATAAGACTTTTTATTTACTTTAGGTTACAATTACATAATTGTTAATTATGGCCATAAAGTATGAATGTTACAACTCTTGGAATGTCTTTAATAGTTTTATTTTGAGGCTACATAAAGCCATGTATGTTGTATTTGTAAGTAGACTTGGAAAATATAGTAAAAGAAGCATTTGTGCTTTTCTTTAGCCAATGACTAAGTTTCTTTGCAATTCTATGTAGTTTAGGTTGCATGTAAAATCATTAAAGCTAGACATGATCAATCTTGCTTGTAGAGTGATTCGAATCTCAAACAAGTGTTCTTGCGTTGAGATATTTGATCAACAAGAATCATTCAAGCTCGACATGATCAATCTTGCTTGTGGAGTGATTTGAATCTCAAACAATGTTCTTGCCTTGAGATATTCGATCAATAGGTAATCTGAATCTTACTCCCCTTGTAGTGATTCCTTATCTTACCACCTTGTCTCTCCCCTCTCGACATCTCCTTCACAGGTTCGTGAGAGTTAACTAAACGAGTTAGTTTCAGAGTGAGCGTTTATTTTCTACAAGTTGGTATCAGAGCGAATTTTATTTCAACAAATTCGTAACAGAGCCGATATCGGCATTTGTCCCATCATGTTCGCCATCGGCTCTGTTACGAATTTGTTGAAATAAAATTAGCTCTGATACCAACTTGTAGAAAATAAACGCTCACTCTGAAACTAACTCGTTTAGTTAACTCTCACGAACCTGTGAAGGAGATGTCGAGAGGGGAGAGACAAGGTGGTAAGATAAGGAATCACTACAAGGGGAGTAAGATTCGGATTACCTTGTTGATCGAATATCTCAAGGCAAGAACATTGTTTGATATTCGAATCACTCCACAGCCAAGATCGATCATGTCTAGCTTGAATGATTCTTGCTGATCAAATATCTCAACGCAAGAACACTTGTTTGAGATTCGAATAACTCCACAAGCAAGATTGATCATGTCGAGCTTGAATGATTCTACATGCAACCTAAACTACATAGAATTGCAAAGAAATTTAGCCATTGGCTAAAGAAAGCACAAATGCTCCTTTTAATATATTTTCCAAGTCCTCTTACAAATACAACATACATGGCTTTATATAGCCTCAAAATGAAACTATTAAAGGCATTCCAAGAGTTGTAACATTCATACTTTATGACCATAATTAACAATTATGTAATTGTAACCTAAAGTAAATAAAATTTGTCTTAAAATATATTAATGAAATACAATAACTCTAAAATGTAACCTACCCAAAATTTATAACAATGAAACTTCTTCTTCAATGTGGCATAAATTGAAATATCTTTTTGATAATTTCAACAACATTTTTTTCACATCTTCATTGAAGTATATTGTATGATTGATGTCTCTTGGTTCATATCACAATGGCTAAGTTTCTTTGCAATTCTATGTAGTTTAGGTTACATGTAGAATCATTCAAGCTAGACATGATCAATCTTGCTTGTGGAGTGATTCGAATCTCAAACATGTGTTCTTGCGTTGAGATATTTGATCAACAAGAATCATACAAGCTCGACATGATCAATCTTGCTTGTGGAGTGATTTGAATCTCAAACAATGTTCTTGCCTTGAGATATTTGATCAACAAGGTAATCCGAATCTTACACCCCTTGTAGGGATTTTCATATCACCCGCACGAAACTTTCGAAAAACAACGACCGTTACTCCGTTTTTTAGCACGTGAACAAAAGTCCCGGATTAGGGTTTGCAATTTAGGGTTTCTATTTTAAGCAATTTTTTTACTGTTTTATACACCCCTTTTCTTCGTCATTCAATTCCAAATCATCAAGCTTGATCATTCAGCACGTAAATTTCGAAAAACATCGACTGTTACTCAGGTTTTTAAGCATATGAACAAAAGTCTCGGATTAGGGTTTGCATTTTTTGGTTTCGATTTTATGCAATTTTTACTGTTTTATACACCCCGATTCTTCGTCATTCCATTTTAAATCATCAAGCTTGATCATTCCGCACGAAAATTTTGAAAAATATCTACCGTTACTCAGTTTTTTAGCACGTGCTTCAAAAGTCCTGGATTAGGGTTTGCAATTTAGGGTTTCAATTTTAAGCAAATTTTTACTGTTTTATACACCCCGTTTCTTCGTTATTCCATTCTAAATCATCAAGCTTGATCATTCCACACGAAAATTTCGAAAAACATCGACCGTTACTCAGTTTTTTAGCAAGTGAAGAAAAGTCCCGGATTAGGATTTGCAATTTAGGGTTTCGATTTTAAGCAATTTTTTACAGTTTTATACACCCCGTTTATTCGTCATTCAATCATCAAGCTTGATCATTCCGCACGAAAATTTCGAAACATATCGACCGTTACTCAGTTGTTTAGCACGTGCTTCAAAAGTCCTGGATTAGGGTTTGCAATTTAGGGTTTCGATTTTATACAATTTTTTACTGTTTTATACACCCCGTTTCTTCATCATTCCATTCTAAATCATCAAGCTTGATCATTTCGCACGAAAATTTCGAAAAAACATCGACCGTTACTTAGTTTTTTAGCACGTGAACAAAAGTCCCGGATTAGGGTTTGCAATTTAGGGTTTCGATTTTAAGCAATTTTTTAATGTTTTACACACCCCGTTTCTTCGTCAATCCATCCTAAATAATCAAGCTAGATCATTCCACAAGAAAATTTCGAAAAACATCGACCGTTACTCAGTTTTTTAGCATGTGCTTCAAAAGTCCCGTTTTAGGGTTTGCAATTTAGGGTTTCGATTTTAAGCTAGTATTTACTGTTTTATACACCCCTTTTCTTCGTCATTCCATCCTAAATCATCAAGCTCGATCATTCCGCACGAAAATTTCGAAAAACATCGACCGTTACTCAGTTTTTTAGCACGTGCTTCAAAAGTCCCGGATTAGGGTTTGCAATTTAGGGTTTCGATTTTAAGCAATTTTTTACTATTTTATACACCCTGTTTCTTCGTCATTCCATTCTAAATCATCAAGCTCGATCATTCCGCACGAAAATTCATTGTCTTTTATACGCTCAAGAACTTGAAAAGGTCCATCTCCGTTGTAAAAGCTTAGATTTTCTTTGAGTAGGAAATCTTTCTTTTCGAAAATGCACCCAAACCCAATATCCTGGCTTGAAGATGACAATCTTGCATCCTTTATTAATTCGGGTGGCAACCTTGGAATTTTTCTTCTCAATTTGTTCTTTTACTTGCTTGTGCAGATTCTGAGGCATACTTGCAATGGGAAAGAAAGATAGAGTATGTGTTTGATTGCAACACCTATAGTGAAAATAAGAAAATGAGACTTGTTATTGCCGAATTTACCAATCATGCCGGTGATTGGTACCAACATCTCAAATCCGAGAGAAGAAGAAAAGAGGAGGATCCAATAGAGACTTGGGAAGAACTTAAAGAAGCCATGAGAAAAAGGTATGTTCCGAAACATTACGAAAGAAATTGGAAAACTAAATTGCAAGGGTTGAGGCAAGGAACAAAAAGTGTTGCTGAATATTATCAAGAGATGGAGACTATGATGGAAAGAGCAAACATTCGAGAAGAAGAAAAAGACACCATGTCTAGATTCCTTGGAGGTTTGAATCGAGAAATTACTCATCTTGTTGACAGAAATCCACCACCATATCTGGAAGACATGTATCATTATGCTATCAAAATTGAAGACCAATTGAAGGAAGAAAATGAGCATTAAAAAAGGTACACATCACCTTTTCAAATTCTAAAACTTGGAACAAGGATAGTTTTGTGAATATAAATGAATCAATGTCACCAAAAGAAAAGTTTGTGGCTGCTAAAAGAGTGGAGGCTGAGAGTTCCAATAGTAAAAAGAATGAAGCTTCAAAGACGGTAAAGGAGAAGTCTAGTTCTATTCAATGTTGGAAGTGCAAAGGGTTTGGACACATGAGCAAGGAATGTGTTAATAAAAGAGTTATGGTGATCAGGAATGGTATACTTGATTCAGATGATGTATGTGAGGAAAATGATTCACAGCTTGAGGAAGAAATTGCAGCATATGATGATGAGTATGTTGAAGAAGGTAATTCCATATCTTTGATCACAAGGAGGGTACTCAATGTTCAAATCAAGGAAGAGAAATTTGAAGATCAAAGAGAAAATTTGTTCCACACAAGATGTTTGATCGAAGGAAACCCATGCAGCTTGGTGATTGATAGTGGAAGTTGCACAAATGTGGTAAGCAGTTTCCTTGTAAAAAGACTTCAACTTTCTGTCCATCCCCATCCAAAACCATGCAAACTTCAATGGTTGACAAACAAAGAAGAAATTAAAGTGAACTCCCAAGCTCTTATTTCTTTTACTCTTGGAAGATATAAAGTGAAGTCCTTTGTGATGTCGTACCAATGCATGCGGGGGACATCTTGTTCGGCCGACCTTGGCAATATGATAGAAAGGTAACATTTGATGGTTTGATGAACAAGTATACTTTTACTTTGTGTGGGAAGAAATTTACTTTACTTCCCTTGTCTCCATATGAAGTACATTTGTGACCAATTGAAATTAGAGAAAAAAAGAAAAGAATAAGAGATAAGGGTGAAAAAGAAGGAAAAAGTGAGAGGCAAAGGATGAATGAAAATCAAGAGAGAAAAAAAAGTGTGTTAGTAGAAAGAAATCAGAGAATGAAAAATAAATATGTAGTAAAAAAACAATATTCAGTTCTTATCAAGAAGGAAATGACGACTTTGATTTGAGGACAAATCCTTTTAAATAAAGGGGGATGATACGAATCCGACAGCTGATCATTTGCATGGACTCGAAGGAGCAATTACAAAAAGCAATTTAAAGAAGATTCAAGTATCAAATGAAGAAAATAATGGAGTGGCTGACATTGGACAGTGATTATAAGACTTGTCTTTGGTAGTTGAACTACCAATTAAGAATTTATGAATGTCTTATTTTCTACTAATAGTATTTATTAGTAATTTGTAGTTGATGGTTGAACTTTATTATGTTAGGGTTATCTTTTTGGCCTATATATAAAGACATGTAATATTCATTTTTAAAACATGGTAGAATACAAAAACCTTGTGGTTGAAACCCTTTGGGTGTTATGTTTCTTTCAAACCTTGTTTTAGGTTTGATGTTAAAATCGATTCATTGGAATAGCCACGATCAAGTTAATTCTGGAGTGAGTCGTCTTGGTATCTAAGAGTGACCATCATAGATTCCAAGTTCGATCTAAGAGTCATTCATCTTCTAACCAGCTTCTTGGTTGGAATCAATCCGTTAAGTTAGCTTTCTTTGTGAACGTTTGCAAGGATTCTAGAAGGACCTCTAGCTTTGCAAAACCTAGTATTTTTTGCGCTTATCAGTGAACGTCGATGTTTTTTAAAATTTTCGTGGGGAATGATCAAGCTTGACGATTTAGAATGGAATGTCGAAGAAAAGAAGTGTATAAAATAGTAAAAACGTGCTTAAAATTGAACCCTAATTTTGAAACCCTAATCTGGGACGTTTGAATCACGTGCTAAAAAAACTGAGTGATAGTCGATGTTTTTCGAAATTTTCGTGTGGAATTATCAAGCTTGTTGATTTAGAATGGAATATCGAAGAAAAGGGGTGTATAAAACAGTAAAAAAAAAAGTGCTTCAAATCGAAACCCGAATCCGGGACGTTTGAAGCACGTGCTAAAAAAACTGAGTGACGGTCAATGTTTTTCGAAATTTTCATGGGGAATGATCAAGCTTGATGATTTAGAATGGAATGTCGAAGAAAGGGGTGTATAATACAATAAAAAATTGCTTAAAATCGAAACCCTAAATTGGAATCTCTAATTCGGGACGTTTGAAACACGTGCTAAAAAAACAGAGTGACGGTCGATACTTTTCGAAATTTTTATCAGGAATGATCAAGCTTGATGATTTAGAATGGAATATCGAAGAAAATGAGTGTATAAAACAGTAAAAAAGGGATTAAAATCGAAACCTTAAATTGGAAACCCTAATCCAGGACGTTTGAAGCACGTGCTAAAAAAACTGAGTAACGGTCGATGTTTTTCAAACTTTTCGTGCGAAATGATCAAGCTTGATGATTTAGAATGAAATGTCGAAGGAAAGGAGTGTATAAAACAGTAAAAAAGTGCTCAAAATCGAAACCCTAATTTGGAAACCCTATTCCAAGACGTTTGAAACACGTGCTAAAAAAACTGAGTAACGGTCGATGTTTTCAAAATTTTCATGGGGAATGATCAAGCTTGATGATTTAAATGGAATGTCAATGAAAAGGGGTGTATAAAACAGTAAAAAAATTCTTAAAATCGAAACACTAAAAAATTTACAAAAGAATACCTATTCAAATAGCCATCATACATGACCCTCCTGTCAAATTGTCATGGTCGCCCAAGCAACATGTCTCCGGCATGCATTGGTAACACATTACAAAGAACTTCATCTTTATATTTTCCCAAAGTAAAAGATATTAAAGCTTGGGAAACTACCTTCATTGTTCCACTATCATTGAGCCATTGGAGCTTGTAAGGTTTAGGATGATCTTGGGTTGAAATTTGCAACCTTTTAATCAACATGGTACTTACAACATTGGTGCAACTTCCACTATCAACGACAAGACTACAAGCAGTCTCCTTGACTAAACACCGCGTGTGAAACAAATTGTCTCTTTGATCATCAACATCATTCTCCGTAACTTGAGTTTTAAGAAGTCTTCTTGTAATAAGTGCAAAATGACACCCATCTTCCCGTTCCTCCTCCTTTTTCTAGACTTCTTCAACTAGCTCATTGATCTCCCCTCCATTTTCCTCGTCTTGGTTCATGATTGTACAAACAGTAGTTATATATGCTTAGGTCCTCACACTCAACTCACTGATTTTACACTCAAGAACACTCGTGTTTAACACACAAAGGTAGGCTGTTTGGGAAAGTGACTAAATTATGATCAAGGTAGGCTAATATATGGAGAAAGCAATTCTGATAGTAGCTAGCTATTCAAGACAATCAAGACAAGGTAATTATGTAGTAACAACAAAATAAAACAAGAAATGAACAAATAAATAAGGGACAAAGATATTTTTGGATATAATTGCACACTGAAAAAAATGAATTCCAAAGAGAATGGTCGTGAAAATTTGAGAACGATCTAACTTTTCTTTTTACAGAATTCGGGAAAATTTAGAGGTATCTTCGAGTTTAAATGATGAAAAAAATATGGAACTCAACAATTCCAGATTTATATGTTAGGAAAAAATGAGAATTGAAATTTAATTGATCTTCAAATAAAAGTGCAAATGGTCTAATGATAAGGATTTATAAATACAATATTACAAACAATATGATAAGAATTTTTTTTTTGTTTTTTTTTTTCAAGATCTAAATATGATCTTTAAGAGGACAATAAGAACAAAGTAGAAAGATAATAAAGAACGGTGGAAATGATAGTAAGAAAATAAATTGACAAATTTAAAGAAACGATAAACAACAAACGAAATGAAAGATAAAATCAATTCTAGAGTCGGCCACAAAGATGCAATCTGGCTCTGATGCCAAATTGATAAGGCAACCCTAATCCTCAGCCCAACGATTCAAGCTTTTGTTGAAGCAAGAACCCTTGAATCAAAGTAATTAACACCTCCTTATACGAAATTTGTATCAACCAAGAGATAAGGCTAGAATTAGATTACTCTTACGATCGAAGATCTAGAAGCAAGATTTGGAAACCTTGTTCTAAATTGAGTCACTCCACAATCGAACTTGATCAAGGCTTGATTGAAGGGCTCAGATGCAATTCTACCACAAGAATTACTTGAAACTTAGAAATGGCAAAATTGATGCTCGGATTTCCAAGGGAAACGTCTCAATTTGAGATCTGAATTATATTCATTAACCAATCTTCTTTTTACATAACATATTGTCGGTATTTATAATCTCCCGACAAAAGACGTTTGTGGTTGAGATTTATTCCCGATCCCCTTTAATCTCCACAAAAGACGAAAGTCAAATTGACCATTTGACTTTTACATAATTTATCAAATTAAAAATAATTCTTTCCATCCAATGTTGATGTGGTTGAGTGCTTGAGTGGTTCGAAACCTATTGTTGACATTTTTGAATCTTCTTGTCATTTTTCTAATCTTCTTGGCAATAGGTCCATTTAGAACACCGTGATTCTTATCACTAAGAGTAAAAATTCATAGTCTGAACTAAGAACCGTTAACTTTGAAGTTCTTATGGTTATCGAAAAGAACGTATACTTTCTCACTCGAGTTTTTTTTTTAATATTTATATTTTTCTCTGTTTCGAGTTTGCAAGAAAGGTAAGAGTACAACAATTTTTACTTTTTTAGTTTTGTTCACAAATTTATATAATATTTATATTTTTTAGTCATAAAATACATAAACTGCCCAACACAAACACAACTCAATAAGTTAACCGGCACCCAAGTATTCAAATCTTGTCTCACATACCCAACTAATAAAACACAAGTTAAATATATTTTTTAAAAAAATCAAATTTCATCTAGATCTTTAATTTCTTTTAAGAAATAAAAAAAAATACAAACACAAAGCAAGTTGAAGACTACAGTTGGTAAGCAAGTTGAAATCTTTAATTAGAGAATAAATTGACTAATATTGATGAAATTTACAAATATATATTTTTTATTTAATATATATTGAAGACTACAGTTGGTAAGTTTGACAAAAATTTATAAGCTCCTTCGAATTGATCTCATAGCTGCTCATATTTTTTGAGCTCAGCCATTGACAGTGAAGGAGAGAGTTCTTTCAAGACCTGTGAGTTATAAAGGGCATTAAGATAAAATTTTGAGCCATACAAATTGTTTATAGAAACCCAAATGGTACTTGACGATCATATAATCTCTTTCAAATAGAGAAGACTAATAAAAAAAGACAGATGTTTGGTTGTTCATCACCCAAGATTAGAAAGTTAAACATGTTCGATAGGCAGGTTTACTTTAACAGCCTAAGTCCACCACTAGCAGATATTATTCTCTTTAGATTTCTTTTTCGGTCTTCCCTCAAGAATTTTAAAACGTGTCTCCTAAGGAGAGGTTTCCACGCCCTTATAAAAAATGGTTTGTTCCCCTCTCTAACCGATGTGGGATCTCACCTTTCCTTAATCTATGTTATGAATTCGTTAGTCCTCTAGGCCATCAAAATCAAAATTACATTAAGAACTATGTTTTATATTCGAGACTAACTTCTACGACTCACGAACCTATAAACCATATGCGGATTATCCAAACTTGGGTTTCAGTAACCTATTCTTTAAAAGAATTCAAGTGCATAAAAGTGAAATGGAAGAAAAAAAATAAAAGCATATATCTTCTTAACTTTCTTCCCATTCCCAATAAAAACTCATCAGGATGATCTTATGCAATTATTTTTCTTTTCTGCAGATCAGATGAACAAAAGTAGTCTACAGATAAGTGAAGAAACATAACGAAGTACCTCCACAACAGCATCGTCTTGGTCATCCAGAGAAGAACTTGAATCTGAACTTATAACCTTGAAGAAAGCAACAAAAAGTATAATAATAAGCATAACTTCCAAAAGATAAATCAATGACGAACCAGGAGTGAAGTATGAAGAGTCTTATTTTCTCCACTTACGGCCTCAACAATTTAAGTCTCTAAGCACCACATACTTATTCTATATAGACAAAAACAACTGTCCTTTTCTACAAAAACTAATGTAAAATCAAGTACAAAGCAAGATGCGTGCACAAAGCACACAACGGACAAGACTGACCTTGCGCTTTGCAGCATGGAACCAAGCATCTGCACATAAGGCATACATATCCGCACCGGTGACGTTTGGAGGGCATTTTTTGGCAACAGACAGAAGAGATATGTTCTCGTGCAATTTAAATTTCCGAGAGTGCTTTAAGAACTCTGGAAAAAGTAACCAAATTAAATATTGGAAGATTATTCAATATTTAATGGACTAGGACTCAATAATTATTTAATGGACTATGTCAATGATAATAGTCTCATGTTCTAATACAGTAGTACTTGCTATAATGTCTATTAAACAAACTAATTGAAAGGATGAAAATCAAGTAGAACTAGCATGATTTTTGTGCATATAATTTCACACTCATTTTTAACTTTCTACCCCTAACAGGTTTTGCTATGCGAGAACATATTTCACTATATTCTTAGTTGGATAGCCAATACAACGAAAATTACTTCACATTAAGGCTTACCAATTTGTAAGAGTATGAAGGCAGAAACTGATCATTTTTCTACACTATACATAATTAATTCGAGAAATATTAATATAATGATGGAAAAATGTTATTTTCATACACTAGGAACAAGTTCAGGAGCGCCTTGCAGGCACTGTGATAGAATTTCAATCCTCTGCTCTTCACTCAAAGGACCCATTTTTAATTCATGACTGAAGCAACGCCTAATAGGAGTTGGTAAGCCTTCACAACTGTCGGCCGCAGCAACTAAAAGTACTGGATGCCTGAATGCCTTACTTTTCTCCTGAAATTGTATCGTATAAGCATCATAGTGAGCTTCCATGAAAGGGAAGGGAAATTGAAATTAAAAATGTAGTTCTGCAAATTAAAATGTGGATTTGCAGTTTTGGTTTACTTGAACGAAAATATCACCTCTAGCTAGATACCTTTCTACTTCAAAGTAGTTTTGTAGCGCATAATCGATTACTTCCTGACGAATTTCAGCTTCAACAGATGATCTCCCATTTAGACTTTCACAAAAGAAACCCTCATGTGCGAGGCATATCTAGGCAACTTAACCAGAGGTTTCAATCCTACTGTTATAACAGAATCAACAATGCCTTCTCCGGGTGTCGAATCGTCCACTTTAGCTTGAAGATACGATGCTAAAGTTTAGAAGAGCAACTGAATACTTATAAATACATCATTTCTTTCTATTTGTAGAGAAGAGCAGAGGAAAAGAAAAATAGAGTAGAAGAAGCTTTTTTTCAGATAAACCTAGTGTTCTTTGTCTCTCCACCCTCGAAAGAAAAATTAGTGTGCGTGATATCTTTTGGTTCTTCGAAACCTTCTTCGACCACCTCCTATGCATCGTGAGTACCGAGAAGAGCTTTCATTTGGATGCTCCAATTCTCGTAGTTTGTCTTCGTTAGTTGCGGTAGCGGCATTTGACCCGTCACATTCGCCATTGACTCTTATACCAATTTGTTAAAGAAAACTCACTAATTTGTGAAATAAATCTCACACACACTAACGATAGAATGAGACAAACAACACTCTGTTTATCGGAAAAAACCTTCTTCTATTACTTCTCAGTTTCTTTTCTTTTTTTCTCACAATAGAAAATAGAAAGTACGATGTATTCATAAGCTCTTCTAAAATTAAATATAGCTGTCACAATGCCACTATTTCCCAATCCATAAAACTCACTATTTCTTGCAATAAATCTTGGCCATTCATTTTCAACACTTTCGCCTTTTTCTTTACGACTCCTCTTGAATTTAAAACCCTCTAAAAAATGACATTTATCGTTTTTATTGTGAAAATGAAAGGCAAAGATTTATTTTTTCGATACCGTGCGAAAAAACCGCTCCCAACCATCGAGTTGGGGATTCCCCACCACAATGCCAATAAATAATTTTTTCGCTACCGTGCGAAAAAACCGCTCCCAACTATCGAGTTGGGGCATTCTTCACCCCAATGCCAAGAAATAAATTTTTTGCTACCGTGCGAAAAAACCGCTCGGTTTCGGAACCGTCCTAGAACGCAAGCGACAACGCGCCTGTTTCGCAAAATTCTGCTCCCAACCATCGAGTTGGGGCATTCCCCACCCCAATGCCAAGAATTAATTTTTTCGCTACCGTGCGAAAAAACCGCTATGTTACGGAACAGCCCTAAAACAAAAACGAGAACGCGCCAGTTTCGCAAAATTTGGCAACCAACCATCGAATTGGGGCATTCCCCACCCCAATGCCAAGAAATAATTTTTTCGCTACCGTGCGAAAAAAATCGCTCGGTTTCGGAACCGCCTTAGAACGCGACCGAAAACGCGTCAGTGTCGCAAATTCCCCACCCAACCATCGAATTGGGGCATTCCCCATAACAATGCCATGAAATATTTTTTTCGCATGCGCACGAAAAAATCGCCCCCGAGGAGCATTATTCGGGAACCGCCATAGAACGCGTCGTTGTCGCAAATGAGGTTCCCAACCATCAAATTGGGTATTCCACACCATAATGCTAAGAAATCTTTTTTTCGCATGCGCACGAAAAAACCGCCCCGAAGAGCAGCATTCCGGAACTGCCCTAGAAAACGCGACCCAAAATGCGCCAGTGTCACAAATTCCCCACCCAACCATCGAAATGGGGCATGCCACACCAAAATGCCAAGAAATATTTTTCTCGCATGAGTGCGAAAAAACTGCCCCCGAGGAGCAGCATTCTGGAACCGCCCTAGAACGCAACCGAAAACGCACCAGTGTCGGAAATTCCTCACCCACCCATCGAATTGGGGCATTCCCCACCACAAGGCCAAGAAATATTTTTTTCGCATGTGCGCGAAAAAACTGCTGCCGAGGAGCAGCATTCCGCAACTGCCTTAGAGCGGGACCGAAAACTCGCCGGTGTCACAAAATTCGGTTCCCAACCATCAAATTGGGGAATTCCCCACAAAAAATGCCCATTTTTTTCGCATACGCACAAAAAAACCGCCCCAAAGAGCAGTATTCCGGAACTGTCCTAGAACGCGACCAAAAACGCGTCGGTGTCGTAAATTCGGTTCCCAACCATCAAAATGGGGCATTCCCGACCAAAATGCCAAGAAATATTATTTCAGAATGCGCGCGAAAAAACTTCTCCCGAGGAGCAGCATTCCGGAACTACCCTAGAATGCGATCGAAAAAGCACAAGTGTCGAAACTTCGGTTCACAACCATCAAATTGGGGGCATTCCCCACCACAATGTCAAGAAATATTTGTTTCGCAAGCGCGCAAAAAAACCGCACCCGAGGAGCGACATTCCGGAACCGCCCTAGAACGCGACCGAAAACGGGTCGGTGTCCCAAATTCGGTTCCCAACCATCGAAATGGGGTATTCTCCACCAAAATGCAAAGAAATATTTTTTTCGCATGCGCGCGAAAAGATCCCCAGAGGAGCAGCATTCCGGAACCGCCATAGAACGCGACCGAAAACGCGTCGGTGTCGCAAATTCGGTTTCCAACCACTGAATTGGGGCAGTCCCCACCACAATGCCAAGAAATATTTTTTCTCATGCGTGCGAAAAAACCGCCGCGAGGAGCAGCATTCTGGAACCGCCTTAGAATGCAACCGAAAACGCGCCGGTGTTGCAAATTCCCCACCCAACCATCGAATTGAGGCATTCCCCACGATAATCCCGAGATATATTTTTTTCGCATGCGCGTGAAAAAACCGCCGCCAAGGAGAAGCATTCGAGAACCGCCCTAGAACACGACCGAAAATGCGCCGGTGTCGCAAATTCGGTTCCCAACCATCCAATTGGGGAATTCCCCACCAAAATGCTAAGAAATATTTTTTTTGCATGCGCGCGAAAAAACCACCCCGAGGAGCAGCATCCCGGAACCGCCCTAGAACGCGTCCGAAAACGTGCCGGTGTCACAAATTCCCCACCCAACCATCGAATTGAGGCATTCCCCACCACAATGTCAAGAAATATTTTTTTCGCATGCGCGCGAAAAAACCGCCCCTAAGGAGCAACATACTGGAACCGCCCTAGAACGCGACCGAAAACTCGCCGGTGTCGCAAATTCCCCAGCCAACCATCGAATTGGGGCATTCCCCTCCACAATGCCATGAAATATTTTTTCGCATGCGCGCGAAAAAACCGCCCCCGAGGAGCATCATTTGGGAACTGCCATAGAACGCGACCGAAAACGCGCCGTTGTCGCAAATTTGATTCCCGACCATCGAATTGGGGCATTCCCCAGAATAATGCCAAGAAATATTTTTTTCGCATGCGCGCGAAAAACCCGCCCCCAAGGAGCAGCATTCCGGAACCGCCCTAGAATGCGACCAAAAATGCGCCGGTGTCAAAAATTCCCCACCCAACCTTCGAATTGGGGCATTCCCCACCAAAAATGCCAAAAACAATTTTTGTCGCATGCGCGCGAAAAAACTGCCCCCGAGGAGCAGCATTCCGGAACCGCCCTTGAACGCGACCAAAAATACGCCGGTGTCGACCCCACCTAACCTTCGAATTGGGGCATTCCCCACCAAAATGTCAAGAAATTTTTTTTTCGCATGCGCGCAAAAAAACTGCCCCCAAGGAGCAACATTCCGGAACCGCCCTAGAACACGACTGAAAACGCGCTGGTGTCGCAAATTCCCCAGCCAACCATCGAATTGAGGCATTCCCCGTCATGAAATATTTTTTCGCATGTGCGCGAAAAAACCACCCCAAGGAGCATCATTCCATAACCGCCATAGAACGCGACCGATAACGCACCGTTGTCGCAAATTTGGTTCCCAACCATCGAATTGGGGCATTCCCCAACATAATGCCAAGAAATATTTTTTTCGCATGCCCGCGAAAAACCCGCCCCCGGGGAGCAGCATTCCGAAACCGCCATAGAACGCGACCAAAAATGCGCCAGTGTTGAAAATTCCCAACCCAACCTTCGAATTGGGCATTCCCCACCAAAAATGCCAAGAAATATTTTTTTCGCATGCGCGCGAAAAAATTGCCCCCGAGGAGCAGCATTCCGGAACCGCCCTAGAACGCGACTGAAAACGCGCCAGTGACGCAAATTCGGTTCCCAACCATCGAATTGGGGCATTCCCCACCAAAATGGCAATTAATATTCTTTTCCACATGCGTGCGAAAAAATCACCCCGAGCAGCATTCCAAAACCGCCCTAAAACGCGAACGAAAATGCGTCGGTGTCATAAATTCCCGACCCAACCATCGAATTGGAGCATTCTCCAACACAATGCCAAGAAATATTTTTTTCGCATGCACGCAAAAAAATCGCCCCCGAGGAGCAGCATTCCGGAACCACCCTAGAACACGATCGAAAACGCGTCGGTGATGCAAATTCGGTTCCCAACTATCCAATTGGGGCATTCCCCACTAAAATGCCAAGAAATATTTTTTTTCGCATGCGCGCGAAAAAACCGCCGCGAGGAGCAGCATTTCGGAAATGGCCTAGAACGCGACCGAAAACGTGCTGGTGTCGCAAATTCCCCACCCAACAATCGAATTGGGGCATTCCCCACCACAATGCCAAGAAATATTTTTTTCGCATGCACGCTAAAAAACCACCCCTGAGGAGCAGCATTTCAGAACCGCCCTAGAACATGACCGAAAACGCGCCAGTGTCGCAAATTCCGCAGCCAACCATCGGATTGGGGCATTCCCCACCACAATGCTATGAAATATTTTTTTGGCATGCGCGCGTAAAAACCGCCCCCGAGGAGCATCATTCCGGAACCATCCTAGAACGCGACCAAAAATGTGCCGGTGTCGAAAAATCCCCACCCAACCTTCGAATTGGGGCATTCCCCACCAAAATGGCAAGAAATATTTTTTTCGCATGTACGCGAAAAAACCGCCCCAAGGAGCAGCATTCCAGAACCGCCCTATAACGCGACCGAAAACGCGTCGGTGTCGCAAATTTGGTTCCCAACCATCCAATTGGGGCATTCTACCACAATGCCAAGAAATATTTTTAATTTCATAATTCTTGTAATTGGCAAAATGGTGGAACAAATTGATTTCGTCTTTTGTGGAGATTTAAGGGATGATTGAAAGTTTCTTTGTGTGGAGACAATAAGTACCCACAAAAAATTATTATGTAAAAATCAGATTTGTGATGAATGAAATTGATCTCTCAAGTTGAGACGTTTCCCCTTAAAAATTCGAGCATTATCTTTGTGATTTTTATGTTTCAAGCAATTCTTGTGGTAGATTACATCCGAGCTATTCAATCAAGCCTTGATCAAGTTCGATTGTGGAGTAACTCAATTTAGAACAAGGTTCCAAATCTTGCTTCTAGTTCTTTGATCGTAAGATGTAATCTAATTCTAGTTTTATCTCTGGTTATAATGAGGTGTTCAAGGGTTTTGGATCATTGGACTGAGGATTAGGGTTATCAATTTGGTATGAGCCTAGGTTGCAATGTGGCCTACTCTAGAAGCCTACCCTTGAGCTACGTCGCATTGTGGCCTACTCTTGAGCCTAGGTTGTGATATGGAAATCACTACAAGGGGAGTAAGATTCGGTTTACCTTGTTGATTGAATATCTCAAGGCAAGAACATTGTTTGAGATTCGAATCACTTCACAAGCAAGATCGATCATGTCTAGCTTGAATGATTCTTGTTGATCAAATATTTCAAGGCAAGAACATTTGTTTGAGATTCGAATCACTCCACAAGCAAGATTGATCATGTCGAGCTTGAATGATTCTACATGCAACCTAAACTACATAGAATTGCAAAGAAATTTAGTCATTGGCTAAAGAAAGCACAAATACTCCTTTTAATATATTTTCCAAGTCTCCTTATAAACTATTAAAGGAATTCCAAAAGTTGTAACATTCCTACTTTATGGCCATAATTAACAATTATGTAATTGTAACCTAAAGTAAATAAAAAGTCTTAAAATATATTAATGAAATACAATAACTCTAAATTATAACCTACCCAAAATTTATAATAATGAAACTTCTTCTTCAATGTGGCATGAATTAGAATATCTTTTTGATAATTTTAACAATATTTTCTTCACATCTTCATTGAAGTATATTGTATAATTGATGTCTATTGGTTCATATCATTCTCCACTTCTTTAAGAGGATTCGTCCTCAAATCTATTTGTGAAACTTTGCTGCAAAAAATAAGTTATGACAAAGAACCTCACAACACTCTCTCACGTGTATACACTCAAGGAATTTTAGGTCACCTTGTTTGCACTCATTTACACAAATGAAGCTCTCATTCTCACCTCTCAAAATTTTTTATAGAGCCAAGATTCGATTTTAACCTCTGGGTCGATTAAAAACTAAAAAGATAAAAATAAATAAAAATCAAATTGAAAAAAAAATGCAAAGGAAACATATATTCGATCTTGAGCCTGAAGCTCTGATACCAAATGATATGATAAGGAATCACTACAAGGGGAGTAAGATTCGGATTACCTTGTTGATCGAATATCTCAAGGCAAGAACATTGTTTGAGATTTGAATCACTCCACAAGTAAGATCGATCATGTCTAGCTTGAATGATTCGTTGATCAAATATCTCAAGGCAAGAACACTTGTTTGAGATTCGAATCACTCCACAAGCAAGATTGATCATGTCGAGCTTGAATGATTCTACATACAACCTAAACTACATAGAATTGCAAAGAAATTTAGCCATTGGCTAAAGAAAGCATAAATGCTTCTTTTAATATATTTCCCAAAGTCTCCTTACAAATACTACATACATTGCTTTATATAGCCTCAAAATGAAACTATTAAAGGCATTCCAAGAGTTGTAACATTCATACTTTATGGCCATAATAAACAATTATGTAATTGTAACCTAAAGTAAATAAAAAGTATTAAAATATATTAATGAAATACAATAACAATAAATTGTAACCTACCCAAAATTTATAACAATGAAACTTCTTCTTCAATGTAGCATAAATTGGAATATCTTTTTGATAATTTAAATAACATTTTCTTCACATCTTCATTGAATGATTGATGTCTCTTGGTTCATATCAGGTTGCATCGTGGCCTTGCCTACTGATATGGAATCAACCCAAGGAAAAGTATAGAACGAATTACCTTGATGATCAAGATCAAGAGTAAAGAAAACTCGTTTCTAAACTCGTTATTTGAATCACGCCACAAGACGTTTGATCAATACCACTTGAATGACTCTAGCATGCAAGTTCAAAACACAAGAATTTTCAAAGAAAAACTTAGCTCCCAACAAAGCTAAAATAGAAATTTTATTCTTAATTCCAAAATCTGATGTCTCTAATAAAAAAAAAGGCTTTATATAGCCTTTACAACCTTAACCTATGTGATACATAACTCCCAAATTAAATGGGTTAGTAAATACGAAATACCCATAACCTATATACTAAAATGGCTAGTTAATGGTGGAATATGGTAACCTAGGTGGGTTACCATATAACCTTAACTCCTATATTTAAAACTAGCTTAAATATGACAAACAAATATTTAAATTATAATTAAATAGTGCAATGAATGAAATGTGCTTAATAGTCATCTTTGGACTAGTTTCATAAATTCAGCTGAGTTCATTAAATGCAACTTAAAGTGCATTTAATTCATCTCTTTCTAGAAGCTCAACTTTGCACAACATATAAGGGAGGTCTCCAACGTCTTCTAGAATTTCTTTTGATGAGCTCACCATAGCTTGAATATAAGTGTATAAGGTTTGTTGTAGCTTCTTGGCTCTTGTCCTTGTAATTGGTCTTTGAGGTATGGAAATTCCTTGGTCGTGGTTCATATCATTCTCTCCCTCTTGAGAAGGATTCGTCCTCGAATCCCAGCCATCACCTTCATCAAAAGGACTCAAATCAACAACATTAAAAATTGCACAAGCACCGTACTTACCTGGTAAATCAATTTTATAAGCATTGTCGTTGATACGCTCAAGAACTTGAAAAGGTCCATCTCGTCGTGGTAAAAGCTTAGATTTTCTTTGAGTAGGAAATCTTTCTTTTCGGAAATGCATCCAAACCCAATCTTCTGGCTTGAAGATGACAATCTTGCATCTTTTATTAATTCGGGTGGCAACCTTGGAATTTTGCTTCTCAATTTGTTCTTTTACTTGCTTGTGCAGTTTATGAACAAACTCAACCTTGACATTTACATCAAAATTCACAAACTCTTTGACGGTATAGGTAACAAGTCAATGGGGGTTAAAGGATTAAAGTCATAAACAATTTCAAAAGGTGTGCATTTAGTAGTGCTATGAACAACCCTATTATATGCAAATTCTATAAATGGCAAACAATCCTCCCAAGTCTTAAGATTCTTATCAATAATAGCCCTAAGCAGAGTAGTCATGGTCCTATTAACAACTTCAGTTTATTCATCAGTTTGAGGATGACAAGTAGTTGAATATACTAGCTTAGTTCCTAACTTACCCCATAAAACACGCCAAAAGTGGCTTAAAAATTTTACATCACGATCACTAACGATGCTTTTAGGAATGCCATGCAATCGTACAACTTCCCCAAATACAACATACATGGCTTTATATAGCCTCGAAATGAAACTATTAAAGGCATTCCAAGAGTTGTAACATTTCAACTTTATGGCCATAATTAACAATTATGTAATAGTAACCTAAAGTAAATAAAAAGTCTTAAAATATATTAATGAAATACAATAACTCTAAATTACTCTAAATGTAACCTACCCAAAATTTATAACACTGAAACTTTTCTTCAATGTGGCATGAATTGGAATATCTTTTTGATAATTTCAACAACATTTTCTTCACATCTTCATTGAAGTATATTGTATGATTGATGTCTCTTGGTTCATATCACTTTATATAGCTTTACAACCTTAACCTAAGTGATACATAACTCCCAAATTAAACGGGCTAGTAAATGAGAAATACCCATAACCTCCATATTAAAATGGCTAGTTAATAGTGGAATATAGTAACGTATGTGGGTTACAATATAACCTTAACTCCTATATTTAAAACTAGCTTAAATATGACAAACAAATATTTAAATTATAATTAAAGAGTGCAATGAATGAAATGTGTTTATTAGTCATCATTGGACTAGTTTCATAAATTCAGCCGAGTTCATTAAATGCAACTTAAAGTGCATTTAATCATCTCTTTTTTGAAGCTCAACTTTGCACAATATATAAGGGAGGTCTCCAACGTCTTCTAGAATTTCATTTGATGAGCTCACCATAGCTTGAATATAAGTGTATAAGGTTTGTTGTAGCTTCTTGGCTCTCGTCCTTGTAATTGGACCTTAAGGTATGAAAATTCCTTGGTCGTGGTTCATATCACCTACTCTAGAATTGATTTTATCTTTTATTTATGCTATTGTTCATCTTTTCTTCAAATCTGTCAATTTATTTTCTAGCTTGTCATTTCCATCATTTTTTGTCATCTTCTCACTTTGTTCTCATTTTCTTCTTAAAGATCATATTTAGATCTTGAAAAACAAAAAAAAGAAGTCCTTACCATATTTGTTCTTAATATTGTATTTATATTTCAAACGTGTGTTTAGATAATCATTGCAATTGCTATGCATGTGAGATGGTGCTCGACATTTTTCATCTCTACAGAAATGCTGCAGAATGAGATAACAAGTTGATCCACAAGGGAAATTGGTTCAAATTAAGGCAGCCCCACCCAAAATTGGTAACTAAATGTATTAGAATGAAATTGCTACTAATAAAATTAATCAAAAAGTTGGTTTCAACACTCACAAATTAAAAAAAAAAAAAGAAAAAAAGCGGGCACAGTGGCTTTTCCTGTGCAGTGTAGATGAAGTTTAAATGAGATAAGCTAAGGTCTGTTTGTCGAAAGAAATGGAGCTCATGAGTAGATGAGGATGGCTTAAGGAGATCATATTTATTGTAATCTTCAATGTTTTCTTAACAAACAATTTTATGAGACCCATGGTGTGAAATTACCACTTAAATAATTTTTCATGATTCTTATATTAATGGAGATGTATTCCTTATTTATAAACCTATGATCAACTCCTTAATTAGCCGATGTGGGACTCCTCTCTCAACAATCTTCCACTCGAACAAAGTACACCATAGAGCTTCCTCTGAGACTTAAGAGCTCTCGACTCCCTTAACTAAGGCTTGACTCCTCTAGAGCCCTCAAACAAAATACACCCTTTGTTCAACATTCGAGAATTCTATTAACATGACTAAGTTAAGAGCATAGCTCTGATACCATGTTCAGACTCAATACTCTCTACAATAGTATGATATTTTTCACTTTGAGCATAAGCTCTCATGGTTTTTGTTAAGATTGAGAAATATAAGTGGGATCGAAAGTGCAATCTTCATTAATTATTTACCACGTTTAAATAGGATAAACTATCAACTAATACCTAAAAATAAGAGAAAATATATAACTAACTAAATCTTGTACCTAAAATAAAATATACAAAATCTTGTACCTAAAATAAAATATACAACTAACCACTCCCAAAAATAAAGAAAAAGTATTAACTGATTACGGATATCTAAGATATAATCCATAACTAATTATTATAATATATTCTCTATCCATATCTTAATACTCCCTCAAGTTGGATAGTGTATGTTAATCACACCCAATTTGTCTTCAAAAAATCAAACTGATGTCTTCCAAAAGCTTTAGTAAAAACATCTGCATTGCATTTTAGTCGAAACATAACACGGTTTGACTCGAACTATATGACAATCTATTTCAATGTGTTTCGTACGTTCGTGAAAAACTGGATTGGCTGCTATATGTAATGTTGCTTGATTATCACAATATAATAATGCTAGTTCGGACAGTAGAACATTCAAGTCTTGAAGAATGTATCTTAACCAAGTTAACTCTAAACAAGTATTTGCCATAGCTCGATACTCGGCTTCTACTGATGATCTGGACACATTAGTCTGCTTTTTAGACTTTCAAGAAATAATTGAATTTTCGAGAAAAATGCAGAACCTATAAATAGACCGTCTGGAAGTTCGACAACCACCCTAGTCAAAATTGCAATATGTTTGTAATCTTAAGTTGTTTTCAGATGGCAGTAGGAGTCCTTGACCAGAAGTACCTTTGATGTATCTCATAACTCGAAGATCTGCCTCCCAATGTGATTTTCTTGGTTCATGCATAAATTGACTAAGCATACGAACTGAATAAACTATGTCAGGCCTAGTAACGGTCAAATATATCAATCTGCCAATCAACCGTATTTACTTGGTACATTCAACTTCTCCTCTTCAGTTAAAGAAAATTTCAAATTTTGCTCCATAGGAAATTTTTCTGGACGTGCTCCTGTAAGACCTGTGTCTTGAAGGATGTCTAGAGCATACTTCCTTTGAGACATAAAAATTCCTTTTCTAGACCGAAAAAATTCAATGCCTAGAAAATATTTCAAATTCCCTAAAATCTTTGATAAGAAATTTCTCGAGTAAACTAGTCTTGAGATGTTGAATTTCTTTGAGATCATTGCCTGTCAACGAAATATCATCAACATAGATTAGAACTGCCGTGAAAGAAGTACTTTTACTTTTTGTAAATGAAGAGTAATCTGCTTTTGACTAAGTGTAGCCTACCTTTTGTATAGTGGTAGAGAATATGGAGAACCAATTGCGAGAAGCCTGTTTTAATCCATAAAGTGATTTATGGAGCCGACATACTGTATTCTCCCCCTGTCGGCGAAGACCTGGTGGTAAAGACATATAGACTTCCTCGTCTAGATTACCATGGAGAAAAGCATTTTGAACATCCAACTGATAGGTGAACCATTTTCGAGCAGCAGCAACAGTGAGTAAGCAACGAAGTGTGGTAAGTTTCGCTGTAAGAGAAAATGTCTCTTTGTAATCAATAACATCAACCTGAGTGTATCCCTTTGCTACCAGTCGAGCATTATAACGTTCAACATAATCATCAGAGTTGTATTTAATCTTGTAGACCCAATGACAACCAATAGTTTTATGACAAGGTGGTAGAGGAACGAGAGACCAAGTATGATTACGTTCCAAAGCTGCAATTTCATCATTCATAGCCTGCTGCCATAACGGGGCACCAACTGCCTCATCATAGGTTTTAGGTTCTGTCTGAGCTGTAATAAGAGCTAGAAAAGCACGTTGAGTAGGAGAAAAACGAGAGAATGAAAGGTAATGATGAAGGGGATACCTGGTACCAGTTTTGGGATTGAGCTAGAGGTTAAATGATTGGCTCTAGAAGACATCTCATAATCATTATGCCAAGTTGGAGGCTGTTTAGTACGAGTAGAACGTCGGAGTGGAACTGATGTATCAGGTGGGATAGGATTAGAATTAGTGGGTGAATCTGGAGAAGGAATAGAAGGTGGAGGAGGTGAAGGAATAGAAGGTGAAGGAGGACTATTAGAATAGATGTTTGAGTAGGATGAATCATGAAGTGGTACTACAATAGAAGTCGAAGGAGCTAATGTCAAAGTTTGTGAAGATGATGAAAAAGGAAAATCATCTTCACAAAATTTAACATCACGGCTGATAAAGACTTTGTGAGATTGCATGTCATACAACTTGTAACCTTTGTGACCACAAGGATATCCTACGAAAACACAAGAAATTGCCCGAGGTTCAAATTTTTGCTTAGGATGTACTATAGTTGCATAACATTTACAACCAAAAACTTTAAGATGATGAAATGTAGGTGGTCGTTTGTAGAGTGCTTCAAAGGGTGTCTTGTTAGATACCAAATGATGATAAGCGCCAACAATGCTGAGTTTTGCAAAGCTAGAGGTCCTTCTAGAATCCTTGCAAACGTTCACAGAGAAAGCTAACTTAACGGATTGATTCCAACCAAGAGTTGGTTAGAAGATGAATGAATCTTAGATCGAACTTGGAATCTATGATGGTCACTCTTAGATTCCAAGACGACTCACCCAAGAATTAGCTTGATCAAAACTAATTCAATGAATCGGTTTAAACATCAAACCTAAAGCAAGGTTTGAAAAACAATAACACCAAAAAGATATTAAGAAAATACAAAGGTTTTGTTTGTATTCAACCATTGATCCCAAACATGAATATTACATGCCTTTAAATAGGCTAAAATGATAACCCAAACATAATGAAGTTCATCTACCAACTACAAACTTCAACTACCAAAGGCAAAGTCTTCTAATCACTTTCCAATGTCAGCCCCTCCATTATTTTCTTGATTTGATATGCTAATGCTATAAAGATTTTTGGGCTCAAAAGTCTTTGTTTCAACATGTACACTAGCAAGCCTTTGAAGATGCAATATATAGGCCTCTTGAATCTTTTTAACCTTGCTTCTTGTAATCAGTCCTTCGGGTACATGCAAAGGGTCAGTAGTTGAATTCATATCAAATGGTGATGGTGTTCTATTTATAAGATAAACCGCAGTTAAAATGCACTCTCCAAAAAATTAAGTGGAACCTATGACTGAAAGAGAAGAGACCTAGCCACATTTAGGATATGACGATGCTTACGTTCTACGACTCCATTTTATTGTGGAGTATAGACACAAGTGCGCTGAAATTCAATTTCACAAGAAGTAAAAAATGGTTGCAAAGATAGGAACTCAGTCCCATTGTCTAATCGAACTATCTTGATAGTAGTATGAAATTTAGTTTGAACGAAGTTAACAAAGTTCATTAACAAATGATGTACTTCTGACTTATGTTGCATAAGAAAAACCCAAGTACATAGAGTAAAATCATCAACAATAGTGAGAAATGAAAGCAAACCAGAATGGGTAGGAATTTTATATGGTCCCCAAACATCACAATGTATCAAATCAAAGGCAGAATGAGTTGTTATTGAACTTCTTGGGAAAGACAACCTAGTTTGTTTTGCTACGGGCAGATACTACAGTTATGAGAATAACTAGTATTATTAAGTGCAATTGATCAGCTAGAAATTTAAAACGAGAAAAAGAAGGATGACCTAGGCGTAAATGCCACAAATCAAATGACTGAGATACTTGATGAGCTGAAGATTTGATTGGAGACAAAGAAATATGATAGAGACTGATAAGGCAACCCTAATCCTCAGCCCAACGATCCAAGTTTTTGTTGAAGCAAGAACCCTTGAATCAAAGTAATTAACACCTCCTTATACGAAATTTGGATCAACAAAGAGATAAGGCTAGAATTAGATTACCTCTTACGATCGAAGATCTAGAAGCAAGATTTGAAAACCTTGTTCTAAATTGAATCACTCCACAATCGAACTTGATCAAGGCTTGAAACTTAGAAATGGCAAAATTGATGCTCGGATTTCTAAGGGAAACGTCTCAATTTGAGATCTGAATTATATTCATGAACCAATCTGATTTTTACATAACATATTGTGGGTATTTATACTCTCCCGACAAAAGACATTTGTGGCCGGGATTTATTCTCGATCCCCTCTAATCTCTTCAAAAGACAAAGTCAAATTGACCATTTGACTTTTACATAATTTATCAAATTAAAAATAATTCTTTCCTTTAGATGTTAATGTGCTTGAGTAGCTAAGGAGACAGACTTGAAATCAATTAAGTTTTGCTAATGGACATTAGGTTACATTTCAAGTCATTGGTAAGTTTGCTAATGGACATTAGGTTTAAATTGAATACATGACACATGTGTTGTCCCTCCATTAGGCAAATTTATTGTAGATATGGTGTCAGCCTTTGGTTCAGTCATAACAGAAGATTTTGATACTATATGATCTGTAGCTCCACTATCGAGAATCCATGAATTAGAACTAGTAGAGTTAATAGATAATGTAGATACTGGAAACAAACCTGCAACATTGATGTGATTGTCAGAAGTACCAGAAGGGTGATGATTGATTGCAGATAAGGCTTGTGCTATCTATTGTAATTGCTCAGAATTTATTGTAGACATGGTGGCAGCCTTTGGTTCAGTCATACCAGAAGATTTTGATACTATATTAATATGATAAGGAAATCAGCACAAGGAAAAGCTTTGATATGAAATCAGTCCAAGGGAAAGCTCTGATACTAAATGATAAGATATGGAATCACTACAAGGGGAGTAAGATTCGGATTACTTTGTTGATCGAATATCTCAAGGCAAGAACATTGTTTGAGATTCGAATCACTCCACAAGCAAGATCGATCATGTCTAGCTTGAATGATTCTTGTTGATCAAATATCTCAAGGCAAGAACATTTGTTTGAGATTCGAATCACTCCACAAGCAAGATTGATCATGTCGAGCTTGAATGATTCTACATGCAACCTAAACTACATAGAATTGCAAAGAAATTTAGCCATTGGCTAAAGAAAGCACAAATGCTCTTTTTAATAATTTTCCAAGTCTCCTTACAAATACAACATACATGGCTTTATATAGCCTCAAAATGAAACGATTAAAGGCATTCCAAGAGTTGTAACATTCATACTTTATGGTCATAATTAACAATTATGTAATTGTAACCTAAAGTAAATAAAAAGTATTAAAATATATTAATGAAATACAATAACTCTAAATTGTAACCTACTCAAAATTTATAATAATGAAACTTCTTCTTCAATGTGGCATGAATTGGAATATCTTTTTGATAATATCAACAACATTTTCTTCACATCTTCATTGAAGTATATTGTATGATTGATGTCTCTTGGTTCATATCATTCTCCACTTCTTCAAGAGGATTCGTCCTCGAATCTATTTGTGAAACTTTGCTGCAAAAAATAAGTTATGGAAATACAAAGGACCTCACAACACTCTCTCATGTGTATACACTCAAGGGATTTTAGGTCACCCTGTTTGCACTCATTTACACAAATGAAGCTTTCATTCTCACCTCTCAAAATTTTCAATAGAGCCAAGATTCGATTTTAAACTCTGGGTCGATTAAAAACTAAAAAGATAAAAATAAATAAAAATCAAATTGAAAAAAAAAACGCAAAGGAAACATATATTCGATCTTGAGCCTGAAGCTCTGATACCAAATGATATGATAAGGAAATCTGACCAAGAAAAAGCTTTGATATGAAATCAGCCCAAGGGAAAACTCTGATACCAAATGATATGATATGGAATCACTACAAGGGGAGTAAGATTCGGATTACCTTGTTGATCGAATATCTCAAGGCAAGAACATTGTTTGAGATTCGAATCACTCCACAAGCAAGATCGATCCTGTCTAGCTTGAATGATTCTTGTTGATCAAATATCTCAAGGCAAGAACACTTGTTTGAGATTCGAATCACTCCACAAGCAAGATTGATCATGTCGAGCTTGAATGATTCTACATGCAACCTAAACTACATAGAATTGCAAAGAAATTTAGCAATTGGCTAAAGAAAGCACAAATGCTCCTTTTAATATATTTTTCAAGTCTCCTTACAAATACAACATACATGGCTTTATATAACCTCAAAATTAAACTATTAAAGGCATTTCAAGAGTTGTAACATTCATACTTTATGGCCATAATTAACAATTAAGTAATTGTAACCTAAAGTAAATAAAAAGTATTAAAATATATTAATGAAATACAATAACTCTAAATTGTAACCTACTCAAAATTTATAACAATGAAACTTCTTCTTCAATATGGCATGAATTGAAATATCTTTTTGATAATTTCAACAACATTTTCTTCACATCTTCATTGAAGTATATTGTATGATTGATGTCTCTTGGTTCATATCATATATGATTCGTAACTCCATTATCGAGAATCCATAAATTAGAACTAGCAGAGTTAATAGATAATGTAGATACTGGAAACAAACCTGCAACATTGATGTGATTGTCAAAATTACAAGAAGGGTGATGATTGATTGCAGATAAGGCTTGTGCTATCTATTGTAATTGCGATTGCAGATAAGGCTTGTGCTATCTATTGTAATTGCTCAGAATTTATTGTAGACATGGTGGCAGCCTTTGGTGATAAGAATCGCGGTATTCCAAAGATTAGGAAAAATGTCAGGTGTTCCAAAGATTAGGAAAAATGTCAAGAAGATTAAAAAATAAAATGTCAGGTGTTCCAAAGATTAGGAAAAATGTCAAGAAGATTAAAAAATGTCAACAATAGGTTTCGAACCTATGCGGGGGCAAAAAGCTTAACTAATTTGAAGTCTGTCTCCTTAGCCACTCAAGCACATCAATATTAGATGAAAAAAATTATTTTTAATTTGATAAATTATGTAAAAGTCAAATGGTCAATTTGACTTCGTCTTTTGTGGAGATTAAAGGGGATCGGGAATAAATCCCGACCACAAACGTCTTTTGTCGGAAGATTATAAATACCGACAATATGTTATGTAAAAATCAGATTGGTTAATGAATATAATTCAGATCTCAAATTGAGACGTTTCCGTTAGAAATCCGAGCATCAATTTTGCCATTTCTAAGTTTTAAGCAATTCTTGTGGTAGAATTGCATCTGAGCCATTCAATCAAGCCTTGATCGAGTTCGATTGTGGAGTGACTCAATTTAGAACAACGTTTCCAAATCTTGCTTCTAGATCTTCGATTGTAAGAGCTAATCTAATTCTAGCCTTATCTCTTTGTTGATCCAAATTTCGAATAAGGAGGTGTTAATTACGTTTCCAAATCTTGCTTCAATAAAAGCTTGGATCGTTGGGCTGAGGATTAGGGTTGCCTTATCAATTTGGTATCAGAGCCAGGTTGCATCTTTGTGGCCGACTCTAGAATTGATTTTATCTTTCATTTCTGCAATTGTTTACCGTTTCTTCAAATCTGTCCATTTATTTTCTTGCTGCCATTTCTTCATTATCTTTCCACTTTGTTCTTATTGCCTCTTAAAGATCATATTTAGATCTTGAAAAAAAAAAAAAAAAAAAAAAAAAAAAAAAAGTATCCTTTTCATATGGTTCTTAATATTGTATTTATAAATCCTTATCATTAGACCATTTGCACGTTTATGTGAAGATCAAATAAATTTCAATTCTCATTTTTCCTAAAGCATATAAATCTGGAATTGTTGTGTTCCATATTTTTGTTTCATCATTTAAACTCGAAGATAACTTCTAAATTTTCCCGAATTCTGTAAAAAAGGAAAGTTAGATCGTTCTCAAATTTTCACGACCATTCTCTTTGATATTCATTTTTTTTCAGTGTGCAATTATATATCCAAAAATATATTTGTCCCTTCTTTATTTGTTCTTTTATTTTGTTGTTATTTCATAACTAATTTGTCTTGATTGTCTTGAATAGCTCGCTACTATCAGAATTGCTTCATCCATATATTAGCCTACCTTGATCATAATTTAGTCACTTTCCCAAACAGCTTACCTTTGTGTCTATAAACACGAGTGTCCCTGAGTGTAAAATCAGTGAGTTGAGTGGGTGAGGTCCTAAACATATTTAACTACTGTTTGTACAATCATGAACCAAGACGGAGGAAATGGAGAGGAGATCAATGAAGCTAGGTGGAGAGAAGCACAGGTCGGAACAATTACTCATTTGAATCAAGTTATTAGTATATTGACAGACCGGATGGAGCGAATTGAAATAGCCTTAGGTAATCTTCAAGGGAGGGAAGTACTCTTGAATGAAGGAGTTGAAAATGAAGAAGATGACAATGTCACCCTTTTCGCGGGACATAGTCCTAGAGGAGGGAGAGATGTCTGTCGAGGGAGAGGAAGAGTCAAAAGAAGGGGTAGAGAAATTTTAGTACCAAAAAGAATTGAGAGGGAGTACCATTATGAGAGAGAAGAAGAAAGAGGAGTCGGGGGAGTAAAGCTGAAAATTCCAACTTTCTATGGGAGATCTGATCCAGAGGAGTATTTGCAATATGAGAGCAAAATTGAGCATGTTTTCGATTGCAACAATTTCAGTGAAGAAAGAAAGTTGAAGCTTGGCTGAATTTTGTGATTACACCATTATATGGTGGACATCTTTGAAATCAGAGTGGAGGAGAAATTATGAAGAACCAATTGAAACGTGGGAGGAATTGAAGACATTAATGAGAAAAAGGTACATTCCTAAGCATTATTCTCGAGTACTCAAGCAAAAACTCTATACTCTACAACAGGAATCCAAAAGTGTTGAAGAATATTACAAAGAAATGGAGGCCCTTATGAATAGAGCATGTATTGATGAAGACGAGGAGGATACAATGGCTAGATTCCTTGGTGGGTTAAACCGACAACTTGCTCATCAAGTGGATAGGCAAGCATACTTTGATACGCAGGAATTGTTACACCTTGCTGTCAAAATCGAAGGGCAACTAGCTTGGGAGAAGGAGAACTCCAAGAGGTATGGTATTCCAAAGTCTACTACTTTCAACACTTGGAAAAAGAATGCAAATATTGAAAAGATAGATTTCAAATTTAGAGGCAAGTATGAGCTTGACAAAAAGAACAAAGCTGAGACATCCAAGGGTAAAGAGAAAGCGGAGGAATATAAGGAGGTACGAGAAAGAAATAGAGACATCAAATGTTGGAAATGTCAAGGAATTGGTCATATTAGTCGTGATTGTCCTAACAAGAGAGTCATGATCATCAAGAATGGACAAGTTGTCACAGATAGTAAGGAAAGTGAAAGTGACCAGGATGAGCTAGTTGAAGAAGAAATACAGGAGAATGAGGAGGAACTGGAATATGGGAGTCATTTGGCACTTGTTACCAGAAGACTTCTTAAAACTCAAGTTACAGAAAATGATGTTGATTATCAAAGAGACAACCTATTTCACACAAGGTGTTTAGTCAAGGGGACTCCTTGTAGTCTTGTAATTGATAGTGGAAGCTGCACCAACGTCGTAAGTATCATGCTGATCAAAAGGTTGCAAATTCCAACCCAACACCATCCTAAACCTTACAAGCTTCAATGGCTCAATGACAGTGGAATAATGAAGGTAGTTTCTCGAGCTTTAATATCTTATACTTTGGGAAAATATAAAGATGAAATTATTTGTGATGTGTTACCAATGCATGCTGGAGACATATTACTTGGCCGACCATGGCAATTTGACAGGAGGGTCATGTATGATGGCTATTTGAATAGGTATTCTTTTGTAAAAGATGGTAGAAAGACCACTCTTGTACCTTTGAGTTCTGCAAATGTATTTGCTGAGCAATTAAAGTTGGAGGAAAAAAAGAAAGAGTTTGAGGAAAAAGAGTTAAAGAAAAACAATTGAGTGAAAAATTAGAGAAAAATCAAAGAGAAAAAAATAGTGAAAAGAAGAATGAAGAAAGAGATGAAATTGAAAAAGAAAGAAAGAGAGTTGTTTGGGAGTTGGAGAGGTGAGAAGGTTTTCACAAAAATCAATCTTTGTACTTATGTACAAGGAGGATATTTAGTCTCTAACGATAACAATTTATCTTTGTCTAGTATGTTTCAATCTCTTTTACAGGAATTTGAAGACATGTTTCAAGATGAAGTACCTAAAGAACTGCCTCTCATTAGAGAAATTCGAAGGCAAGTGGAGGAGCTCATGGAGATGGGCTATATACGAGAAAGTTTCAGTCCATGTTCTATACCAAACTTTGCCAAAGAAAGATGAAACTTGGCGCATGTACATGGATAATAGAGTTATCAACAAAATCACTGTAAAGTATCGACATCCTATTCCTAGGCTAGACGATATGCTTGATTTATTGCATGATTCATGCCTATTTATAAAGATTATTTTGAAATCTGGATATCATAAAATTAGAATGCATGTAGGAGATGAATGGAAAACAACTTTGAAAATTAAATTTGGATTGTATGAATGATTTGTTATGCCTTTTTGGTTGACTAATGCTCCTAATACATTTATGCGCTTAATTTATAATGTTTTGAGAAAATATATGGGAAAGTGTTGTTGTTTATTGATGATATTATAATTTATTTGAAGATTTTGCTTGAGCATTTGGAGCATGTTAAGTTAGTTTTGATTACACATACAAAAGAGAAATATAATTTTAATAACGGTAGTTTTTGCATGGAAACGTTCACTTTTGTGGCTTTATAGTTGGTAAAAACATAGTAGAAGTACAGATAAGGAGAAATTTAAAGTCATTAGGAATTTGTCTACACCGTGCAAATAAAGTACGAAGTTTTTATGGGTTAGCTAACTTCTATAACAGATTTACAAAGGATTTTAGTACCAAAGTTGCACCATTGAATGACTTAGTGAAAAATAATGTTGTTTTAAAATGGGGGAAAATGCAAGAGAATGCATTCAATTTGCTTAGGAAGAAATGAAGGAATGCACCATTATTTTTTTTACCTAGCTTTGATAAAACCTTTGAAATTGAATATGATGTATGTGGTTTGGGCATAAGTGTTGTTTTAATTCAAGATGGAAAGCCGTTAATGTATTTTAGTGAAAAACTAAATGGGGCAACATTGAAATATCCTACCTATGATAAAGAATTGTTTGGTTTAGTTCATATATTGCAGGTGTGGCAACAATACTTATGGTCTAAAAAATTTGTGATCCACTTCGATTATGAAAACTTGAAGTATCTGAAGGGTCAAAGCAAACTGAACAGTAGACATGCAAGGTGGGTGAAATTTATTGAAATATTTTCGTATGTCATCAAATATAAGCAAGGTAATGATAATGTGGTAGCTGATGAATTATCTAGAAGGTACGATCTCTTTACTCCTCTTAGGAAAAATTCTTGGATTTGAGCATATTAAAGAATTATATAGAGATGGCCAAGACTTTAGAACTATTTATGCATCTTGTCTCTCAAAAAAAGTTGTGGATGATTATTATGTGTGGAATGAATTTTTAATTAAGAAAAGTATGCTTTGTATTCCTAAATGCTCTATAAGAGATTTGCTTCTGAGAGAAGCACATGTTGGAACTTTAATAGGACATCTTAGGATTAATAAAGTTTATAAGATGTTGCATAAATACTTTTTTTTTGCCGAAGATGAAGCACAATGTCCATAAGTTTTGTAGCAAATGTTTTAAACGCCAAGAAGCTAAATCTAGATCACAACCAAACGGGTTGTATACTCCTTTGAATGTACCTAACAAACCTTGGACTAATATATCTATGAAATTTGTTCTTGGTTTACTGCACACTAAAAAGGGAAAAGATTGTATTTTTGTTGTGGTAGATAGATTTATTAAAATGACTCATTTTATTGCCTGCAACAAAATGGATGATGCAAAATATGATGACTTACTCTTTAAAGAAGTAGTTTATGGATTTAATACACTTGATTTGCTTCCTATTTCTTCGGATATTTTTGTGAGTGAAGCAAGCAGATTTGATCAAAATATTGCAAAAAGAGGTGACGAAAAGGAGGAAAAAGAGAGGAGAGAATTGAGAAACAAAATTTCTCTAATATTTTTGTGAATGAAGCAGGCAGATTTGATCAAAACATTGCAAAAGAGGGAGAAGATGATAAGAAACGCGGTGTTCCAAATGAACCTGCCAAGAAGATTGGAAAAATGTCAAGAAGATTCAAAAATGTCAAAAATAGGTTTCGAACCTATGCGGGCAAAGCTTAACTAATTTGAAGTCTGTCTCCTTAGCCACTCAAGCACATCAATATTAGATGAAAAAAATTATTTTTAATTTGATAAATTATGTAAAAGTCAAATGGTCAATTTGACTTCGTCTTTTGTGGAGATTAAAGGGGATCGGGAATAAATCCCGACCACAAACGTCTTTTGTCGGAAGATTATAAATACCGACAATATGTTATGTAAAAATCATATTGGTTAATGAATATAATTCAGATCTCAAATTGAGACGTTTCCGTTAGAAATCCGAGCATCAATTTTGCCATTTCTAAGTTTTAAGCAATTCTTGTGGTAGAATTGCATCTGAGCCATTCAATCAAGCCTTGATCGAGTTCGATTGTGGAGTGACTCAATTTAGAACAACGTTTCCAAATCTTGCTTCTAGATCTTCGATCGTAAGAGGTAATCTAATTCTAGCCTTATCTCTTGGTTGATCCAAATTTCGAATAAGGAGGTGTTAATTACTTTGATCAAGGGTTCTTGCTCCAATAAAAGCTTGGATCGTTGGGCTGAGGATTAGGGTTGCCTTATCATTTGGTTTAGTCATAACATAAGATTTTGATACTATATGATCCGTAGCTCCACTATCGAGAATCCATGAATTAGAACTAGCAGAGTTAATAGATAATGTAGATACTGGAAACAAACCTGCAACATTGATGTGATTGTCAGAATTACCAGAAGGGTGATGATTGATTGCAGATAAGGCTTGTGCTATCTATTGTAATTGCTCATAATTTATTGTAGACATGGTGGCAGCCTTTGGTTCAGTCATAACATAAGATTTTGATACTATATGATCCGTAGCTCTACTATCGAGAATCCATGAATTAGAACTAGCAGAGTTAATAGATAATGTAGATCCTGGAAACAAACCTGCAACATTGATGTGATTGTCAGAATTACCAGAAGGGTGATGATTGATTGCAGATAAGGCTTGTGCTATCTATTGTAATTGCTAAAACAAAAATTTGGAATGAAATTAGGTGACTGTTCTTCTATATTCAACTGAGAAACATCGGCCATATTTGCAGATGATCGATATCCATGATTGTTGCGTTGATTGACTGTCCTGCCTTCCAAAATTATTTTTCTGTCGACATCGATCTTTTGTATGTCTCCTTCTATCACAAAACTTACCGTGAAACTTAAGAATTTGACACTCATTAATTGTATAACCACTTTTATTGCAGTGTTCACATGATTTGTCCTTGGCGAATTTCGAATATGTTCTTCTCTTCTACACTACTAATGCAATCGAGAAATTTTTAGTAGGTTCAAAAGTTACCTGACGCTGCATCTCTTCTTGTACAAGTAATGAATAGGTTTGCCTCACATTAGGTAATGGAGTCATCATCAATATGTTAGATCTCACCGTTTTATAAGACTCATTGAGCCCCATGAGCAGTTGCATCAACTTGTCTTCTTCACGTTTATCAACATGTATTTGAGGTTGATTACAGGTAAATGGTGTGCGGTATGCTTCCAATTCATCCCTGAGTGCTTTGAGCTTGGTGAAATATGCTGACAGTGTCATGGTTCCCTGTGACATCATTGCTATCGACTTTTGTATCTGAAAAATTGCTGGAGCATTCTTTTGTGAGAATTGATCGTGAAGATCAACCCACACTTGATGAGCTGTCTAGGCATGAATAATGCGTTCAGCGATATCTGCTTCAACTGAATGAGTTAACCAAGATATTATCATACTGTTGCACTGATTCCAGAGTTCAAATTTGGTTGAATTTGCATATTGAGACGGTTCTTCAATTATGCCATCAATGAAGCCAATTTTCTTTTTGGCAATAAGAGCATGCATAGCTGATTTACTCCAGGATTGGTAATTTGTTCTATTTAATTTGATTGGAACAAGTGAATATTCTGGCTGATCAGAGTGATGAATATAATAAGAATGTGTTAAATCAACGTCCGAAATTTTGAAGCTGGATTTGGCTGATTCCGTCATAAATAAAATTTCGATATTTAAGAACACTAGGATCGATGCTCTGATACCATGTTAAGATTGAGAAATAGAAGTGGAATCGAAAGTGCAATCTTCATTAATTGTTTACCACGTTTAAATAGGATACAAACTATCCATTAATACCCAGAAAATATATAATTAACTAAATCTTGTAAATAAGATAAAATATACATACGCCAAAAAATAAAGAAAAAGTATTAATTGATTACAGATATCAAAAATATAATTCATAACTAATTATTATAACATATTCTCTAAATATCATATCTTAATAGTTTTGCTTTTGATTTTTCCAAAAGACTAAATTCATTCTCTATTTATAAATTCATGATCAACTCTTTAATTAGCTGCAGCAAGACTTCTCTCCCAACCATCCTTAACACAAAATCATCACATGGCCGGAGTTTAAAACTATTTTAAACACAATATTTTAAAAAAACAAAAAACATAAAACATAAAACATAAAACAGTTTGGTTAGGAGTTTATTACAAGCAGTGCTGCTTCTACTACACGGTGGAAACAGGATGGCCCCCTCACAAGACGACAAAGAAGGGTGGTTAAACATTTCTGTTGGCGGTTGGATGGATGTGGTTGATGATTAAGGCATTTAAAGGAGAAAAAAGTGTTCATTATGATAGAAATTAAAAGGGTTCTTTAGGAAAAACAGAAGCTTTTGATAGCTTTTTTTAGTTTTTTTTTTTTTTTTTAAAGAAAATTTTAAGAGGGTTCTAGTTTGTAACCCTTAAATCAATATTTTCTAAAGCAATTCAATTTATTTAAATGATATCTTTTTTATTTAAAAAAAACAACAGGAATAATTTAGCAAATTACTCGGGATGTCTTTATTTATTTATTTATGATTATTTTTTTAATTGTCAAAAGACTTCTTTTTTCAAGCAAAGAAATTCCATTCCATAAGCCATCCAATAAATGATTAGAGTTGTTTATTTAAAATTTTATTTTTTAATAAAAGCATGTAAAACTTTTATTTAAATGTATATTTTAAAGACTTAAAATTTTAAAAACGGTTAAAAAATAATTAATTAAAATTTAAATAAAACCATGCCGTGTCAACTGGAAGCTACCAACGCAATAAATACAAGTACCCATACAGGTGAATGAGCGATGTTCTAGTAGCATCCATGGACGGCCATGGTCAGACCTCAAAAGACCTCATCCAACGATCCACCTGCACACCCATCCATCCATCCAAAGCTCCAACTGTATCATTCAATTCATCATTAAATAAGCATATACAGTAACTATATTACAAATCTCTTGTTTTTCCTCTTTCAATTTCTTTCTCATTCCCAGATTCATGTGTTTTTTTGGGATCTGTTCTTCGTCTATAAATCTGCGATCCACACACAATCTAAGAGATCATCCACTACTCTGATTTCGAAGAAGCAGCTTCCATTTTCCTTTTCTGCAATTCAATGGCGTTGGTTGGGGCTGTTAACCTCTTTCTCTTCCTTGTTCTTCTTCTCTCTTCTTGTCAAGGTTGGTTCTCTCATACCTTCAATTTTAGTGTAACTACATCAACAATCAAAGTTCTGTTTCGATTCTGTTCTATTACAAAGTTTCTCCTCAAAATCTTCAATTTTAGTGTAACTAATATCAACAATCAAAGTTCTATTTCGATTCTGTTCTTTTTCGATTTTGTTCTGTTACAAAGTTTCTCCTCAAAATCTTCAAAACAGAGTAGCATCTATGATCGTTAGGGTTCAATTTTCTAGGGTTCTAGAGAGAAAGAATCGCCGTTTTCTCATTTTCCTTGCCCTAATCGACTCACAAAACGGCAACACAAAGTTTTGAGCACTTTCTCTTCACCAAAATAACCTATTCTTCCCAAATCTAACAAGCAAATGAAAAATCTATGCAAGTGCAGGTAGAGAAAATTGGGTGAAATCGAGATACCCGTTCATCAAGCGCGCCAGCTCTTTCTATCGCGACGGCCATGAGAGAGAGGGAGGTTACGATTACATAATCGTCGGCGGTGGTACCGCTGGCTGTCCATTGGCGGCGACATTGTCGCAGAACTTCAGCGTGCTGCTACTGGAAAGAGGCGGCGTACCTTTCACGAATGCGAATGTGTCTTTCCTTCGAAACTTCCACATCGGCCTCGCCGACACTTCTCCGACCTCGGCGTCTCAGTTTTTCGCTTCGACGGATGGAGTAATCAATTCGAGAGCTAGGGTTTTGGGTGGTGGTTCCGCCATTAATGCAGGCTTCTATACCAGAGCAAGCGCAAGGTAATTTAATTTCCGCGCCCTTTTTTTTTCCCTTTTTCAAAATTATTTTTATTTTTATTGTTTTTAAAAATATACAAAAAAATTAATTTTATAGGCTTCCATTATGCACATAAATTGATTAAAAAAACGAACTAAAAAAGCTTTCTTTTTAATTTTCATTATTATTTATTTTCATTTCTCTGTCTTAATTATATGACAATTATTATATGGATCTATAGCTTATTAAAAATAATTTATATTTTTTTGTTTAAAAAATTGTTCCTAATTTGTTTCATTTTCTTGTTTTTTTCTCAAAAATAATTTAAATTTATTGTAATTACATAAGAGGTAAAAATGAGCTGCATAAAGAAAAAAGAAAATGAAAACCAGTGAATAATATTTTCTAAAAATAATTATATAAGGTTTTTAATAGAAAATATAACTACTTAATTTTCTAAAATAATAACAATAATTTGAAGGTTGGTAAAAAAAACAATAATTTAGAAGGCAGGTATAGTGGGACCCATTTAGAGGTGGTCCATTTAATAACAAAATTCACTTACCCCACTCACCAACCCCATTTATTAATGTACACAAAATATACTTCCAACATTATAAAATAATTTAATTCAGATTAAAAAATTAAATTTTTAAAATAAAAATATACAAAAGTCCAATAATATAATTATAATTCTATCGACTCTGCAAAATTTTTAATGTTATTTTTTTTAAAAGTTTATAAATTTTTTTTTTTTGAATGTATTACTAACACCCATATATAAGGGTATTTTTTTAACCTTTTTTAATATTTTTAAAGTATAAAAAAAATGTAAGGATATTATTAAAAAATTTAGAAACTAAGTATTTTTAAAATTTTTAGAAAAATTAAAAGGCTTTTTTTAAACCTCTGGAAAGTTTAAAAATATTTTTTTAAAAAACAAAATAGTTACGATGAAGTATTTTTAAAATTTGATGCTTAATATTATTTAAAAATTTTAAAATATTTTGTAGAGAAATTACAAATTACAGAGTAATTTTATTAGTTAAATAAATAAATAAATTGAAGGAACAAAAATAGAGTTTAATGAAGGAAATTGAGAATTATTTGTGGTAACAATTAGTGGGATTTACAGATTCATAAACAAAGTAGGTTGGGACGAGAAGCTGGTGAACGAATCATACTCATGGGTGGAGAAGCAAATCGTTCACCGCCCCAACCTCGCCGATTGGCAGAACGCTTTCACCCACAGTCTACTGGACGTCGGTATTTCGCCGTTCAATGGCTTCACCTACGATCATCTCTACGGCACCAAAGTCGGCGGAACCATTTTCGACGCTTCCGGCCGCCGTCACACCACCGCTGAGCTCTTAGCTTCAGGGAATCCCGATAAACTTACGGTTCTGGTTCACGCCACTGTTCAACGACTCATTTTTGACACCACTGACGGTTCGTTTGCTTCTTTCTCTCGCTTTCATCGGTTTCGTGATTTTGTTTTCGCCAATTCGTTATCTAAAGCATGGAGTTCTGAGGATATCTGTTCTAGTTTTGCTTAATTGGTTGAGAAATTAGGGTGAAATCCAGACATTTACTTGGCATTTATTCTGGTTTTAATAAGATCTTTGTTTAGGTTAAACTTATAGCTTCTAATCACTATGCTACGTGACATTCAATGTGATCTTAAAAACATGAGAATTGAAGTTGAGGATCTTATTTAAGCCATCAGCACTTTCATATATGGTTTGAATTGGCCACTACAGGTAAGAAACCGAAGGCAATTGGAGTTGTTTTCAAGGATGAAACTGGTAATGAACACAAAGTCTTTCTATCGAGCAACAGTGAGAGTGAAGTAATATTGTCCAGTGGAGCAATTGGGACTCCACAAATGCTGCTGCTCAGTGGAATTGGTCCGAGGCCTGATCTTGAAAAGTGGAACATCTCCATGGTTCTTGACAACGAATTTGTTGGAAAAGACATGGCTGATAACCCTATGAACGCCATATTTGTTCCAAGCAATAGACCAGTTCAGCAGTCACTTATACAAGCAGTGGGAATCACCAAGCTTGGTGTTTATATTGAATCTAGCAGTGGTTTTGGACAGTCGGATGAAAGTATTCACTGTCACCATGGTTTGATGTCGGCTGAGGTAAATTTAACATCTCTGTTTCCCCTTCATAATAAATATACAAACGTTCATTTTGTTCTTGAAAAACTTGATCCAGTCTCATTTTCACTCCATTTCTTAGGTCCTTCATATAAAAATTCTCATTTGAGTTTATTTGAGTTAAACTGAGTTATCTTTGCACATGAGTAAAGTAGATTTGAAGTATGTTAGTAGATGCATGATACTTATTTTGTGGGTTTAACCAGATTGGGCAGCTATCCACCATTCCTCCAAAACAGAGAACGCCTGAAGCTATTCAAGCTTACATTAAAACTAAACGAGACTTACCCCACGAGGCATTTAAAGGAGGTTTCGTCCTAGGAAAAATAGCAAATCCCATTTCGAAAGGACAATTAAGCTTGATCAACACTAATGTCGACGACAATCCTGCTGTGACTTTCAACTACTTTCATCATCCATATGATCTTCACCGATGTGTCGAAGGAGTTCGCATGCTTACGAAGATTGTGGATTCTAAATACTTCACAAACTTCACACAATGTGACGAGGAAACATTAGAAAGACTACTTAATATTAGTGTAAAGGCCAACATCAACCTCATACCGAAGCATAGCAATGACACCAAGTCCTTGGAGCAATTCTGCAAAGACAGTGTGATCACAATATGGCACTACCATGGAGGGTGTCTAGTGGACAAGGTGGTGAGCCGTGACCTTAAAGTCCTCGGAGTAACTAGACTGCGCATTGTCGATGGTTCGACTCTCAGCAAGTCCCCCGGCACCAATCCTCAAGCTACTGTTATGATGATGGGAAGGTATAATAATGAACATCTGTTTTTTGGCAAACTCTCTTTCAAAGAAGAAAGTTGATAAACAGCAACTAATTACAAATGGATACCCTGTTTTGTGTTTGCAGGTATATGGGCCTGAAAATCTTGATGGATAGATTGGGAAAGAAATCTGGAATGTCGGAAGCATAAAGACTACAAAGAATTACAAGCTGTGTTAAAGAACGGTGGGCATGCGGACCTCTGGCTTGGCATGGAATTACAAATTTTTTAAGATGATAAGTATTCTTTATATATAGTCTCTTTCAGCTACTTGGCTACGATTTGTTTTATATAATTTTGATAGTTTATGAGTTTTCATTCTTTGGATGCACTGGAAGAAGAAGAAGAAAAAGAAAGAGGACTTGTTCTTTATGTTTGAGCTAAATTCTAGTGATTGTGCATCTGCAGTTGTGTATGGATAGCTTTGTGATTTTGATAACTTTAAGTGGAATATCTAACTTGTTTTATGTATTCAATTATTGCTTCACTAATGTCTTTAAATTTCATTAGATTTGTGTTGATTTTCAGGCCTTGACTTCTCTCATACTTGTGTCAATGATATTGAGATGAGTACTCCAAGAACTGACCTAGAAAGATGGCCACAATATTAAAGGCCTGAGAAATGCAATTGATTTGAACTTCAAGATGTTGCGTTGCAAGAGATGAATAAACATAAACTAACGAAATCCAGGCCAAAATTTAGAAGAAAAGCCATGTTCACTGATGCTGCCTCGTGATAAACTTCTTAGTTTCTGCCACAACTGCCTTTTCCTTCCCATTTTCAAGGGTTCTGAGTTTGATGTATGCCATCTCAAGGAAACTAACTCCTGTCCTTCAAATCTTGCAGATGCGCTGATCAAATCCGATGCCGATAGTCCTACATTCGTCTCTTTTTCTGAAGGAAACGGGTGCAAGGTGTCGGTAGCGTTTAGTATTTCCCCTGAAATTCCTCCAAATTTACTATCCATGTAACTTAGAAGTTCGTCTCGGCTGTAACTTCGTGAACCTGCCTCATTTGTCTCTTCGAACTCATTGCAAACAAGCTTTAGAGCTTGAACAACCTCGCCCATAAATGGTCTGTGAGACACTTCGGGTTGCACACACATAGAAGCAATTGCAGCTACTCTGGCCAAGCTATCAATAGAGATATCAGACTTAATAGCTGGGTCTGTAATTACATCTAACCCCTCCTTGCTCGTTAGAAGCGGTCGAGCCCAAGCAACAAGATTTTCTTGCCCTGGTGGAAGCAACAAGTCAACTGGTTTTCTTCCCGTAAGTAGCTCGAGAAGGACAACACCATAGCTGTAGACATCGCTCTTTACAAGAAGGTGACCCGTCATTGCATACTCCGGAGCTAGATAACTGGAAATCAGAAGGTAATATGTTAGGTGAAAAGTAAATGAACTTGAAGAAACTACATGACAGAAAGTAGTTTTTTTACCCAAAAGTTCCCATGACATGGGTTGAGATGTGCTTGTTTCCTTCCTCTAGTGCAGTTCTAGCTAATCCAAAATCTGAAACTTTAGGTGTAAAGTCATATTCCAACAAGATGTTGCTAGCTTTGAAGTCTCGATGAATAACTCGAGGATTAGAGTCTTCGTGCAAATAGGCTAGGCCACGAGCAGCACCGAGGGCAATCTTCATCCGAGCATCCCAGTCAAGAGGACCAGTTAACTTGTCAATGCCTGAAATCACACAGAACAATTTGGATATGAATGTCAGACCACCTATTTCAACCAAGAACAAATGCGATTCGACGATCCCATTTCAGAACTTGCAGAAAGTTGCTTACCATGTAAATGCGATTCGACGCTTCCATTTGGAACCAATTCATAAACAAGGCAGCGAATCTGATCTTCTGTACAGATACCAATCAACTTAACTAGATTTCTATGGTGTAAACGGCTGAGCATCTCGACTTCGGCCAAGAATTCCCGAATACCGTGTTGATTATGTCGTTTGAGAACCTTCACAGCCACCTCCCTTTCATCATCCAAACTGCCACTGTAAACAATTCCAAAGCCACCTTCTCCTAATATTCTTGCAACATCGAAGTTGTCGGTAGCTTTCTTCATATCTTTCAAGGTGAAGTTCTTTGCAGATCCTATATACGTCATCATAGGATCGGCATCGAGAGGCAGGGATGAAGAACCAGGTTCACTTCCAGCCATCATTAATCCAGCAGTGCCTGTAGAAATGACTCAGTTCAGGACTAAACAAGTACAGACCCTATTAAGGGAACATTATTAAGAAGAATTTGGTTGAATAGCTTTACCTGATGGTTTTGTAGGTGAGGCTATCAAGTTTTGTGGAACTTGTGCTGCCTGATGTGCAAACACTCTGCATCTCAACAGACAAAGCCAAGCAAGTCCAACACACATAACAAAGGCAGTGAATGACGATATAGTAATCACGGCGATCATGTTTCCGCTAAGCCCTTCTTTTCTTCTTCTTGGCACGTCGACTCCCAAAGGTTTTATAGCATTTCCTATATTAGTATTGCTCGTGTTCAAGCCATCGTTAATGGATGAAGTACCTGAAGGAGGTAACGGTGGAGACGGCGGAAGACCTGCATAAGCTAGAGATTATCAGAAAAGAAACATTGTTGAATTTTAGGAAGCTCCCTTGAAGCTTCTCAAATGCTTCAAGGACATAAAAATATGCCCCTGAGATTGTTGAAGAATTTCATGATGCATAATTTTTTTCTTAAGTCTTAAAACAACTAATCCAACAAGAGACAGTCTACGCTTCGTTTGAAGTATCAATCAATGAGAACGATTGGACGAAAAATGTAACAGCCTAAGCCTAAGCCCACCGCTAGTAGATATTGTCCGTTTTGGCCCGTTACGTATCGCCGCCAGCTTCACGGTTTTTTAAAACACGTCTACTAGGGAGAGGTTTCCACATCCTTACGTTCCCCTCTCCAACCGATGTGGGATAGGGAGAGGTTTCCACACCCTTACGTTCCCCTCTCCAACCGATGTGGGATCGGGAGAGGTTTCCACACCCTTACGTTCCCCTCTCCAACCGATGTAGAATCTCACAATCCACCCCCTTGAGGACCCAGCGTTCTCGCTGGCACACCTGCCCAGTGTCTGGCTCTGATACCATTTGTAACATCCTAAGTCTACCGCCAGCAGATATTGTCCATTTTGACCCGTTACATATCGCCGTCAGCTTGACGGTTTTAAAACATGTCTACTAGGGAGAGGTTTCCACACCCTTACATTCCCCTCTCCAACCGATGCGGGAGATCTCACAAATCATGTGAAAAATGCACTAGATTCACTTATCCACATCCACGGGTGTAATCTTTTAATATCCAAAACCAAACGATGAAGGATCAAGAGATAACCTGGATATTTGACATTTAGGACTTGATATCGACCAAATAACGAAGCGTTAATGGATATTTTCCTGTGCCAAAACTTCTGATATATTGAAAAGGCCGTGGTATCATTGAATTTTGGACCTCTCGGAACCAAGTTGATGAGGACGGTCGTTTTTTCTAACTGCTGACTAGCAGCATCAGCTCCCATAATTCGAACTTGGCTATGGTTCAGACCAATACTGTCTGCAATTTCCTCAGCCAGCTCCGAAACCAGAGGGAAAAACGTGTATATTGCAACATCAAGACTGATTTTGACTTGAATTGGCCACACGCAACCACACAACGTCCGGGGAGGTGTATAGGTCAGTGGCTCGGTACATGATATTGCACAATCTACAAGTATGGAACGCAAAGTATATGGTTATCATAACGTGGAAAATTTTCCGATAATTCAATATGAAATACCAAGCGAAAAGTGTATGCCTACCGCCATTAGGAGGTGGGGGTGGTAGCATCATAACTTGTGATGGTGGCATGCTCTTCTTCCTCTTCTTGTAAGAACCCATAGGAGAAATTGTAGGAGCAGGAATAGGCACTGTTATAAACAAGGCATGAGCATACCATAAAGTTAACATCATCCTTGAGCATACCATAGTTCAAGAAAATGTTAAGGTTCTCTTTGTCATACTATAATAGTGGTTTGGTGGAATCGTTGGCGATGGCGCAGGTCTCGGCGACCTTCCTCTCGTTGCAGATGGTAATGGTGATTGAATTGGAGAGACGGCAGCAGGGCCTGAAACTTCACTAGTGAATACTTCCATAGATCTAAATGGATGAGATTCAAGAAATGAATTAAGATATCATTCGACTCTTCACCTTGCTGGCCGCTCTCCGGAGTCGATGCACGATAACCAGGCCGTGGAGCATTGTTTCTGAATTTCCTTCTTGAATGGCGAAATTCATGACCGTGCCCCCATTTCTTAGCAGGCACGGTAGGTGGAAGTGCAATGCTAGGAGCTCTACTCGAATCGTCTGATCGAGTTGCTACATTACAATAAACGTTACTGTTTATATGATCATTGTCAAGATTTGATAGCTCAAAAAGTTGTAAGGAAGAACATAGAAACTATAATCTACACTCAGTTAGCTTGAGATTTATGTCTTCCAATACGTTTTTCGGTGCTCGATTTCGCTATATATCATAAAACTATACTACTTCATAGTGAACACAGAGATCAGAAGCTGCTAGTTTTACAGAAATTCTCAAACTGAGTTTCAAAGATTCACCTGTGAGCAAAGAACGAGCTTCGCTTCGCCCATTCGGGACTATAACTGCAAAATGAGAGCAGAAAGATCATAATATGGAACAAAAAGCAGCAAAATCTCAGAAAGCAACACAAAATGGAGTAGATTATGCATAGTTTGGTGACTTCTACTTTTGATGCAAGTAAGAAAGAACTATGATAAGAAACGTATTGGATTTCAACTCACAATCTAAAGATCAAACACTCAATGCATGAAGCTAATCATACTGTTTATACTAGAAAAGTGATCATTCAACAGATTCTCATCTCATTCCAGATCCAAATTCATCCCTAAATGATCTTTTCTAGAACTTAAACGATCAGATCAAACAAAAACCAAACGAAACGAAGCCCATTACCTGCAGATTCACAGACAGAGCAAGAACGAACAGCTAAACAAATCCCAAACAGCAGAAACAGCGATCGAAACCCCATCGGAGTCGCAATCGCAGAGGAAATTTTAGCAGATTTCATCAGATCTCTTCCCTTTTTTCGCCCAAAATGAGAGAAATCAGAAAGAAGCAGAGAATTTAAGAATTAGCGACATGGGTACTACGAGTAACAGCTCGAGAGCCGAGCAGTTTCTCAAAAAATGAAGAAGACCCACAAAATTGTACTGTAAAAGCAATGGGAAAACAAACACAGATGAAACGAAAACTATGCTCTAGAATTATCAGAGCATTAAGAACAACACTAAAACAACACCCCCTTTTTCTCATCCGTGATTAAAGTGCTTCTTCTTCCCAATCCGATTAATCCAAAAGCACTAGAAGACAGTTAATCGAGCTAGAGAGAGAGAGAGAGAAAGAGAGAGGGTTTTGGGTAAAAAGTAGAGGAAAGCTTTAAAAAATGGATTGAAATTGGAATGGTGGACTTCGATTCAGCCAAACGTCCAAGTGATTCTCCGCAAGTTCATATAAATAATGTTTAAAGTTGAATTTCTTGGAGTAATGAACAATTAGGCGACGAATTTAAGTGGGTTTTGAAAATTAATTGTTGAAATTTGTGTTTGTTGCTTTCTTCTGGGCCCTCATAAGACTAAACCCATTAAGATTAGTGGAAAAAAACGAATCATATTTGATGAGAAATTGAGAATTTAAGCTTCAATTTCTTTATTTTCCTTCCTTTTGTAAAGAAGAACAGATATAAATGAAGAGAGACAAAGGGGAAGATGATGTTCATTCATTCTTTCAAGTCAAAATTATATTTAAATTCGAATTAATTACAAATTTAGACTATGATTTTTATAAAAAAAATTAGAAATTAGTCGCTAAATTAATATAAATACGGGTAGAGTTTGTATTTTATCTAAAAAATACATTTAAAATTTTAATAATACTGTTAGAACTTTTAAAAAGTAAAAAAAATACTCTTGAATTTTAAAAAATCTCGTTAATATCTCTTACCTTTTTTTTTAATTTAAAAATACTTTTATCTTAATACTTCATTTATAAAAATTCAAATAAATGACTAAACTATAAAAACTGCCCTTAAAATTTATCATTTTTTAAAAATATTTATATTATTTGAAAAGTTACAATATTGTTTTAATATTTATAAATAAAAAAAATCGTTAGAATTGAAAAAATAAAAATAAAAAATAATAGAGTGGGTTAAGAATAATCTACGGAGCATAAACGAACAGCGCCTAAAAAGCCAATGAATGTTGACAAATAACGTACCCACCTCAGGGCAGGGCGGCCCTCAAAGATTTGGCAGTTGATTTGCCACCTGCTGTCTCGTTTCCCCACGACACTGCTCAATAACATCTAGACACGTGTTCTCTATTTCATTTATGTCGGTGATTTTAGCTCTCCTTATCACATAATCTACAACCGACGTTTTTTAATCTTTATAATTGGACTATTTTCTCCCTCAACTTAATTTTTAGTGGAATGTTTTGGTAGTTTAAAAAAAATATATTAATTTCAATCCATTCACCTTTTTTTTAATTTAGTATAGAGAGATTAAGAGAACCGCCTTTTCGGTTTGCTCCATCGACCTTTTAACCAGTTTGTCTTCTGTCTCTTGATATGATATCTCACATTGGTTGAGGAGGAGAACGAAACATGGAAACCTTTCCCTAGCAGACACGTTTTAAAACTTTGAGAGAAAGCCCGAAAGAGAAATCTCAAAGAGGATAATATCAGCTAGCAGTGGACTTTGGGCGTTACAAATGGTATTAGAGCCAGACACCATGCGATTTGCCAGCGAGGAGGCTGTTCCCCGAAAGGGGTAGACACGAGGCGGTGTGCCAGTAAGGACGCTGGGCCCCGAAGGAGGGTAGATTTGGTAGGGGTCCCACATCGGTCGGAGAAAGGAAGGAGTGCCAGCGAGGACGCTGGGCCCTGAAGGGGGGCGAATTGTGATATCCCACATTGATTGGAGAGTAGAACGAAACACTGTTTATAAGGGTGTGGAAACTTTTCCGTAACAAACGCGGTTAAAGCCTTGAAGGGAAGCCCGAAAAAGAAAGCCCAAAAAAGACAATATCGGCTAGCGGTGGACTTGGGCCGTTACACTTGATAAAATATAACAACGTTCGAGCTCATATTCTACAGACGACCATAGAATATCACATTGGAGGAAGGAATTCTGTAAAGAGAAAGTCCCAAGAACTAAGAAAAAAAAGTGGCTGTTGAAGATACTCTATTATGTTGTTATTAGCTGGATTTAAATATTTTGACTGATGTAAGACACAAAATGTGTAATAAAAGTTATACATTTATTTTTTAAAGATATTTTCATAATAGATTCATATGTTAAATATTAAATAGTGAAAACAATTATTGGTGTTCTTTTGGACGGTTGAAATATGGAAATATTCAGTTTTTTTTTTTTCAAAATTAAAGGCAATTATTACCTTATATATAAATTCAATTATTGTTACATGTGGCCTACTTGCCTTAAATTATTACGTAAAGATAAGCTCATATTTCAAATTAATAGGGGATAATCTTTTTCTATATAATTTTATATTTGTCATCATTTTTTTATTCGAACAATTCATCGTATTTTTATTCATCTTGTCCGTAAAAAAGAATCGATATCGACTTCTTTCCACGAACCGTCTTCGTTTTATAAGCTTGCAACGTTTTGATCAACACGGTCGGTATGAGTGATAATTGGTCTATCTCTCTTATTTGTGGTAACTAAATATCATTTTGAATACTTATTTTAGGTAATTTTTACTGCATTTTTTCTCAAATAGCTCGACCCCCGATAGAATGCATCTCCACGTCAAAGAAGGGTTGTTGGCTTGCTTTGCCTTGCCTTGCCTTGAGATAAGTCCTAGTCTTGAAATAAAGGCCCCTTGAAACTTTATTAAATAGAGTTGACGGGTTATTCGCTAGTCTTCCGCTTTTCTTAACTAACATTGTCTAGCTAAATAAATAAATAAATATCTTGAAAACTCAGTGTCTCCCTACTCGTTTATGTACACATACATTCTCAATTCCAACCATGTGTTTTCTTGTTTCTAAAGTTACACTCGACGAGAAACTTGCAAATATTGAATTTAATTTCCCACATAATTTTTTTTCCTCGCTCTTTCTTTTAGAGGTCGTTTGGTTGGAGATTTTATCCCATGTTGCATGAGAAATGTTATCATGTTATTACAGCTTCTCATTCTTAACACATATATATTAAATACTTTCAATAGTTTTATTACGTGATTTAATTTTAAATAAAAATAAATTTGAGTAGATATTTAATAAATTTTTTGCCCAAATAAATTATTATTGATTTATTATAATTCAATAATTAAATAATTAATTATAATAATTTGTAAACTAAAATCAGTTTATTCCTAAATTAAGGTGAATGTTATAGAATTTTGTATAAATAAATAATATTTTAGTTTTAGTATTTACTTAAAGCATTAGTTAACTTTAGATATTTAAGTATATTATAATAATTACATTTTTTTAAAACTCTTCTATGGTAAATCTTTAACAAATGTAATTCAAAATTATAAATAAATATTAAAACATTTTTTTGTTTTTTAAAAAAACAAATATTAAAACATTTTTTTTCACACAAAAAAAAAAAAAAGAAAAAAGAAAAAGTTGTTCCTTGAAACCAAAGCATTCATGTTTTTTAAAAATCCCCTTTGAGTCCCAAATTCAATACTCACTTCCTTCTTCTCATACCTTTCTAAACAGTTTCTTCTCTTCCACCTCAGCTCCGGTTATGGCGGACACGGTGTATCCGAACGCCGCCGGTAAAGGCAGTACCAATGCCAATTTCAACCCCAACTCTACCTCGCCCTCCCGCGCCTCCTACCACCCTCAGCCCCAAGATCACCGCCAAGGCGTAGAGATCGATGGCGAGGTGGTCGATTCGTTGAAGGCGGCGATGAAGAGCAAAACTGTTTTTTATAACTAAAAAAAATATTAAATATTTGAATTCATATTTTTATAACTAAAAAATTTAATTATTCACTCTACAAACGCTTTAAAAGAAATAAGTAAATAATTTTTTATATTGTCAATTTAAATATAATATCATGACATGGTACATATATGTACCGTCATGTATACATGATAATCATCGCAACCTTTATCTTATATCATCACATAATCATAACGACCTTCATCTTATATCATCACATAATCATAGCTTTATTGGTAAGCTTGACGTAATATAACATATATAATATTTCACAATTTCATTTATTCGAGACATTTGATTTAATTAATTAAAATTAGAAACAGGTGAATGGCTTCATTAATTAATTTCCTATGAAGTATGAAAAATTAACATTGGAAGAAGGTTAAAGTGAAGAAGAGGTAAAAATAATTGAATTTTACCTCTTCTCTTTTTAACTATATCACTCACCTTTTTCTCAAATATATACTTTAGGACTAAATAAAAAATAAAAAAATAAAAAGTAAAAAGGGGTTGGGTTGAAGAAGAAGAAGAAGGTAAGTATCAGAGGGTGGTTGGGAAGGTAAATAAATTATTTACCGCACCTTTAACCTCTCCGTCTTCATCGTTTTGCATTGGCTCTGAATCTTCTTTCAATATCACATTTTCTATTTCCACCATATCTGCTTCCTCACTGCACAATTTAATTTAAATTTTTAAAAGCTATATTCTTTTGCTTACGAAAATTAATAATTATAAAATTTTAATATATTAAAAATAATAAATTACTGAAAAGTAATATAGTCGTTGGGCCTGATCCATTGAGCTTATGATAGGAATCTAAGCACTCATCCAAAGTAAGGAAGATTCAAGATGCCTATACATTATATCTTCATTCAAAGTCTAGAAAATTTCCCAATTGAAAGATTTTTGAACCCAAAATCTTTATAATATTAGCATATTAAATCAATAAAATAATTGGGTGACAATAAACACCAATTGACGTAAGTGATTGACGAAAGTGATTAGAAAACTTCTTATCTTTCGTAATTGAACTACAAATCAAGACTATTTATGTCTTGCCTTATTTTCTTCAATTTGTATTTCCATTATGTTTGTTGTCTATTTAAACACATGTAATATTTAAGTTTGGAATATACAAAAAGTTTGTGTTTTGTTACGTTTCTTTATATTAAAATCGAATATTAAAATCAATTCATTAGATTAATCATAATGAGTCGTCTTGAAATCTAAGAGTGACTATCATAGATTCCAAATTTATTATTCGATATTTATTCTTCTAATTTTTTTTTTGGGTTGGAACCGGTAGTTAAGTTGAGGTGAAAGTTTGTAAAGATTCTAGAAGGAAAAAAAAAGGCTTATCAGCTTATTTATGGACTATGGTTATGGGCCAGGCTTCATTGGAATAAAATATAAAAATAAATTCCATAACGTAGGTTGGCGCCAAATATGATGAATCAATTATAATTTTATATATAGAATTTGTAATATTAAAATTATAATTTAGAATCAAAATTAAAAAGAGAAGAAACTGACCTCGGATGGAGAAACTGATGATGATCCGGATGAAACTTAACAAATTGTTGATGATGATAATGAATTTTGATATGATCAAAATCATGAACAGAGGATGTCAAGGAAGAACACGGCGAGATTTCCGAGGGCTGAATCCCCCAAACCTCCGCCGCTTCGTCGTCTAAACTCTCCGCATTTTCATTTTCCCCAATTACAAATCCGTCCTCCACAAATTGGTGCTCGATTCCGCCGTATCCATTCATAGGATGATCCGCGTCCAGAATCGCAGCGGCAGAAGCAGAGGCAGCAGCCTGCTGCTTACAAATCGCCAATTGATGAAGCACGATCTCAAGCTCGGCTTTGCTGTACTGGATCTGGCGCTGAAGGTCACGAATGATGCGGTAACATCCGCCGACAGGATCGAGGGATCGGACGTCGGATTGGAAAATAATGGTGCGCATTGCCTCTTCCTTTTGGAAGGGATCGAGGTTTTTGATGATTTTGGTGATGTTGCTAACGCCGAAGAGTTTGTGAGCGTTTAGGAATTGGCGTTGGCGATGGTGAGGGAAGTAGGGGGCTAGGATGCAGTCGGGAACGCACTTGCGGCGTTGGTACTTGCAGGCGGCGCAGGCTTGGGTTGTGGCGGTGGAGGAGGAGGGGGAGACGGCGGAGGTGGATTTGGAGAGGTGGTGGGGGTGGTGGTGGTGGTGGATGGAGGTCATTTGAGGGTTAAAGAGATTGTTGTAGTTGAAGATGGAAGGTATTGAGATAGCGGGTGCGGCTGCGGCGGGGATGGGATGGGATGGGATGAGGGAAATTGGAGGATTTGAAATTTGGGGGATTTTGGGGGAAATTAAGGGAATTACTTTCTTTTTTTAATTATTATTATTTCTTTTTTTAATTTTTTTTTTTTTTTTTAGTGAGGGAAAATGTGTGGATGTGAAAACGACAGATCTCAACTGAATTTGGTCAGAATGAGGAATTTTGAAAGGAATGTTTTGAGTTGAGGCCTGTCTTTTTGTGGTCAAAATTAGGGGTCCAAGTTTTTTTTCCTTTTTTCTTTTTTAATTTAATATCTCTATATATATAAACAAATTTTAAGCTAATTCAACCTGATTTTAAAATAAAAAAATTGAAAGCTCAAAAATTAAATTTAAATTTTCTTGAGTGAAGGACTCAATAGTTGGGGATTAAATTTGTAATTTAAACTTTTAACAAAATTAAGTTTATATCGTATAAGTTTTTTTTTTTTTTTTTTTTTTTTTTTTAAGATTTTGGAGCAATGAAATGATAGAGATTTATGTTGGGTGTCTGTCAACATGCTCCAATCTTTGGTTTATGTTGTTGCGTGGAAGAAACCTTGATTTTTTTAAAGATTAGATATTACATTCAAATAAGTGAGTGGTACATGAATGAACCGAGACTACATTTGAATGAGAGCGATAATAAAAATGATTAAGAAAGGTTTAAATAAAATTGAAATTATCAGGTATATTAACAAGGTGTAGCCTTCATTTTTTGTGGCCAAATTATAAGAACTCTAAAATTAAGTGTGTTTTGTTTAGAGTAATTGTATGTTGGTTGACGTCCTGAAAATTTTCTTAGAATGCATATGGGTGAGGACAAAACATGACCATGTCTTAGAAATGTAGGTGCCAAATCCTAATATAAATCTTGGGTATGGAGAGTTACAAATGATATTAGAGCAATACCTCTCCTAGTAAGATATGGTTCAGGGACGAACCAAGGTGGAAGCTAGTGGGCATGTTACATCCGAGTAAATAAGGGGTACATGAATGAATTGACACTATATTCGAATGGGAGTTATTCTGGTGACAGGGTGACTAAGAAAGGCTTAAAAAATTAAAAGTTACTATCTATACCAATAAGGTGCATCTTCCTAAGCGTGCTACAGTTTTCATTCTTAGAAACGAGAAGTAACTTAACCATGTCATAACAGATGCACGAGAATGTCAGGGTAATAGGTGGCCGAAACTGAATTTCGAATCCTGATCAAAATCCTAGACATAGGGTGTTACATTAGAGATAGAACTAGTATTGTCTTTGTCTATGACATTTTTTTTGTATTTGTGGCGTCATAGCTTGATTTTAAGGTTTGTCTAGCTTCAGCTTAAATCATTCTTAAACATAAATATTATATTGTTTTTTGTCCTTCCAATAAATAGATGTTGTTAAAGTTGGAATAATTAAATAAACATAAAATTTTCATAATTTAACCTAAAATATTATTAAATAAATTATTAAAAATAAATTAATTATTATTTTTATTCGAGTAAACCGATTGGATTGAGTTGGGTTGGAAAATCTTTTGGACTAACCCAAAATTTTGGGTTAGTTGGGTTGATAATCTGAGTAGCTCGAACAGAATTCATAATCCAACCTAAACATCTTTTTTAAGTTAGATTGGTGATTAGAACAACTCAAAACGAGTTCATAACCCAACTCAACCTGATTGATGGGGTTGTCTTATTGTTTTTTAATTATTTTTATTTAAAATTATTTATCTACCATATATATTAAATTAATAATTAAAATGCAAGATATTATTAATTTTGGTAATAAGTTTTGAATTGGGTGAACACAGCTACCATTTTTGGGCGCCTTCCTTCTCGAAGTTGATCGCCCTTCCCCATAATCTCTCTCAGGCTCTCAGGTTATCGATTCCCCGGCTCTTCTCTGTATTTTATTTTCCTTTTCTCATTCTTCATGCTTGCGTTCTGATTTGCGTCTCAACCCATCTGACCTCAGCGGATTAACGCTACACTGGTATGTATGTTACCCCAGTTTCAGATCTAATTTGTTTTAAACTCAGTTATTTCTTCTTACAATAGCATTATTTCTTGGAGTTTCTTGTCCATTTTCATGATTGTTCTGCTGAATATGAATATATGGATGAGGTAGTGGAGACAGGGAATGGAAATTCTTACTTAGGCATTGCCTCTGTGTTCAATCTTGTCAGAACTCAGAAAACTTAATTAGGTTAATGTTCTAGCTATACTGTATCGCTCCCCTCAATTTTAGGGTTTAGAAATTTGTATTAATTGAAGAGAAAATTACATTACAAGTGTTTGAACACGAGTATGTTGAATCACCGTTGAACCTTAAACTGATGGCTATTGATAAAGCTAGTGATTGTTCATGTTTTTTCACTCCCACTGTGGATTTGATGAGAGAGCACTTCTTTGTTCTGTTCCCTTTGATTTCATTACAAGTGTTTGAACACGGGTATGTTGAATCACAAGTGTTTGAACACGGGTATTAATTGAAGAGAAAATTACATTACAAGTGTTCGAACACGGGTATGTTGAATCACCGTTGAACCTTAAACCGATGGCTATTGATAAAGCTAGTGATTGTTCATGTTTTTTCACTCCCCCTGTGGATTTGACGAGAGAGCACTTCTTCGTTCTGTTCCCTTTGATTTCTGCGAAATTTATTACGGCTTCCACATTGAAACGAATGATGGAACTCGTTTTTGAATTCTTCTCTGTTCTTTCTCCCTTTGATTTCTGCGAAATTTACACCTAATGGCTTGGATGAACAAGATAAAGTATTCCACTCTTTCAATTCTTTCTGTGATATTTAGAGCTGATTTTCCTTCTATCAATTGTTGATTTCATTTTCTCACTATTTGTATGTAGAAGGCTGGCTTTTAAGATTACTCGAGGGAGGACGGATAAAGAGAGCCATTGCGTGCAAAAATCTTCTGAATTCATATTTTTTGGGAGATCAGCTGCTGCAAGCCAAGTAGTTGGTACTTTTTTCTCCACTTTTTCTTGGACTATGAAATTTATATTCTTCTTTCAGTGTTCTTTTAACAAATATCTATTGGGCTGGATGTGGATAGTTGTTGAGAATGAAGAAAGGGCTGGATGTGGATAGTTGTTGAGAATGAAGAAACTGAGGACTACTTTAATCTTGTTAACTTGCATTTTAGTCCACGAAAAGGGTTAATCAATAATTTGATATTGAAATAATAAACCGTGGTGTAAACTGAAATGGATGCATGCTGATATTGAGTGTCTCATAGTGTCATGTCTTTTGAACATTATAGAGAATGAACAACATTCTTGACACGTTTTTAGAAAACGAAACGCGTTCTTGTAATCTTATCATACTGACATATTCAGGAGTGTAATTAGTTCAAAATTGAAGGACGTGAAATGTGTGATTGGCAATGGCAATTAGTATTCACATATTTGAGGGCTTCACTCAAGTAAATTAGTATGGCCAAAGGTGAGGGTGCTTTAGTGACAAGGGCGTGAGATGTATGTGGGGGATTCAAGCCCTTGTTTGGTTCTTGAACTTCTAAGATTGTGTCTAATATATTCATAAGCTTTCAAATTTGTATCAAATGGGATCCTTAATTTTAAAAGGTGTCCTATTAGTAAAAGTAATGTGAGATCCCACATCGGTTGGAGAGGGAAACGAAGTATTCCTTATAAGAGTGTGGAAACCTCTCCTTAGTAGATGTGTTTTAAAACCGTGAGGCTGACAGTGATACGTAACGGACCAAACAAACCTATTGAATACTTTTTTAAATTCAATAACTTGTGACGTACAACATTAAAAGTTTAGATACGTTTTAGACACTTTTCACATTTTTAAGATCTATTAGTCATAACTCTCGTAGTTCAAGAACCAAACTTGTAATTCAACCAAAATTTAATAACTTAAAACTCTTGTTTTCTCCCAATATTGGCTTTGGGTGGGGAAATAATCCTACAAGCTTGTAGGAGAGAGATGGGTAATAAGCACAATGCAAGGGGGAGGATCACCTAATTCCATAATTTTTTTGTCTTCAATGTTTGTAAAGCTTAGGTGGTGATTTTGCAAAACTAGAGGTTCTTCTAGTATCCTTGCAAACTTTCACAAAGAAAGCTAACTTAACGAACTGATTCCAACCAAGAGCTGGTTAGAAGATCAATAACTCTTAGATCGAACTTGGAATCTATGATGGTCACTCTTAGATACCAAGACGACTCACTCCAGAATTAGCTTGATCAAGACTAATCCAATGAATCAATTTAACATCAAACTAAAGCAAGGTTTGAAAGAAACATAACACCCAAAGGGTTTCAAACACAAGGTTTTTGTATTCACCATGATTTCAAAGCTGAATATTACATGTCTTTAAATAGGCCAAAAAGATAATCTAAACATAATGTGTAGTTTAACTACCCACTACAAACTACTAATAAAAGATATTGAATTAAAATTGAAGAAAACAAGGCATGAAATAAATAGTCTTAAATGGTAGTTCAATGACAAAAACTCTTCAAATCACTTTACAATGTCAAAGGGTATTTATTGCCACTCCATTCTTTTCTTGATTTGATACTTAAATCTTCTTTGCCTTACTTCTTGTAATTGCTTCTCGTGTAGATGCAAAGGATCAGTGGTAGGAGTTGTAATAGTTCAAATAGTTAAGCTCAAACCCTTATATTTTTTAAGAACGGGGCAAACTAACACTATTCTTCAAATCATTATATGAAGTATAGAGACTTTAAGTCTCAGTGTATTTTCATAGAGGCGTAAATCTTAAGGCTAAAAGTTCGCCTTGCCTCAAGGCGGACCTCAAAAGCCTTTTAAAACATTGGTGGGGACATCAAAACCTCTTTTATGGTAAAATACTGCTGAGTACCTGCATTGAGTTTTAATCATCATATGAAGCATAGAGACTTTAAGCCTCGGTGTATTCTTCTAGAGGCGTAATTCTCGTGGCTAAAAGTTAAGAGTCTTGCCTCAAGGCGAACCTCAAAAGCCTTTTAAGATATCGGGACATCAATACCTCTTTTATGGTAAAATACTGCTGGGTACTTGCATTGATTTTTAGTTATTTGTTGGGATAGAGTTGTATTTTCATGTAACAGCCCAAGCCCAAGCCCACCGTTAGCAGATGTTGTCCTCTTTGGACTTTCGCTTCCGGGCTTCCCCTCAAGGTTTTTAAAACGTGTTTGTTAGGGAGAGATTTCCACACCCTTATAAGGAATGCTTCGTTCTCCTCTCCAACCGACGTGTAATCTCACATTTAATATTAGAGAGAGAGACTTCTGACCCAACAATAATTGTTAATGTTGCAGAATATTTATATAAACTTGTGCCTTTGGACTCAAAACTTTTGACGCCACCACACTGTTTAATTCAGCATTACCATCCCTAAGATTTTCTCAACTGTGCAAACTGCAGATACCTAAAAGAAAAAAAAAGAACATGGCAGTAAAACCAACTGTTGCGTTGCGAGCTGTACTTGTTGGAGGAATTGCAGCGTTTGCTAAAATTGCTGGTGCGATGAAAGCTGCAGGTGGTGCAAAGATAGGTGCAGCCACAGCTGCAATGACAGCAGCAGCAACTGCAGCTTTGGCAGGATCAAAACAGGAGCAGAAGGATGATTCTAAACAACACTCTCCACAATGAAACCTTCTCCACTTTCTGAAATCTCTGTTCACTCACCCAAACAAATCCCAATAATGTTTTGGTACGTTTTCTCTTCCTTACTTTTTTATTTTCCTCTTTGTAATGATCCCCAACCCAACCAGCCTTAAGTCATGGTGCTGAAATAACAAGGAGCTGGCCGGGCTGGCCAATTTTGTTTAGCTCACTGGGTAGATTTTATGTCACAATGTCGTATTGTTCTTCGACATTTAATAACGTGAAACAATTTTGATCAGACTTTGTTTCTGCATTTCGTTTATGGTTTCGATAACGTCGTAAAGTGAGTCTGAGTCTGTGGTCCAGGAAAGGAGGAGGTATACAAAACCAAGACATGTGATCCATTTTCCTTTATCTGAGAGAATGGCTGTTGTTTGTTTTAAGCTGTTGTTTGGTTGCTGAGAAAAGTGAGGGAATGAATGGATTTCTAGGTTTGGATCAATGATTAATTTGAAGAATCAAAGAGAAAAGGCCAAATGATTAACATAAAGGGAGGAAGAATGATTGAAGTCAACTATCCCTTTTTTTTTTTTGAGGATTGTGTTTGTACCATTAAGAAACCCAAGGAACACTACAAATCAATGCAGCTTTTGGTATATATATATATATATATAGCTTTGTTTAGAAAGAAAAAGTTGAGGAAACCTGGGAGACAGAAAAGGAAAAAAGACAGGGAAGGACAAGGCATTTGGGTTTGGGAACTGTGCAAATGTTGGGCCAGGCCAGGTCAGGTCAGGTCAGTCCAGCCCAGCCCATTATCCCACCATTGTCCCTACCATATCATCATCATTCTTACCATCAAAGGTGGGAAATTACTTTTTTGGGTAGAGAGAGAAAGGGCATTGTTTTCAAGGGCAAAGAGAGATGGAGACTCGCATGTGAAGAGATCTTAAAAGAGAGGGAAAGGAAAGCATTTGAATGACATTTTTTATTTCTACACAACTGGTTGGGTTGGATTGAAATTTTGAAAAAATTGAAAATTCTGGTCGATTCATGGGTTAACATTTCTTTAGTCAGGTTCTTAACGGTCTCTAACTATATTTTAGTTTTAAGATTGTTATGAAGATCAAGGATATTTGACGTTTATTACTAATGTATTTGTGTCTTATGAATGTTTGAGATTTGAGTTTTATGAAATTTTAGTTATTAATCTAACGTGTATGGTGGATAAATAGATTTTTAAGAGGGTTGGGTTGGATTGTAAACTCTATTCGGGTGGTTCGGGTCCCCAACCTAACCAACCTGAAATTTTGGATTGGTCTAAAAGATTTTTTTAACTCAATTCATGTATATTTCTAACAAATATGCAAGGTGAAGATTCAAACTTTTATTTATTTAGATAATAGATATCCGAATAGATATAAATTGTTGTCTACTTCTCCTTTTCAATTGCAATATCAAAACTATAGGTTAAAATTAGAATTAAGTTTCACATCTTTATTTACTTTGTCCTAAAGCAATCCTTATGAGCTTTCATTCTTCATTACCAAACAATCTCTTTCTCTCTCTCTCATGAACACATACATAGCATTTTAAACTCAACAGTTGAGTGTCGCTGTTCGTCCTCGTTACGATCTTCACGAGCACGAGCTCGAAAATCTCTTTGATGTGACACTAAATGACGACTTTATTTCAGTGATCTTCTCTTAATGCTCCAAATGAATTATGTTATAAAAAAAATTGGTATGTTCGACTACTTAAAAAAACATATGCAATAAGATATATTCATAAAACACTCTCTCAGCATCTCGATGCTACAGACTAAATGGATGCACGCGTGTTTGCAGCATCGAACATTGATGTCTAAACATTCATTGGCATCGAGAAGACTTTGAGTCGCTCAAAAAAATGATAATTAAATAGAAATTTAATCCCACCTTATGAAGAAATTACAAAAATGTTAAATATCCTTTATTTACGCATTTTCCATCAATGCTCATATTTGGTATTATTTCCTTTCGCTCTCTCATAGTCATAGGTTAGTGAAATGTCCTCTCTATCCCTTTTTTTCATTGCTCACAAATTCTTTTCTTAATATTTTTTTCAATAATTATATACCATTTTTGCAATATAATCCTCGAGGAGCGTTTGTAGTACATGAATAATCATTAAAATATTCTTACCGATCAAGATTTTAGAAACATGCTGGTTATTTCAACTACACAAAAGTGAACTTACGAGCGAAGAAACAACTATTTATGGGTAAAACGTTTTTGTATTAAGAAATTAAGAAATTTGTTCGATATTAATTAAAAGTTTTAAATAAGCTTAAAAACTATAAATTATGAAATGGAGATAACGTAAACCTTTTGCTTCGTGGCCTACTTTTAAATATATTTTTTAAAATTTTGTTGTCTAATCAGTTATGGAGTGAAAATTTGAATCTATAACCTCCGGTCAAAGTTATGATATTGTAAATCCAAGATATATATATATAGACACATAAGCAAGCTACAGAAGAGCCTACTCGGCATACCTACGAGCTAGTAGCATAAGAGCCGACTCAACATAGCTGCACTATCAGGTACTACAAGCCCTCTAAAACTAATTCACTAGGTCCAAAAGCTTCCTGAAAGGTCAAATCCAACAAAATCTCGCATATTAAGCGTAGCGGATATGCAGCTACAACTAGGCGATCATATCATGCTATACAACGATTTTATATGTATCGAGAGATTTGTTCGTTGTAAGGTCGGAAGAGTAGGTCATAAATTTGAGGGTTTGCTTTTAGACGAAAACAAAGAATTTTGAGAACAAATATTAGACCTCCAAAAAAATCAATCTTAGAGCTCATGCGCTTCCCGTTCGTTCTATTACCGATCTTATAACGAGCAAATCAAACAAAAACTCTCTCTCTCTATATATATAATTATATTTCAATATAATCAAATATTCTTCTAAAACAAAAAAGAGTTAGTAATTACTTAAAAGCTTACAAATGATGAACATTCCATCAAGTTTCTTACATCAAAATTAAAATTTAGAAAAAAAAAATGGACAATTTACGAATCTAACCCTGCCAAGGCTTCTGGGTTTGGCTCTGAAGAGTGGCAGAATTGGGAACAATACAGTTTCCAAAACCAGTAATGCTTAGAATATCTCCATGGGGAAGTGGGCGGAGCCCCAAGAAATCTCTGGTTAAACCGTGGCTTCTTCCGGCGGCGGTGTGGTGGTGCATGGCGGCGATTGCGGCGGCGTTAAAGGCGGAGGAATCTTGATGGAAAGGATGAGAAGCAGAAGCAAGGGAATTTATCATGTCATGAAGAAAAGTGGTCGGCCCAGAAGGCGTAGCAGTGGCAGAAACCGCCGCAGCTTTATTCCCATAATCAGTACAACAACTACTACTACTACAACTGACGCCCATTCCTCCTTCACGTGACCTTATACCCATCTCCCCATAATTACCTACCAATTCAAAATACCATATTATTAAATTCAATAATAATAGTAATAATTAATAATTATCATTTTTATAACAAATATTCTAATCATTCACCTGTAGACACGTGAACCACCTCGTGGGTCCTTTCCATCGAGCCATTACTCATGGTCGCACCCATTTGAGCTGCCTTTTGAAGCAGTGCAGTCGCTGATATATGAGGAGACGAAACACAAGGAGGAACTAAACCACTAGTGTTAGGGTTTAGGGTTTGGTGGTGGCTACTCCCGACGAAGATTTCGTTCGGTTGCAGCCACGACAGGATTTCCGTTTTCAAATTATTGTCGTCGTTGTTGCTACTATCACCGACGCCACCGAAGCCTCGTTTAAATAATAATTCTTGTGAATTATTATAATTTGAAATTAGAGGGCTTAATGCCATGGCCGATCTTGCACTTTCATCCGCTAATGCATCACAAAAAGCTCTGTGTGTAATAAAACTATCTCTCCTGCATGAAAAGTAATAAAAATTTAGACCAATTTGTTAGAAATCACGTACTTTCACAATGCCCTCACTCACGTCAATGGGTATTCTTTACTTATAAACCCATGATCATTTCCTAAATTAGTCAATGTGAGACTCCTCTTCCAACACAATTATAACATAATGGCAGGAGAACGATCGTTATGTTTAACCTAATGCTTCCGTGACGGTTACTAGTTCTAACGGGTGTCTAGCCTAAGGAGCTCCCAGAGTATGCTCATCCAACAAGAAAAGTGGTCCAGCGGTGTGCGAACGGACTAGTGAGTCCATACTCGCACATATGGGTTGTGTGTAGAATATATAGTACACATCCAAGTTACTCATTGAAACAGTACCGTAGGAAAATAGACTGAAATGATAGGTTTCATCCTTGCATTCGCAAACACTGATTAGTAATTCGCAAACACTAATCAGTAATTAATAAACTAAAATAGATCATAATTACCTCGAAAAGAGAGTTCCACAATCACATTTATATTCCTTAGTGCCACAAATTTTGGAGTGAGCTTTCCAATCCGATTGAACAGCATATTTCTTAGAACATTTATCACATTTCCACTTCTTTTCACCATGTTTTCTGCAAAAATGCTTCTTTATTCCTGTGAGGTCTCCAAGAGCTCTTGATGGATCATGGTGGACACAGCTTGGCTCAGGACAAACATACACCTTCTTCTTTATCACCTCCTTGTTTGATCTCTGCTTCAGCTTCCATGGAAGATTATGCCCTCTTCTATGTAGCTGAAGATTCTGATCCCTTTGAAACCCTTTGTTGCAAATCTCGCACACGAATCGATTCGTCGCCATCAGCGTTTTCGGCGATAACGCTATCACTTCCGCATCTGGGTCTAAATCCAAATTCACCAAAATTCAATTCTAAATAGTAGATTCTCGATAACCCGAAACCTAGATGAATTAGAATATGGAAATTCACCATGACCCAGAACTCAAACGAGTCAAAACTATAAGAATTTAACATGGTATCAGAGTAGTAGAAAGTTAAGAACGATGAGGAGACGAGGCATTACCGGGATTTCCTGCGAGATTCCGCTTCCGCTTCGGGGGAGGAGGAGAGAAAAATTGGGTCGGGTTATTGGGAGAAGAAGGAGAAGTCAAATTGGACAAAGATTCATCCATGAGCAGTTGTTGTTGTTGAGACAAAAAACTACCTTTCATCATAATGTTTATGAAAAAATAACAATGGTTTTTTTGTTTTTGAAAATTCTAAGGTTTCCACATGAGACAATAACAGATCCAACACAGACAGACAAAAACCTAAGAACAAGAAACAAGAACGAGAACAATTTTTTCGAAGATCAAAATCGAAGAAATTTATTAAAAGTCTTTGAACTATGTAATAGCCACTCAAATTTAATCTATGAACCCAGAAATTTAAAACCCTTTGTTCTTGAAAATTCTAGAGAGAGAAAAGGAGGAGAGAGAGAGAGAGATGGATGAGATTTGAAGAAACCATGTGTACTGGAAATCACTAAACACAAGCCCAAAAGATAAACTCTCAGATACCCAAAAAAAAAAAAAAAAAAAAAAACATCAGGAACACTGCACTTTCTGTCTTTTCTTTGTTTTGTTTTTTTATTTATTTATTATTTTTAAAATTATACATGTATTTATTTATTAATAATTTTGATAGTTTAAAGTAAAAGTATTAACGTGATGGTAATAATTATTTTTATGGGTTTAAACGAGTTAGGTTAGGTTTGAAAATTATTTAATTCTACTTATCTACGATACATTAATAGCTAATTTCGTAAAATTTAAATATCAAATATTCTTAAGTTACAAGCATCACTTCTATCGATTACCAAGGTTAAATACTTTTTATTTCATAATAATGGTAAAAGTATGGTTGAGCTGGGTTGAATTATAACCTTATTTTCAACTCAATTAAAAAGTTGTCAACTTTAGGTTTTTTTTAAAATTCAATCCAGCCAAAAATAAATTTCTAACCAACTGAATCTTTATGATTTGGTTGGATCGTCTGGAATGATCAGATTCTTAGGTCATACCAACACTTCTAATTATTCCAGTGTGATATTTTAAAATTTTATTAAGAATTCAATATATTTCTTTGAATGCGACACAAATCTAATTTTATCAAATTTCAACCATAAAATTATTATTACCTCCAAATTGATTTTAAAGGATTAAATACCTACTTGAAAATAATTTTTATTTATTTTAAAATAATACCCAAACTATCCTCAAAATAAATATTTTATTTATTTGAAAATGATAAAAAGTTGGACAATTTTTTTCTGCCTACACCCTTGTGTTTAATCACTATCACCTTTCTCTTGTCTTCTTTTCAAGTGAACAAAAGAAATGTGTATATACACATACACACACATATATATATATATATAAAAGGTACTTTAGTAGCTCGGAAGTGTTAAGAATTCGTTCCATTTATTTCTATTTCAACCATTTAAATAAACTGTAGCGATTGAAAGAGAGTTCGGTAAATCTATGATATTTTCCGTTTCTAGCTGCACCCTTAACTAGAGTTTGGTAAATTCAAAAGTTACCTGTCTAATTTTTGGCATGAATCTTATTGAAAAAAAAATACATAAATAGATATTATTAGTGGTTAATAATGAAAGACTATGACGTGAGTTTTACGATCTTTGAAAGTTCGATAAAAAGGATTGCCATTAGTTGACTCTTACGCCAAAAAGTTTGCCCAATTTTGTGACCACTTATCATAATGTATATATAATTTTTATTACTTTATGAACGTTTATTTTTGTCTATATATTTTAAAAAATTGACGTTTGTGAAATTTAAATATAAATTTACGAGTGAAACCCGTCATACAAATTTATTATTGTATGAAAAGAAAGTCAATTATTTTTAGAGTAATAATTTATATTAATTTAGTGTAAAATTATTTTGAAGTTAAATTTAAGAGATGTGGTGATTTGATTGGAGGTTATTGGGTGAAGGTGTTAGCACGGGTGAGAATAAAAGAGCTCGCCCTGATTTGGATGGGAGGTGACTGGAAGGGGGAGAGAGAGAGAGGCTAATGATAAAAATCTGAATCACAAGCACTCAGAGAGGCTTCACGAGAAGCCATAAGATAAGTCCAGGGTCCCACACTGAATGATTGTTCAATATAATTTTATTTTTCAACCATTTTAAGAATAATATAATTAATACTTTTCAAAATTTTTAATTCCAGGGTTAATTTAAAATTCAACCAAAATAAGAAATATTGTACACCGGTATACTGCTTGTCACACTAGCTTCGATGCGTAAGTCAAAAAGGTAACATTGTTACAAACTTTTGTGTTTGGAGACTGAGTATCAAGTTTGGTCCCTTTCAATAACGTTTTCATATTCTATTTTCTGAAGATTATCTAGATTTTGCTCATTGTTCTTCTAAACTAGTTTAGGGGTAGGTTGAATGGGCTTCATTGGATTGTGGGTATAGGAGGTTTACGCTCATGTAGCTCAACCCACGTTGGTTCAACTCGATCTAACTCAGCTGGAGATGAGGTTTTAGGCACTTTAAGAAGTAAACTTTGTATTTTGACTCAATTTAATACGAATCATGGTCCCTAATAATTATCTATCATTTTGAGTTTGATGTATTATTCAAAATTATCAGTAACAAATAATTAACAAAATAATAATAATAATAATAATAATTACCATAAAGTGAACCGAATAAGAGTAAGGAATTTAACGTTTTTTTAGGTCGGAGATTTGAATGGTAATTTTTTTTGAAGACATAAAATAAAAAATTTAAGAATTTATAAAAACAAATTAAAATACAAAATTTAAAATTTAAAAGCTTTTAGAATTGATTATAATTGAAAAATGGTAGAGAGGGGACAAGAGGGTGGGGACGGGGGCTAATCAAGCGGTGGAAAATGTCTGGGGTAATGACAAATTTAGTGAGTCAACGGCCAATGATGGTTTTCAGGAGCACGCTACTTTATTTATTTATTATACTATTATTTTTACTATACATAAATTTAAAAAAACATCAATTTTTTTATTTGTCAGAGATATTTTGTTTAATTTACACGGTGTTCTACATCCATGCTCGTGAGAGTGACCTGTCAGAGAAACCGTACTTGACCTGGCAATCTCACGTGTCATTTTATTAGTGGTCTGCCAGAAGCAGACTCCTTCACGGTGCCTGACCCGAGAGGGAAGGGGGCGGCATAATTCCTTTCGACACCTGCTGACGTGGGCCCCCCTATTTTACCCAATCACCTTCTCGTACGGTTTCATTTTTTGGTTTAATTTATAAAAATTATTGCCCAAATTATTTCGTGATCAAATCATTTTGAAAAGATATTTGACCAATAAATCATCAAATTATCATAATTTTTAAATTAACCAAAAAAAAAAAAATCAAATAATTGAATTGAAATTTTATTTCTTTTTTCGGTAAAAGTTAAAATTTAGTTTCTAAATTAATAAAAATTAAAATTTCTTTCTTATAATTTAATAAATATTATAGTCAATTATTATGATTCTGACGAAGACATATTTTAGATTAGCTTTTAGCTTTCGAAGAACTTTTTCTAAAAAAATTTAACCAATTCAAAAGGTATAATATTGGTGAATTTACCATTGTGTTTGTAAATAGACAAGAAAGAAAAAAAAAACTGAAATAAAAGAAAAATTAAGACTATTTTTAACCTATATTACAAAGCAGTGATGTTTAAATGATTGAAAAATTTGACCAACTCAAATCGCCTAAAACTAACTACAAAACTTGAGTTTGGTTGAATTTTTTGAAAACAAAAAATTTGAATCCGTTCACTAGTTGACATTCTTTTATCGGATTAATTCAATGAGCCAAAATTTAGGGTTACAATCCAACACTACTCTACCATACTTTTAAAATTATTATAATGAATTAATAATATTTAATATTTGTAACTCAATCTTATGAGGGGCTGTGACTTTTGAATATTTAATGTTCGGATTTTTATGAGTTTATGGTTATTAATAAAATAAGGATGATGGATAAGTATATTTTTTTTAGATAATTAAAAAAACAAGAAAAAATATTGCTGCCTAATCCAACCTAACTCAACTGGAAAATAAAAGGGTGGATGAACTTGTGAACTCTATTCGAGTTACTCGAGTCACCAACCCATTCAACTTGAAATATTGGATTGGTCTATAACATTTTTTCAACCCATCCAATCCAATAACTTGGTTTAACTCGATTCTAGTTTTAAACGGGAATCCGTCCCAACTCAAAACTCTTATATTTAATTTAAAAATCGAGGAGATAATCAATCCCAACTAAATCAATTTGTGCTTTTATCGTTAAATATAAGCCATTGAATTTTCATTTTACTCGTTATGAATTTTGAATTTAGCTATAAATTCATAATGTATAATCCTTTATTTACTTAAATGCATTATATACTAAAAAAAATTATACGATGTGGCAAGAGGGACACGTGTCGTCTTGAAACTATTTTATTTCATGTTGGGTTCTCCAATTTGGATCCAAACACAAATTGGTCTTTTGGTGCTAATGGGCTTTGGCCCATATCACTCATATAATGGGCCTTTACTACTCTATACAATAAACAAATATTATCGATTAAAATTCAAATATTAAATATTTAATTTTAATAAAGGTAAAATATTAGCTCATATAATATATATTATTTTTAAATGTTTAATTAAGATTTATTTTGAATATATATTTTTAAAAAATTAGCTTTCATTTAGAAATTTTTTTTTATAGTTGTTTGAGAATGAATAATAATAAAATAATTATTAAATTAGATATAAATAAATTAAATATATTTATATATAATTGTAACTTGTTAGTTCAAATATAGTTTTATAAATTAATAAAATCAATAAACTTTTCCAATTCAATTTAAATAAGGATTTTCCGACTTTTTTTTTTCGAACACCTTAAAAATATTTATTCATTTAAACCACTTAATTCAAAAATATATATGAAGTCTACATGTCAATATAAACTTTTAATATCTAAATAAATATTTATTTTCATTTTTTTAAGACTACGTGGTAAAAAATTACAGTAAATAAGTATATATATATTTTTTTTTTCTAGAAAGAAAGAACTCTTTAAATTAGGGCATGCCGACGTGGCAAATTTGTAGCAAGGAACCCTACAGTATAAAAGAAGGCCAAACAGTCTAGGGCTTCATTGGCATACGGTGCGGCGGCGACGACATCGAAGTCATCCTCGTCTCTATCGCTTCCGGAACTCTGCTACCTCAATCTCGCATTTGGAGATCATTTTCTCACACGCACCATGGGGTGAGTCCTCTTTCCATTTTTCTATTTCGTTGCTCGCAATTGTTTATTGAGATGATGAATGTTCTGGGCGCGGAAGTAGTTAGTTTAGTCGAGATTTGCATGGTTTTACTGGACTATATGCATCTGAAAAGTCGAAAATTAAACGTTGCTATACATACAGAAATGGTTAGTTTTCGTGGATGATGAATTTGTTGATGAGTTGTGCCGCATAGTTGCTGTGCTCATAAGCCGGAGTAAATTTTTGTTATTGTCGTAGGTTTTATTAAGTAATGCGATCTTGTTAATTTTTGTGTCCGATAATCGTCGATTTATTTCGTTTCTCACTCTAAAGTTCCGCATTGTTTTGTTATTATCGTTTCTAGACTACTGGGGGAAGGACAGTCATTGTAGCTATCTAAGGTCTTAGGATATGACAATGCACCTAGCTTTGATGTGAATAAGTTGGTGGCTATGAAATTTTGATTCAACGAAGTTTTACCTCAATAGTTGGATTTTTCCTGTTGTTCAACTCCAAAACAATCAATACATTGTTTCTCTACCACACTGGAAAAGTTGGCGTTGCTTAATACAAGCGTTCTTGATGGTATGCGTATCCTTATTATGACTTAGTGAAAGGGATAAATACGATTTATGTGAATCTAGGTTTGTTTTTGGATGTCACAGATCTAATTGTGATATGGTTGTTTTAGATGTCAATAATTCTCGAACTCCTCATCGTTTTATTACTTAGTAGCCTTAAGTGTAGAGTGGAAATCGACGAGGCTTTCAGGGTATTATGTAACTATAACTCCGTTCTTCTATGTTTTAATGCATATCAGCTATTGTATTATCCCTTTAAAGCAGTACAAATCTTTTACAGGAAGACACGTGGTATGGGAGCGGGGCGCAAGCTGAAGTCCCACCGTAGAAGGCAAAGGTGGGCTGACAAATCCTACAAGAAATCCCATCTTGGGAATGAATGGAAGAAGCCATTTGCCGGATCTTCCCATGCAAAAGGCATTGTTCTAGAAAAGATGTAAGAGGTTTTTTACTTGTGCTGCGCTTTCGAGGCTATGTAGCTAAATACATATTTTAACAAAAAATGTTCTGGCGCAATGTGCAGCGGTATTGAGGCTAAGCAGCCTAACTCTGCTATTAGGAAGTGTGCAAGAGTTCAGCTTATTAAAAACGGGAAAAAGATTGCTGCCTTCGTCCCCAACGATGGGTGTTTGAACTATATTGAAGAGAACGTAAGAACTTGATAGAAGCCTGGGATTTTGGTACTATTATCCTCTGTTTATTATTTGGTCTATTTATGATTATATGTATTGTCACGAACAGGACGAGGTTCTTATTGCTGGATTCGGTAGAAAAGGACATGCTGTCGGTGATATTCCTGGAGTCAGATTCAAGGTGGTGAAAGTTTCGGGTGTATCTTTGCTTGCTCTCTTCAAGGAAAAGAAGGAGAAGCCGAGGTCTTGAGCTTTTCATGGTTTTCCAAGATTGATTTGGCTTCTATTTTGTTCAAATCTCGCGAGGCAAGTAATGAACAATTGTCGCTCTTCCTCTTTATCATCACTAGTTAAGTTAAAGATTATATGGGTCGCCTGATGGAAACTTTTGTGCTTCAATCCTAATATAGTTGAGACTCATTACAAGTTTTACTTTTTTTTTGCAGTCAGAACAGATAATGTTATGATTAATTTGAGTGTAACATCGCCCCTTTTCCCATCAAAATGTTAGGAAGTTTTGTCTCTAAATGATTCTGCTTGATTCTAGTGTGAATGTCTGCACTTTTCTCTTCCATGTTCAACTATGTTCTATACTGTCTATTCTTCTTTGGTTCTTAGAGAATAAATGAATCACAGGCTAATAGACTATGATATATCATGAATGTTGAGGGCATGCTTTAGTGTACATCCTGGATTGGATTACAACAGGCATTATACTTTTGATGTCCGTCTATATTGTACTAGTCTTTTCTGATTATGGTCCCAGGCTCTGTTTGTGAAAACTGAACTCGATCGCCGTTCAATTTGTAATCTCAAACCTCATCGGTGATAAAGTAATCTTAATTCTGAACTCAATGATCAAGCTTTTGTTGATTGGTGATAAAGTAATTTTAATTCTCAACTCAAGCTAACATCTCAATCAAAGAAATTAACATCTCTTAACTCAAAGATTTGAAAACTATTAAATAGATTTGAAAACTACTAAATTGAAACATTCCATAATATAACTTGATAAATAATGAACAAAATCTAATTTTTACAGACCAATTTATTGGTATTTATAACCTCTCCACGAAATAAAGTGATAGGAGTGTACATTCAACTCGACAACTCGGATCAACTCAACTTGAACTATAAGGGTTGGGTTGGGTTGGATTAGCATTACGAGTAGGGTTGGGTTCATTTTTCTGAACCCGAATTGAATCGGGTTGTGAGACAAAACCTTTTGGTTGACTCGAGCGACCCGATTTAAGTAAAATATATTATCTATTAAGAAGCCTTCCGAATTATTTAAAATATATTATTTAAGAAGCCTCCCGAATTAATGGGTTTGCCAGAGAGGTACTTTGGCTGGTCTAGTGTGACCCACGCTCGGTTTCGACTCCAGTCTAGTACATATTTCTTTTATTATTTTGTTTTGTTTCTTTATTTTTAATTTCTTTATTTATTTACATGTTTCTTTTTATTATTTTGTTTAATTTCTTCTATCTTTCGCATTATTTTGAAACAAAGGCTGTTAATGTTCATAAATTATATATACATAAATAATTAACCATTATTTAATTTAAGAATATGGTTTAAGATAGGTTATTTAATTTAAGAATATGGTTGTAACATTATTATATTTCAATTTATATATATTTTTATTTTTCTAATAGTTTAGGACTGAGGTCACGTATGGCGCATATTTCAATTCAAATATTTTTATATATTTTTTATTTTTGTTATATCCAATACCTTTAAACTAATTATTTTTATTGTTTATTTAATTTTATGATCTATCCTTATATTTTTGTTACTCTAATTAATTCTAAAAAAATATCGGTATTTAGTTGTCTTTAGTTTTATGGCAATGTTGAACTATGTTAATACGTTATAATTTTCGCTCATTGTTTTTTACTGATTTTTTTTGTGAATAAATATAAATTGATTTGTGTTTGTTTGTGAACTTTTAATATATTTTATCTAAGATTCTATCCGAATAATTATAAATTTTGGATTAATAAAACTTAAAAAAAAAAAATTGACAACTCAACCCGAACTCAACCCAAACCCAACCCGAAAATAGAGGGTTGGGTTGGGTCAAAAAAATCCCTCAACCCAACCCAACCCGGACCATGTACACCCCTATGAAGTGATGACTATGATTATGATTTTTACGGACCATATCTTTGAAGTGTTTGTTATAGCTATGGTTGACAAGTAACTCTTTACTACTCTTCAAATGTCCGGATTTAGACTATGATTGCTCCACACCACCCAACAAGTAATTTCCATACCTCACTCCAATTACAAGGACGAGAGCCAAAAAACTATAACAAACCTTGTACACTTATATTCAAGCTATGGTGAAATTCTAGAAGACATTTGAGACCTCCCTTGTATGTTGTGCAAAGTTGAGCTTCAATAAAGAGATGCATTAAATGCACTCTAAGTTGCATTTAAAGAACTCAGTTGAATTTATGGAACTAGTCCAAATATGATTAATGAGCACATTTCATTCATTGAAGTATTTAATTATAATTTAAATATTTGTTTGTCCTATTTAAGCTCGTTTTTAATATAGGAGTTGTTATATTGTAACCCAGGTTACGCTTGACCCTTGTTGGTGCTAAAATTTCTCTACCTCTTCCTCTCCCTCAACCGACATCTCTCCTTCCCTTAGAACTTTGTCCAACTAAAAGGGTGACATTGTCATCTTCTTCATTTTCAACTCCTTAAGATAACTTCCCTTTTTAGAGTATTACCTAGAGCTATTTCAATTCGGTTCATTCTGTTCGTGAAGGTACTAACGATTTGGTCCAAATGAGTAATGACCCCGATTTATGTCTCTCTCCACCTATCGTCACTAATCTCTCCTCCATTTCCTCCCCCTAGTTCATGACCGTAAAAACAATAGTTAAATATGTTTAGGACTTCACACACTCATCAGTGAGTTGAGTGTGTGAAGTACAAACGAAACCAAACTAAGGATAAACAAATAAGGAAAGTTACAACCCTATTTCTTTTTGGATAAAATTGAAATGAATTAAAAAAAGAAAAGTCATCCTTTATGATTTCGACTAAATAATTTTTCATTTGAGAAACTCAAAAAAATTCAAACATTCTTCCCACTATCCTGAAATGCTCACTACCAGTAGTTACTACTTGATACCCTTCAAATGTCTACGGAAAGAAGATATAGACATGATTGTCAAACAACTTTCCACTACCCTTTTGTCTTGTCTTACTTTCCACTGCCTTTTGTCTTGTCTACTAAGAGAAGTAATGAAATTAAAATAATAAATAAAGTTTTGAAAGAAATTATCAATAAGTAACGGTTCTTTCTCACTCGAGTCAACTTGTAACGCATTAAATAGATCCTTATCCATCCATAACTCCATTTTGCAACCTACTAATATATACTGGAATTTGTTTGCACATACCGAAAATTGGCTAATCGAGGCACCTCAAGCATGAGCGATTGACAATCTTATAGCTGTGCAATTTTCATTGTCTTAATCCAAGAGTAGAATGACGGTCACATTATAAACTTCCAATATGATCTCTCATAACCACTTACCTGCCTTGCAGAGAGGATTTTCTAATTTAAGGTTCTCTCTCATATTTTAATTGAAATTATATATCATAGAGAAGAGGTTAACTGAGGCACTTCAAGCGTGACGGGCTTTACAATTTTAGGGTTGTGAGTTTTTCATCGTCCTCGAATCGCTAACACATTATCAGCTACCAGTATGATTTAGAGTTTTTAATCGCCCTCAATTGGCTTCCATATTATTAGCTATCAGTATGATTTCTCATAGCTACCCATCCACGCCCAATTTGTTGTTCATTTCCCTCCACCATGAGTTTATAGGAGACATTCATCTGAAAAGAGAATTTTTCTCGTTTAAAGTTCTCTCTCCCCTCTCAATTGAAATTATATGCCTTAACTAACTAAACTATACTCAAATTATATAATTTCTTAACTAACGAAACTATACTCAAACACCAATTTGACTAAGCATCAATCCAACCCATTATTTCAATTTCTCTCTCTCCTCTTTCTTCCGTTTCTCTCTCCTCTAAATATGTCACACGGTTAGTTCATCTCTTCTCTAATCCATATCTAAGAGAATGGGTGAAGTCCCCCCAAAACCCTCTAGTGGCCTCCTTTGGGGACCTCACTACGGCCTGACTTGGCCCCGACGAAAAAAGGCGAGTCGTCATCGGGAGTAAGATTAACACCTGTGTCGATGTCGGTGTGAGTGGACCGCACGTAAAGCATGTGCTAAAGATGAGCTTGGATGATACCAAACACGACTTTTCAATAAAGGATCGATAAAAAGTTAGGATGGATTGAGATATGATTATGGGGAGTTGGATAGCTTCAAAAACTTTCTTTGACATAAAAAACAAGAGAGTTTTGTGGGGTTGGGTCAATCAATCCTCAAGAGGATGGTGTGGTATCCAAGTAATTCAATTCAACATCCAAAATGGAATTTAAGCAAATGATGCTGTTTTGTAGTCTCACATGTGGGGTTGATGAGAACAATTGCATTCACATTTTGCAGGCAAGTCCAAGGACAATTTGCAACTAGTTCAATGACCCATTGACGAAATTTAAAAGCTTCAAAAGGATAAAATTATGTTGTTGAAGACAGGATCGACAATCGTAGTAAAAGACGTAAATATGTCGTGCTTATGTGCAGTGACCAAAGCAGCTACGAAAACTACGTTATTACACACTTATTAAAAATTATGAAACTCTGGCAGATCGACCACTCAATTGTTGAGCGCTTCGAAAGCAAAGGATTCATCTTTATATTTTCAACAATGGAACAGAGGTTGTCACCATCACAAAACTCAATGCTTGGAGCTTGAACAAAGCTCAAATCAATTGAACCAAAAGCCAAGTAGGAAACTAAAAAAATAAAAACAAAACAAAAAGAAAGATGGAAAGCTTTCTATGTCAATCACCTCAAGAGGTCGAGAGGTTGGCAAGCCTATATGTCAACCTGAAAACCAACCTTACTCTAACCAAAACCGAACCACCATCGGTCTTAGTGAGTTCAAGTGGGTTGACCCCAGAGGCTAAGGAAAATTAGATAGTAAACTAATATTATCTCTACATCATATGTTTTCATTATTTGAGAATATCACAACTATGGTTGTGAAGATTCAAAAACATATGATATCTTAGAGGAAGTATGTGTCCATCATTCCATCGTCAATCAAATCGATTCACACCTCCAAAAGGGAAAAAAAAAAAACAATAATAATAAAGAGAAGATCGTCGACGATTATATTACACCGAAAAAATCTCGAACTGCACAGCTACTAAGATGGATGGATATTTGTGCTCCTGATCAAAATCAATCATCACTTTCTTCATAGTAGAAACCATCTAGGAAAAGATTGCTCAATACCAATATGGATGATATCTTTCAGCCATTGTACAACCATAGCAATTGGGGACACCGTAACCAGTCATCCCATATCTACCGATACCGTTCATATACATCGGGCCACCATAACCAAAACCGTAATTGTATGCACTGTAGAAATTGGCATAGTTTCCACCATACCCGCCAAACGGTGCATAGACATCATACCCTCCAAAAGGTCTGCCCATTTTATCATCATATAAACCTCCACATTTATACATGTCATACCCTGAAAAAGGTAGTGCTGCAGTATTGTTACCATTTGAATCATAAGAAACTCTTCTTGGTATAGCCTTCTTGATTTCCACCTGTTACATAACCAATCTCTTAAAGATTTTTCATACAAACAAAAAGCACTCAATAACAGATTTTCATGCTTCAATCCATTTCTCATTTACCTGCTTGCCTCCAAGCTCATGTTTTTCATTTCCAGCAAATATACTTTCAACTGCATCTTCGTTCTCAAAAGTTATAAATCCAAATCCTCTAGACCGCTTCGTTTTATAATCTATCATGATTTGATGTTCGGTAATAGTACCAAACGAAGAGAAGTAGTCCTTAAACTCATCTGCAATGTTTATGGGACATCCAAACAGAGCATCTTTCATTTAATATTAATTCTCATAAAAAAAATCAATAGAAAAAAAATATATATATATATATTGACTTCTACCATAATACCTTCAGTCAAAGCAGGTGGTATTCCACCAACAAAAATTTTCTTTGTTCTTGATACCAATTTATCGTTCGTATCAGCCCTCGGAACAGTTCTCTTCACTTCCACCTGATAGTGACATAAAAATAGTCTATTATCCATCATCCAGATTACGAATTTTGAATTAGAAAAATAACTGAAATTTATGTTACCGTTCTGCCATCTATAACATGATCTTTATTCAGAACCATGTCAGCAACTGAAGGATCACAAAATGTTACAAAACCAAACCCACGTGGCCTTCCAGTGTGTTTGTCCATCATTATAACTGAATCAGCTATTTCTCCATACTTGCTAAAGTAATCACTAAAGGTCTCTGAATACCAAATAATAATAATAAAAATTTTAAAAAATGTGACTGGACGATGACAGTATGAATTGGGAAAAAACATCGAAACAATAACATATTAGCAGAGAACAAAAGATCAAATTTTCTTTTCCTCCTAACGAGGGTTCTTTAACGTTAAAGAGTCTTTTACCAATTGAACTATGAACAAAAGGCCAAATGTACAGCATTATCAAAAGCATAAATCAAATGATTTAAACACATCTGAGGAAACAAAAATTGGTATGAATTTTCGAATGAAACCTTGATTTTACCATGCATACAAGATTTTAGAGGCGAGAGTAGCACAATGTGGAATTAAAAAAGAAAGAACAAGAGCAATATGGTGGTAACTAAAAACAGGAAACTAATGTACATTAATAAAAGCTAGAATAATAACGAGAATCATAACCCAATTATATTCTGCAAAGATTTGTACAATGAACAATAAACTCAGAAGAGACAACCAGTAGCACAAATAAACATGTTGATTGATGCCTAAATAGACATTGGAGGAGACTAAACCAAGGGTTCAAGAATGATAATATATAACATAATCCATCTACCATCACAAGACGTCAATGCAAAAACAAAACTAATAAAGAAACGAACAAGAAAGCAAAAAGAATCCTCTTTGTAGGGTACAGCCACAACACAGTAATCAAAAGCTTACTAAATTTACCTTCAGTAGTCTCCCAAGAAACGCCTCCAACGAAAAGCTTGCTAGCAAATAAGAAAAGGTCAAACGTTATGCTCCAACTGAGTTAGATTTCAAAGAACAATCTCCACAAATAATAAACATATTTACAGAAGCGATACCCGCTCTGTTCCTCTTCAATACACAACGTCGGTATCACAAAGATTCAAACCAACGACGAAAAAAGAAAAAAAAATCATAAAAACTAACCCACTGGACGAAGAATCATAATGGCTCGTCGAATGCTTTACTTCACTTCCTGTACTATCTGCATTGCCTCCTTCCAATTCACTCCCCAATTCAAACCGATCCTGCTGATCGTACATTTGGAGGACACCGTCGCCATGGTAAGCTTTATAGTTGGCATTGAAATTCTTTTCTTCCGCCATTGAAACTGTGAATTCCTTCGCTAATCTGTGAAAAATGCAATCGAAAATTAAGATAAAAAGCGGATTTCTTTCGGTTTTTTACTCGGCCAGAGTAAAACCCTAACAGGGTAAGGGCTTAAGAAAATCGCGCTGAAACCAAGCTCGTTTGAATTGAAAAGAATCCAGGATTTGTAACCTTTCTTCTTCCTATATATGGTCTTTGGGCCGGCTCATTATTCACTTATTGTAATTAGTGGGCCGGCCCATTATATAGTTTTATAATAAAATAAAAGAATATAAATATTTTTTTTTATCTTTCTAACATTATTCTTTGGTTAATCTAAAATTTTTAAATACAATTTTGAAACTAATAGCTAAAGAAGCCAACAATATCTATTTTTCATTTTATATTTCGAATAATAAATAAATAATTAAATTAAATTAAAATAAAACATTTAAAGATTTAAGGTGAAATAATTTATTTCAAGTAAATTTTCGAATGATAATAAAAACCGTTAATAATTTGGAAACAAAATATGAAAATGCAAATACAAAGTATAGACTAGATTGGTACTCCGGGACCACGCATTCCTCTGTGACAATCCACATCTCTGATCACTAGGGGTGTACATTCAACCTGACAACCCGGACCAACCCACCTGAACTATAAGAATTGGGTTGGGTTAGATTTACATTTTGGGTAGGGTTAGGTTCATTTTTCTGAACCCGAACTGAATTGGTTCGGTTTCGGGTTCGTGGGATAAAACCTTTGGGTTGACCCGAGACACATAACAATATATAAATATATTAAGAATCCACCCGTGTTAATGGGTTTGCCAGAGTGGTACTTCGATAAGTCTAAAGACAGGAAAATACATATTTCTTTTTATTATTTTGTTTAATTTTTTTTATATTATTTTATTATTTTTAATTTCTTTGTTTAATACTTCATAATATTTTAAAACACATAGTAAATTAACATATAATTATTAATACATTCTATACAATTTTTTAAAAACTATTCACACCTTTTATACTATTTTTAAATATATTATTTAGGATAGAAATAAATTAATTTCTTTTATATTATTTTATTATTTTTAATTTCTTTGTTTTGTTTTTTAAAACAAATTATTTATAATATGAATAAATTAACATATAACTATTAATACATTTTATACCATTTTTAAATAACTATTCATATTTTTTATATTATTTTTAAATATATTATTTATGATATAAATAAACTAATTTCTTTTACATTATTTTATTATTTTTAATTTCTTTGTTTTGTTTTTTATATATATATATATTTAAAATACCTTAAGATTTTAAAATACATTATTTATTATTTATAATATGAATAAATTAATATATAATTATTAATACATTTTACACCCTTTTTAAATAACTATTCACACCTTTTATACTATTTTTAAATATATTATTTATGATATAAATAAACTAAATCATTTAATTTAAGAATATGATTTAGGATAAATTTATTAATTATGATTTATACCTCCATTTAAATTATTTTGAAATAAAGGTATATAATTTTGAAATAAATGCATATAGTGTTTAATGTTCCTAAATTATACATATATATAAATAATTTTAAAACATATTGTTTTCATAACCGATTCTAAAAATTCAAATGTTTTGACCATTTTAGTGTAGCTTCCGGATCAACATATAATAACAGTTGACACAAAATTGGATTATAGAAAATTAGTTTAAATATATTTAAAGATTTTGTTATTAAACTAAGACAAGTAATTTTAAATTCTAATGTATTTATTATCTATTTGTTGCAACATTATTATATCACAATTTATATACATTTTTATTTTTCTAATAGTTTAGGGCTCTCCATCTTTATCGAGATCACATAAGTAAACATATTTCAATTAAAATAATTTTATAGTATTTTTTATTTTTATTATATACAATATATCTGAACTAATCATTTTTATTGTTTATTTAATTTCATGATCTATCATATTTTTCTTAGTTCAACCAATTCTCAAGAAATTAGAGTATTTAAGCTGTCTTTAGTTTTATGACAATATTGAACTACGTTAATATGCTCCAATTTTCGTTTTTTTATGAATAATTATAGATTGATTTGTGTTTGTTTGTGAACTTTCAATATATTTTATCTAAGATTGTATCTGAATAATTATAAATGGTGGATAAATAAAACTTAATTTTTGTTTTTTTGGCAAACTGACAACCCAACCCGAAAATTTTCGAGTTGGTTGGGTTGTGAAAATTTTCGGGTTGGGTTGGGTTACCAATCCAACCAACCCGAACTTTTGGGTTGGGTAAACAAAAAATCCCTCAACCCAACCCAACTCGGACCATGTGCATCCCTACTGATCACGCCCGCTCTTGACTGACGCCTCACGCTCCTGAAAAAGGAAAATATAGCAAGGATGAGTATAAAAATTATACTCAGTAAGCCACCTACTTGTAGGCTCTCATCCCATCCTAAGCTTAACAGATTCCTACGGGCTCCTAATTGGCTCTAGGACACCTGGTTCTAGTCTTAGTCCATTGGGGGCTTGCCCCTTGAAACTTCACTGGTTCTCCATCCTTTTGTTGATATCTAAGAGTTCCTTAAGCCGAGCTGTAGTGACTGGTGTCTCTCTATGAGGCGCTACCTCTGCATGGCTATCTGAGATTACATGGTATCTAGCCTAGGGGTATGACGAGTACCTCCTAAGCCCATATAGTCCCCCTATGGGGGCTGCGACCCAACCCGTTCCCATGCAGCTAATGAATTGTACGACGGGAGACACATTTCCCATGCGAAATGGCTAGGAGCAGTAAAAACTTATCAGAAACCCCTGGTCCTCCCACGAAGCTATAGATACCGTTCACACAACTAGCAGCCTAAGAACGCTCCCAAGGTACTCCGTTGCCGTGGTAATCTGTTATGTTCCTAGGGGGGTTAGGTCTAGACTGAGTGACTTGTCACTTCTAACCACAAATCCCTAGGCTTATCATAATAATGGGTCGTGGAAAATAATCGAGTGTGCATGCAACCGTCATCTAACATCATCATACATAATTCATGCAAATTAGACATACATGCTCAACGGGGCGATGACCTCCATCAAGCACCCAGAACGCGGCGTTCACGCTCAACGAGGCGAAGTCATCCATCAAGCACCCGGAACGCGGAGTTCACAATTCCAACATAAATTAAACATATGCATACGTATAGCGGAAGTTTAAAGCATGATTGCAACACTCAGATAACTCATATGATATTTCACATAATACACTCATAACAATCAATCTGCCTAATCTCATTCATGAAAATCTACCATCTAAGACAAATATACAAGCATGCATGCAATTCAAGCGAATCCTAAAAGTATTTCTTCCTAAATACCGGGTGGTGACTTACTTGGTTGACGTGTGCCCTTTCGTTAGTGTTTCTAGGCCCGTAAGGTGTCCAAAAATACTGATTTTCCTCTATTAGGTCCCTATTCACATAAAAAATATTGTTAGAATTGGAATCGGGACAAAAATCGGGCAAACAAGCGTCAAACGGACGAAAATGCGCCGGCCACGCGCGGGGGAAGGAAGGTAGTCGCAGTCGACATGCGCGGACTGCTTCTGTGCAGTCGCAAGTCAGGAAGTCCGGTTCTGGTCGGATTGGCCAACAGTTCGGTTCGAGACAACGGCTCGATTCGAGTTTGGTGACACGTGTTGCCGTTTCGCTGGAGTTGCATTGCTTCAGCCGACGCTCGACACGTGTCCTCCGCCTGCCGAGCCGCGCTTCACCGCCCGCCGGTCGACACGTGGATGCCGATTTTTTTCTCTCTCTCCTGCAATCCATAGCACAGAACCCTTTCCGATCAACCCGTTTTCTCATTTTCATATCTTTCGATCTGGAATATGGATCGATATGGTTTCTTCGGCAAAGTTATAGATCATGTTACAAGCTACGTTCTGGTATTATTTTTCTTGATTTTTTCTTAACCACAAGACAAGTTACGAGCGTGGAAGTTCGCTTACCATTCTTGGATGGTTCTCGAATTTTCGCTTTCGGATCAAGGTTTCGGCCAAACTTCTTCACAGATCTTGTGGAGAGTTACTCATAGGTGGACATATTGAGATGTTAGGACTCGATTCACACAAGAAAAACCCAGATCTAAAGAAGTTCGTTCAAGAACCTTACCTCACGAAACGTTCTCGGATCTTGACGGAAATATACCCTCGCTTCTCAGACCTTCTCATACCTTTTTTTCCAAGGGATAGCCCCTCGCGTTTATGTCTTGGCAGAAAGTGGATTCCGACGGTGGTTTTCCGACGAGCACTCCGGCGGCTCCTTCTGTATTCTCTCACGTTTTCTTCTTAACTTTCTTTTCTTTTGTAGGTAATCTGATTGGGAGTCCTTGGACCCCTATAATGTAGTTTGCCCACTTCGTTGTTCTTAATGTAATTTACCCACTTGATTGTTCTTCTTCTTCTTTCTTCTTCTTTTTCTTTCTTCTTCTTCTTCTCTTCTTCCTTTTCGTCTTCCTCCTCCTCTATCAAAATGCAAATTCGGTCACATATTCATCAGCCAAATAACTCTCATGAAACACTTACTCGTTCGATAACTGGATGAGACTTTTTGAGATTGATAAGAGATTCAAGCCAACTCCTCGAAAAATTCATTAGATCCGACCGTTTTAGAATCACCGTGAACAATAACAAAAGCAGCTCTGAATTTGCAGTTTTCAAGGGTTTTGGCACGGTAGAAATTGAATACTACTAAAGAAATTGGAAGAGAAAACTTGTAACGATTCAAAATTTTCCATTATTCCTTATTTTGCTGAAATTTTATTTTTATTTCTATAAAGACACGATATTATGTTGTAGCATTTATTCTTGCTGGGAAATATGCATGATTTCCGGCGAGACAGTTATTACTTAATGGGAAACGTTTTGAGACCTTCTATATTCCTATGCCCAACCTTCAGTTCCCTTAAGAACATTTTTTGTCTCCAAACTCACCTTTTGTGTCCAAGTGTGTCTGAGAGAACGGGAAACCGAGAGCGTGTGAAAGAAAATCGTGTGGGTTGGTTATTTTAGAGTTTTCGCAGAACGATAGAGTGCTGTTCGGAGGAAGAATCGAGTGGAAGTAAGGTATCGACGTCGGGATCATTGCGTCGAAGAAGGTTGACCGTCAGAAATCGGTGTTGAGGACGTTGTGGGATCGTCGGCGTGTCGTCGGAATCGGGGAGGCAGAAACTAGGGTTTGGTCGCCTGTCGGGTAAGGAAGGTGAGGTTTTTGGAATCGGGTCTAGTTCCTTCACGTTCGACCTTCAGTTTTAGCCCAAGGCCTAGACGTAGAATCGGGCCGCGTTTCTGGCGGCCCAATACCGCAGACGCATGCTCAACAGCTCCGGCGGCTTCGCACGTGTACACAGTGCGCTCGGTGTCACGGTCCTACATTTTTTACCGTGCGGCGTCGTGATTCTGACACGCTCACGACCAGCCTTAAGGGGAATTAAGCCCCATATATATTTTTCGTCCTGGCTTTGTGGCTTCGTCGGACCTTAGGCGAGGTTTATCTTCGCCAATCGGACATCGCTTGTGCGGAATCCAAGCTTGTCCAACCACACACGCCGCCTGCGCGTGCATGTTCAATCGTCTGCGACACAACCAACTTGCTTCTACACTAGGCCAAGTCATCCGGCTCGACCTTGCCTCTGCTTAGGCCAAGGTCTCTCAATGCAACGTCGCATCTTGTCTTGTCATCTCGATCCCCATTGACAGGGTTCATATGTCTTGACGCCATCCCGAGTCTCGGGATGTCATCGGCCATCATAACTCGCTCGGTCGTGCCATCGAGAATGGGCCCGCGTGTCTTTCATCTCGTCGGGACTTCCCGAACATCCATCCATCCGGGCTCTATCGAGGCATAGGCCCTCACGTGCCCATGCCGTGTCATTTACGAATACCGTACTGAATAGCGGGTGTATGTAGCAACCTCCGACAAGTGGGCTGGGGCGCAATACCGGCACACCCGTGCAGTCCGGTACTGTCTTTCAAAAACCCATTTCAAAGGAAGTCGCCCGAGACACTCGTCTCGACACGCTCGCCCACACTGTGACACACGTATGTGCCACAGGGTAGCTCACTTAGGCCACAGGGCCCAGGGGTGGTGGAGAGCTAACACCATGGTACCCCTATAGTACATTTTGAGCCATTTTCAATCTTCCAGGCGTAGACATGATTTTGGTGAACGGTCATACGGTGTCGTGCATTGTCCGTCCGGTGTCCGATTGACATCAAACTTGGCGAGCATTCATATTTCATATGGACGGACTTAACTCCTGAACCGCATGACCAAATTCCTTTCGGAACCCCGACTTTCGAGGTTAAGGCCCGGGGCCCTACCCGGCCCTTCAACAAGCCTATCTTTGCCCTTCATGTCTATTATGATGTCTCTATCTTGCTTATGTCTCAACTTGTCTTCAATGCCCACTTCACGTGGTGGTGTGTTGGATGATGCATCGTCCTCCTCGATCGCATCATGACACTCTTCTATATTGGCCCGCATGTGGCCGGATGGGCGTCTCTTGAGGGACGCTGCTTTGCTTGTCGCACCGTGAGGGTCACAACCTACTCTCTTCATAGTATGGTTGTGACACTCGGCTCGCACTTGTACGAAATCGGCTCGGCTCTGTCAATTCCTGCGGTTCGGCTTGACGACTTAGTTGGTCGGCTCGGGGCTCAGTTTATCGGCTCGGTATCACTATAATATATCGATTCTAAGATTTTCGGCCCTCCCGAAGCCGTTTCTGCCCTTAGTTGTACCATATAAGGTCAGTATGGTTCCTAACCGTCAAAGACGGATGTGTTGGGAGTTTATTTTGATAAATAGCATGGGATTTAGCTAGGGAATGTTATGAAAGGTTCCTAAATTTTTATGTGGTTATTATAGGACGTAATTAACCGTTGGAATTAGCTTGTTGTGAATAACTTCGGGCAAGGCCATCGAAGTAAGTGACCTTACTGTTGGAGTTAGTTTACTACGTGTTGTATGATGGTGCGTGACCTGTGGCCCCTGCATGCACCATATTTTATGTGATATGACTATATGATGTATGGATTATGTGACTGTTTACGCTATGAAAAGTTATGGATTATGTGACTGTTTACGCTATGAAAAGTTATGGATTATGTTGACTGTTGACTGTTGACTGTTTACGCTATGAAAAGTTATGGATGATGTTGACTGTTGACTGTTTATGCTATGAAAAGATAGTTAATCTGCTAGTATTATATGACATGAAAATGTTGATCGATGCCATGGATACACGTAGTATTATCGAGCCATGTCATGGAATGCTTATGGAACTGGAATGTATTTTCACGTTAGGTAATATGCCATGTAATGTAAGTTATGTGATAAGTCATGTAATGTACGGAACGTATATGTGATGTTAGCAATGCTTATGTATGCCATGTTAGGTATGTTAAGGGACCTCATGCATATATGTATGACACTTGCATCGAGATACTTCCCCTTTATGTTACGAAAGAATGAAATACGATATTTAAGTTCGCCATGATATCATGCGGGCCCTTTTCTGTTCTGTGGTGTCCGGCGACGTGTAATACGTTGTGCCCGACCAAGCCAGGCCCAGGGAGTATGTATACGAGCCCGCCTGGTGGGTCCATGTGCGCGTACATGGGCTGTGTGTGAAGGAGTACCACACATCCAACCCTACCCGAAATAGAAAAGCGCTCAAGGCCATGTAAAGTTTACGAAAAGTTAGGTCCCGCTCATATGTTGCATGTGTTTGCATTTCTAACCCCAACAGTGGGGTGACTTACTGAGTATTTCATAAAATACTCAAGTCACGTGCTATCTACATTTTTTTGGTAAAGGCAAGGCGCTAATGTATGGTTGACGGTGGAGTTGAGGACACCAAGGAAGTTGAAGAGGGGACATTATTAGTAGCTTAAGTTTATTTGATTGTTTTTAAGTTAAAGCATTGAATTTTGTTTTATTTAGATTTATTTTGAATTCAGTTAGTGAAGGTTTTATTTTCGAAGATATGTTTGTTTAGATTTTTGAACCTTTATGAAAGACTTTGGTGTGTTTTCCAAGGTTATTTATGATGAGCTTCCGCGTAATGAATTATGTATGCATGAGTGACGTCACTAATTAGGTTTAGAAAATTAGGGGCGTTACAGAAACTGGTTAATAGCTTTGGATGAAGAGCATGACAGGTCTAACTTGGAGGAAGGAGCTCGGCTACCATTGAAAGCATTTGAATTTTGAAATTCCAAAAGTCGTTGATGCACATTTGGTTAATAGCTTTGGATGAAGAGTATGGTAGATCTAACTTGGAGGAAGGAACTCGACTACCATTGAAAGCGTTTGAATTTTGAAATTCCAAAAATCGTTGATGCACATTTCTAGTCATTTAAATTAAATTTCTATTTTTTTCATTAATTTTCATCAATATTACAATCATTTAAAAATTTAACCAAATATCAAAAGTAAGCAATAATAACACCGAAAATTCAAATGTAAAGATGTAAAATCCTGTTTAGAAATTAAATAAAAACTTTAAAATTAAGAGAAAATGTAATATTCTAAAATTTATGAATGAAGTGAACTATGTTACTAAATTACTAGAAATGTATATGAATTTAGTTATTATTTTTTAGTGAAAAATCTTTTAGAATGTTAGACCTACCTTATCATTTAGTTATTATTTAGAATTTAGTTATTATTTTCTAAAATTTATCAGGCTAGGCACTTGCGCTTGCGAGATCCCGAGCTCACGCAAGAGGACTTGGATCTAAATTAATTTGGCAGTGACATCAGAAACCGCCTTGTATTCGGCCTTCTTACTAGAACGAGAAACTGTCGATTGTTTCCTTGAACTCCAGGAGATAAGATTGCCACCAAAGAAGATCGCATAGCCTCCAGTGCTTCGACGGTCATCAGGATTCCCGACCGAATCAGCATCCGAGAAGGCACTAAGCAAATCAGTGCTGGACTTTGTAAGACACAAGGCCATATCAATAGTATAATGTAGATAACGGAGAATTCGTTTGACCGCCACCCAATGTACAAAAGTCGGGGAGGACATGAACTAGCACACTCTATTGACTCAGAAGGATATATCAGGACGTGTCATAGACAAATATTGGAGAGCACCAACGACACTCCGATAGCAAGTAGTATCCTCAGGCGAGAGCTTTTCATCACCGTCCGATAACAACTTCTCACTAGAAAGCATAGGCGTGGGCACACCTTTGGAGCTGAGTGTCACAATCTGCAATACGATTGTGCCCCGAGTAAGTCATCGAGGACGATGACTAAGTTAAGTGAGGGAGACTGTCACAAACATACTATGAAGAGAGTAGGTTGTGACCCTCACGTCATGACAAGCAAAGCGACGACCCTCAAGAGACGTCCATCCGGTCACATGCGAGCCAATATAGAAGAGTGCCATGATGCGATCGAGGAGGACGATGCATCATCCAACACACCACCACGCAAAGTGGGCATTAAAGACAAGTTGAGACATAAGCAAAATAGAGACATCAGAATAGACATGAAGGGCAAAGATAGGCTTGTTGAAGGGCCGGGTAGGGCCCCGGGCCTTAACCTCAAAAGTAGGAGTTCCTAAAGAAATTTGGGCATGCGGTTCGAGAGTTAGGTCCGTCCATATGAAATATGAATGCTCGCCAAGTTTGGTGTCAATCGGACACCGGACGGACAATGCACGACACCGTATGACCGTTCACCAAAATCATGTCTACGCCTGGGAGATTGAAAATGGCTCAAAATGTACTATAGGGGTACCATGGTGTTAGCTCTCCACCACCCCTGGGCCTTGTGGCCTAAGTGAGCTACCCTGTGGCACATACATGTGTCAAAGTGTGGGCGAGCGTGTCGAGACGAGTGTCTCGGGCAACTTCTTTTGAAATGGGTTTTTCAAGGATAGTATCGGACGGCACGGGTGTGCCGGTATTGCATCCCAGCCCGCGTGTTGGAGGTTGCTACATACACCCGCTATCCGGCACGGTATCTGTAAATGACATGGCATGGGCACGGGAGGGCCAATGCCTCGATAGAACCCGAATGGATGGATGTGCGGGAAGTCTCGATTAGATGAGCGATACGCGGGTCCGTTCTCGACGGTATGGCCAAGTGAGTCGTGATGGCCGATGACACCCCGAGACTCGGGATGGCGTCAAGACATATGGGCCATGTCGATGGAGATTGAGATGGCAAGATGAGACGCGATGGTGCATTGAGAGACCTTGGCCCCGAGTAGAGGCAAGGTCGAGCCGAATGACTTGGCCTAGTGTAGAGGCAAGTCGGTTGTGTCACAGACGATTGAACATGCACGCCCCGGCGGCGTGTGTGGTTGGACAAGCTTGGATTCCGCACAAGCGATGTCCGATTGGCGAAGACAAACCTCGCATAAGGTCCGACGAAGCCACAAAGCCGGACGAAAAATATATATGGGGCTTAATTTCCCTTAAGGCTGGTCGTGAGCGTGTCAGGATCACGACGCCGCACGGTAAAAAATGTAGGACCGTGACACTGAGCATATTGGTTCTGTACCATAAATCTTGAATGTATTTATTGTTGGGTATAGAATATGCCCTAGGACACATATCTCACCAGCTTTAGTACAAGTGGGAGATTGTTGGGATCTATGCCCTAAAGCCTAGATAGTTTAATTGTTATCCATTGTATGAAAATCCAAGGTTATTAATGTAATCTTGAATAATATGTGGTTGACATACAAGAGAATCGTGTTCAAGTAATAACCTAAAGAGTCTATAGTATATGGATAAGGTTGGGTGCCTTATCCTGGTAACACTATTGATACGACCCACTTTGTAATCGTTACAAATGATTTGATTCAAATCGTTCATGTGGAGACATGTAAGTGGGGGTATCCTATACAATGAGTTTGTATAAGACTGGACCAAGAAATATTTAATCTCTCTTTATAAATCCGTTAATTGAGAAGATTAATATTTCACATGATGATCATATGGGACTCGATTTTAATCCTGAGTGAGTTATGAACTCTTGCCTGTGAGGGCTTGTCCTTTAATTTACATGGGTGAGAATGATTCTTTTAGCTGATTCAATATGCTTACCATCTTGTGGACTTGACCAAATAGGGAGTTGGGAACATAATATCATGAGATGGAATTCACTCCTTTCCATATAAGGAAAGTAGATGAGTTGTTCTTTAAGTACTGATTTCGGGACTTGAACAATGAGGCCTCACCCTCTCATTGTCCCGAGAGGGACTTGGTTTATGATTGGATCATAAACAAATTGTTCATTAGAGAATCAATAGTACTTAAGGCGAAAGATGTAATTACAGGGGTAAAACAGACTTTTGACCCAGCTGTAATTATGAACAACTCGTGAAGGATCGACTTGCTTGTAATGATTATATCAATGGACATAACTTGTCATGTAGTGCATAAGAGTGCAACTCTAGGTCTATAGTAGAGTGACCTATAGTTAATGAATGAGAATTGATTAATTAAAGAGTTTAATTAATTAATTTTGTATTATTAGAGCTTATAATCTATAGGTCCATACTAGCTCATAGTAAAGCTAACCAGTTCAATTTAGTTCAATTTATTTAAAAGAAAATTTGGAGTGTTCAAATTGATATTTAATATATTAGATACATTAAATATAGAAGAGAAAATACATTTAATTTGAAATGTCAAATTAATATTTAATATAATTATATATATTAAATAAATAGATAAAATATATTTACTTTGAAGAGTTTAAATTAATATTTAATATATTAGATAAGTTAAATATAAATGGAGAAAAATATATTAATTTGAAAGGTTCACATTAATATTTAATATATTAGATATATTAAAAGAAAAAAATATTTATTGTATTTGATACAATTAAATATTAAATCAATTAATGTATTTTGATACATTAAATAAAAATATATTTGAAATTTGAATGAGATTCAAATTAGTTAAATATATTACGATATCTTATAATATTTAAATATGATTTGTATAAGATATTATATTCTAATATATTAGATATGCAAATATATTATTTGGCAAAGATTCTCTAATAGTTCCTATAAATAGGACCCTCGGGCTGAGCCAAAGACATACGAATCTCTCACATTTTCTTTAGAGAATGAAATTACATTATATCTCAAGAGAATTCTCAAAACTCTCTTTTCCAATCCCTTTGGATTTTCTTTCAAGAGGCTCTCACAAGCCTTGACCTTGTGTTCGAGTCATAACAAGGAAGAATTTGTGGAATATGAAGAATGTTTGCATGGTTGGATTACTTCGAATTCTTACTCTCGAATTTATTGCTTTGTTTTAATTCTTAATAAAAATCTAAACGATTCTCAATGCTTCCACTACGTGGATAAAGAGTTCCCCTTCATTTTTGTTATGTTAGAACAAGTCCATTGGAAGTATGGCGGACCTCAATCCCAAGAAAATAACTCAAAGTGCCAAGATCCTTGACGACAAAATCATCCCGAAGCTGTGTAAGAAGTTTCTCAGTAGCCGTAGAAGATGAGTTGATGATAATAATGTCATCAACATAGATGAGGATATACATTCGAATGCCCGTCTTGTTAAAAACGAAAATTGAGACATCAGCCTTTGAAGGTGTAAAATCCAACTGTAATAGTTTGGAGCTAAGGCGAGAAAACTAAGTACATGGAGCTTGTTTGAGGCCATAAAGCGACTTATCCAGCTTGTAGAGATAACCAGGATGTTGAGAATCCACAAATCCAGGGGGCTGCTTCATATAAACATCTTCATTAAGAAAGTCATGAAGAAAAGCATTTTGAATATCAATCTACTGAATAGCCCAACCACGAGAAAGAGCAAGAGATAATAAGAGCCGAATGGTAGTGGGCTTAACAACTAGACTGAAGGTATCATCATAATCAACGTCATACTACTGTTTAAACCCTTTAGAAACCAGGCGTACTTTGTAGCGATCAATAGAGCCATATGACTTTTGCTCCCATTTGCAATCGATAACGTTAAGACCAACACGAGGAGGGACTAAGTGTCATGTCTTATTTTTTAGAAGTGCCTGAAATTCATCATTCATCACCTAAAGCCAGAGGGGATGCTTCATAGCAGTAATATGTGAAGTAGGTTTAGAGGCAGAAGACCGAACCACAGAATATGTAACTGTTCCATCTGTACGCACCTTGGGTTGCTTGATATTGTGCTTCAATCGAGTACCATACGGATGAGTAGTAGGTGCAGGATCCACAACTGAGGGGACAGCCGTACCAGCCGTTGTTAGGGGAACAACCGGTGCTATAGTAGACGGTCGACCAGCGACCGAGATCCGATCGGACATTGCACAATATCATCTGCTGGTGGAGGATCCGAGGCCCCAATCATTGGCAGAACAACCGATGCCGATTCGCGCGGTAGCGATGCGGAGGATTGCGGCGGCAATCCCGAAGCTGATGTGGGCACCAAATTTTTTGCATCCAAAGAGTTAGTAGGCACAAATATATGCATATGATCATTCTCCAAATTAGTATTGTTGTTACCCAAATGCAAGGTGCACAAATCGGGGGCATTGTGCGTCGGCAAGGTTGGGGAAGAACTGGGTGGAGCTCTCTTGAATGGAAAAACATTCTCATCAAATATGACGTCTCTAGAAATATAGACATGACCAGAATCAGTGTCAAGACACTTATACCCTTTTTTTACAGAACTGTAGCCTAGAAAGACACATTCCTTGAATCGAAAAGAGAGCTTTTGTTTGTTATAAGGGCGAAGATGAGACCAACAAGCACACCCCCAAAACTTTTAATAAGAGGTAATTTGGTGGGGAATGAAAAAGACGCTCTAAGGGCATTTGTTATTGATGACACGAGTAGGAAGACAATTGATGAGATATGCGGCGGTAAGAAACGCATCATCCCAAAATTTAATAGGTACATCAACATGAGCTAGAAGAGCTAGAAGGGCTAGGCCAGTTTCAACAATATGACGGTGCTTACATTCAGCAGATCCATTTTGTTGATGCGTGTGAGGGCACGAAACACGATGAGCAATTCCAAGGGAACGAAAGAATGTGTTATGAATTTTCTAATATTTTCCACCCCAATCAGACTAGACACACTTGATTTTAGTATCCAGAAAGCGCTCAACATGAGCTTGAAACTGCAAAAGTATATGAGGAGCTTCTGTACGATCATGCATCAAATAGATCCACGAATATTTACTGAAATCATCAATGAAGCTGATATTATATTTAAAGCCCCCAACATATGGAGGTGCAGGACCCCAAACATCCGAAAAAATCAGTTCCAAAGGTGACGAAGACCTATGAAAAGAACTAGTGTATGGTAACTGGTGACTTTTTGCTAACTGACACGCATTACAAACTGACAAAGGTGACTCACTAGCACACGAAATATTTTTGAGACGTAAAATTGACTTTACTACTTGAGATGAAGGATGTTCAAGATGTGCATGCCATTGGGCGTGAGTAGTAGATCTGCTCATTAAGGCGTGCTTGAGATCATCGATATCAGATGGCTTAATAGGATAGAGACCAGACTCACACCTTCCGTCTAGAAGACTTTTCCTCGACCGTCGATCCTTAATAAAAAAATGCCAAGGATGATATTCAAAGAATACATCAGTAACACGAGAAAATTTATGAACGGAAATAAGATGTTTGGAAATTTCAGGCACGTGCAAAATATTACGCAATGCAAGAGGACGAGCAACAATATTAATTCAAGAATGACCAGTATGCAAAATACGCAAACCTGCTCCATTGCTGACTTGAACTTGTTCACCTCCATGATAGCGTTCACGTACAAGTACAACGAGACGATCCAGATCACTGGTGATATGATCAGTGGCGCCTGTGTCGCTATATCAATTTGGATCTTGTGTCGCTGTACCAATTTGGATCAATCTTCCATATGATGAAGTTGTTTTTGGTGAGACAGATTGTGAGAGCGTGGTGGAGAGAGATTGGGCCAAAGGTCGATGCCATGGTAGATGAGATTGTGTTGGAGATGGTGGATGGGGATGAGGAAGAAGATAGGATAGACATTGTTAATGAATAAACCTTGGCTCTAATACCATGTTAGGTTGAATGACACTGTAACCTATGTGGGTCAACTTATGTATTTATAGATGTGTACTGATGATTACATGGTGGATCTTGAACCATGGTAACAAACCAGAAAATCTGTAGATTATCTCGGTATAGATATGACCTCTTCTACGTTTAACAGAAACAACGCGTTAGTGACCCAAGCAACTGAATTGAGTCCACAACCCATCCGTTGGTTTGGGTTTGTTTTCATTATTTAAAAAAATTATACATATCCTAAAATAACTAAAGTACCAAACATTCACAAGTCGCATTACTAACATTAGTTACAAATGTCAAATGTTCTTAATTTTCATAATAAATTTAAAAACTGGGTTGGGTTGGGTTGTAAGTTAGTAGGGTCGTGCAAAAAATGTCACCTAGCAAACCGACCAAAATTTTCAATTTTTCAAAAATTTAATAAATATATCTCAAACTATATTTACAAAATTTCATAAATTCTCAATTTTAATATTTTTTCCTAAAAAAAATTAAAAAAAATTCTCTCTCTAAAATTTAACTTTTTTTCTTCTTTAACTTTTTATTATTCGCTAATAAATATTATGAGGGGTAAATGTAGCCATTTCTTATTGGGTCTGAAATTGGGCCTCGTAAACTTTATTTTGAAGAATACGACAAGTCGTCGCGCAGTTGGATCTGTCGTTATGTTAATTTCGTGAAGAGCGGGGAAACTGGATAGTGATAGTCCAGCGAGAAGACACAAGAGTGAGACGGGGTTAATCGATTCCACGGGAAAGCTCGAATGGAGGATCCAAAGACTCCGATGAAAGATTCTTCTTCAGGTATTGCCAATTTTTTTCGCTGTTCTTATCAACTGCAAGTAGTAATTATGTATTGATTGCTACGATATTCTGTGTGTCTCCTCAAGAAGCTGTTTCTAAAACATAATCAGCTTGAAATTGTTGCATTGAGTAAAGATCATCGAGTGGTGTACAAATTGGTAAAGTATTTCAGCTTTTCCAGTGATTGATGTCGGCGATGTTGTGTTATGATGCTAGAAAACTCTAAGCAGCCCGTGTTTTCGTTGATTGTTGGCGCTGATTGATTTCCACGGTATTATAAGGCAATGTTTGATTTCAAAGCACTATTATCAATTTTTTTATATTTATATTTAGGATTAATCGATTCAATGGGAGGAATCTGCTGTCATTTCTGAAGAGATACTTTTCCCTCTGCGTTTCATAAATTGTTATCAAATTGCATGAATCTCGAGCTTATGGTTGTTTAGGTGTTGCTCCAATTGTTTCTTAGGAGGTTTTTAAGATCAGAAACGACTTCTCTGTCGTAGTTTGATTTTGCTTTTGAAGATTCTAGTTGACTGACAATTATATCTCTTCTTTCTCTTGGTGTGTAACACCTATTTTGAGAAGAAGAAGATGCAAAATCAATCAATATTTTTGAGAGGCTTAAAGAAGAGATAGATGCTGTCATTCACTCTCATGAATCACCACGCCATCACAAAGAAACACATGGAACAAGCGATGATATTGACGAGACTACACCAGCCGATGAGGTAAAGGCCCCCGGCGTGTTTGAAAGAGTCAAGGAAGAGATTGAGGCCCTCGTGGAAACGATTCATCCCAAGAAGGATTCGAGCAATCATTAGCTTTCTTTAAAGCAAGGAAGAGGGTTGACTGACACCATGCTGTTACAAGGTTTGCTTTCTTAAACAATGCTTAATTTCTTTTATGATGCAACTCCATGCTATCTAGGTCGTTATTTGAAAATATTGGTCGGAAGATATCATGTTTGAAGACAAATTGACATGAACTTAGACTATTTCCACTCTTTCTGGTATTTGTTTTGAAGTATGTAATGTACATCTTGTCAAATTATCCCCAATATTAGGCCACACATTCTAGCCTTAATTTGAAAGGTGCTCATCGATTGGTATGATCAATGTTTTCTTCAATGAGCAAAAGAAGGCAAGGCCTAGTTCCTTTAAGTTTGTATGAGGAAATCTTAGATTGGATTAGAGAGAGTTAATATGTGTTCCCTACCTACAAAGCTGTAGTAAGTCTCCCATAAAATAGTTCAGCAAGAAATCAAGGATCAGGATCATGGTTGCTTCCACGTTTTATGGCTCTAGATATAGTTATTTGTATCCTTGTCTGCATAAGGAACATCTCTAGAGCCTCTGCACATTTTTCGGACTCTTAAATGGGAGGGATGCCATTAAGAATTTAAGGGTGTGAGTGAATTGGTTCCGCTTGGGTTTCAGCCAAAATTCAATGATTGCTATTGTGAGATCCCACATCTTGGAGAGGGGAACAAAGCATTCCTTAGAAAGGTGTGGAAACCTCTCCCTGACAAACGTATTTTAAAAAACTGTCAAGCTGACGGCGATACGTAACGGGCCAAAGCAGACAATATCGGGAAGCGGTGGGCTTGGGTTGTTACCAATGGTATCAGAGGCAGACAAAAGGGGGTGGATTGTGAGATCCCACATCGGCTGGAGAGGGGAACGAAGCATTCTTTATAAGAGTGTGGAAACCTCTTCCTAGTAGACGCATTTTAAAACCGTGAGGCTGACGGCGATACGTAATGGGCTAAAGCGAACAATATCTGCTAGCGGTGGACTTGGGTTGTTGCAGCTACCCTTCGTTTTCTTTTTCTTCTTATGAAGAAGATGAATGTGTCTTGAGAAAAAAAATTCCTCTAATAGGTGTAGTAGGAGGTAAAGTGACATTTTCAACTTGATCTGGACTCTTAGTAGGTGTGTTCAAAACTAGAATAATCAAACAAGGGAACCTAACCCCATTCATTTCTTCATAAATAGCAGCTTTATAGTTTGATGTATCAAAATAAGCAAATAAAATTTGAAGTATTTGCTTGGAAACAATTATTTTGTGTATCAGTTCAAATCGACTCAACTCAAATCCATATTCTAATTAGAGTTATTTAGGCGGGGCAAATTTATTGTCCCAAAATTTGGGTCACAGCCTAATCCATGAACATCCAGGTTCTTGTACATTGGGCCTCTAAGTCCATCCCCTGTCTCTATAGATCTTTGTGGTTGTCTTTGTGTCCCTTTTTTTCTTTTTTTCTACGGGAGTGTCCCTACTCAATATAAGTTCAAAGAAAAGATAATCTTGAATGCCATTTTGGTTTTTTCTCCATAAATATAGGTTAGATTATAGACTTGATTCCTTTCGTTTTGCTCATATAGTTTGATAAAACTTTATAAATAGTTTCTACCGTTACGAAGCATATGATTTATCCTATAAAAAGATATTATTCATTTTTTTTATTAGTTTAATAGATATAGTCAAAGATCATGGCATAAGCATCTTACACACCTACTATGATATGAAATATATGGTATATTTATTTACTATTTTTTGAGCTTACTCCCATTTTTAATTTGATCTCATATTTTTAATATACATCTGTCCTATTTCTTTAACACATTCAACTGTCCCTACCTGATAGGAATCCAGCTTGAGTATCCATATTTTAAATTTATATTCGTTTTCTTTTCTAGGGAATAGTGTGTCTTTAGAACTCTTCAAAGTAGTTCCAATATTATCATTGAAAATTGGAGCAGGGGAAATGCACGTGGGGCATTCAAAACACCAAGAAAACAGCCCTTCATCTTTCAAAACAAGATTGTCCATAAAACGCCAAGCACTCTGATCCACCCTTGTTTTTTTCCCCCCCGCCCTTCGAATCCAAATCCCTCTTTGGAATTTTCCCGAGAAAACTCTGAACTTTCCCTGTAAATCTCTCCTGGAATACACCTTTATATTCTTAAGTAGAAAGACAAATAAAAAAAAGTAAAAAAATTGATACCATTTGGATTTTAGAATAGGAGGACTAGTTCCATTAATTTTGTTTTTCCTCTTCTTTTCTTTATGTCGTGCAAGCCTTGTGAGCAGCCTTCATTTCCATCTGGGTCGGTCAAATTTATAGCAATGTTATTAATGATTGAGTGGGGATGCATTATGTCATTAATGTAATGCGTTAAATATTTGATTATTTGTAATCATATCGTTTCCTTTTTTTTCTCCCACCTATGTAGAAAGCTGAAACACGTTCCCTGATTCTAAATTTGAACTCAAGTCCAGCTCAATTACCAAGCTTCCTAATTGACTTACTCAATCTATCTTGACTTCCTTCTTTCAACCATGGCTATAAATGGTGGGACAAGATTCCATCTTATAAACCCTGCCCAGCTGGAATAGTAGTAAAAAAAATGACATAAAATAATAACCAAAATCAAGAGAGAATGCGTTCAGAGTTAGACCATCTCCATTGTAGTTGCGTTTTAAAACCGTGAGGCTGACGTAATGGGCTAAAACGGACAATATCTACTAGCGGTAAACTTGGGTGGTTACAAATGGTATCAGAGCCAGGTTTCGGGTGGTGTGTTAGCGAGGATGTTGGCCCCCGAGGGGGATGGATTGTGAGATCTCACATCATTTGGTGAGGGGAACAAAGCATTTCTTAGAAGGGTGTGGAAACCTCTCCCTAGCTATAGGGATCCCCCGCCTCAACAGAGACATCCACCAACTATGATAAGGAAATGTCGTTGGTTAACTAGGTTCCCTTAACTTTCCCGCACCTGAAAGTAATTCCGTCAACCGTAAGACTAACGTCGATATGTAATGGGTAAAAGGGGACAATATCAACTAGCAGTGGTTTGGGCTCTTACAAGTTTAAACCGTGATTACCCATTTGGAGTTAATATGTGATTACCCATTTGGAGTTAATATGGACAATTAAATGCTATAGGATCAAACGGTAGTTGGGTGATAATAGTTAAAGTGTGTGGAAGCCAACTTCATTCTAAAAATTAAAAAAAGAAAGAAAACTATTACTTAATCACTGAAATTATGTTGAGGTTGATAGATTTGTCAGACTTTTCTTTCTCCATAGTCAGTAATATAAAGGTGAATATAATCTTTATTGGAATGGAAAACATAGGCGATATCGTAAAAAGATATTAATTTATTTATGGGTACTTTTCAATGTTAAATATTGTTTCACCTACCGTCAACCTTGGGGTGAAAAAAAAAAAGAAGCATAGAATAATGTTAAATATAGCACCACTTCATATATGACAATTAAATTAATATGTTAATTTATGTTAAAGGACTTATTAAATTATATATTAACTATTTGTTTATAAACATAAGATAGATATTATTTGATTGCTACCACTGGCACATTTTGGGGAGAGAGAATATGTTGCGCATCGTCTAAAGGTAAAGTAATACTTCGGTAATAAGTAAGGTATCTATCTCTTTTCTTTTTTCTTTTCTTTTTTCATTTTTTTTAATTTCGCTTATAAACAGAATATACATACATATATATATATATATATTTATTTATTTATTTATCACACAATCCAACCTTTTTTCTTAGTTGGATAAGGTAAAGGCCATATTTAACTCGTTGAGTTAAATTATGTGAAAAAATAATTTTAAATATTATCCTATTATTCTTTTTTTTTTTTTAACTTTAGGTACATTACAAACAGATGAGACTTGGTCGAACGTAGAATTTGGAGAATAAAATTGAAAATGGTTTAAATTTCAAAAGTCAAATCATATACGTTGCAAATAATAAATAAATAAACAAGGATTGTAGGAAGGAGTGGCGTCTATAATTTTTTAATATCGAAATATTAAAAAAAGAAAAATCAACAAAATTAATCCATAAATGTCAAGATGGCTATTTTTATTTTTTGATAAATACTACTTTCTTCGTTATTTTATCCATTGAAATAGTTTTCTCATCATTTTTTTATAATGTTTTTTTAAACTTTATTTCAATTTTCTAAACATAAAAATTAATTTCTATAGTTGTACAAAATTAAACTGAAATTTGTAGGCAGAAGCATACTGCCAAATATCGCTCGACGTGTCGAAAATGGGAGAAATTGATCTCTCCCCTTCGGACGTCATATCGGTCGAATGTCGTTTTATTTACTTTTGTTCTTTTCTAATATATAATGATTACTGATTACGGCTAATGCATGTCGTTTTATTTACTTTTCTAATATATGTCGTTTTATTTTATTTGGATTTATATCAAATTTGACAACTTTTGAAGCCAAGGTTTTTAATCTCTCAAATTCGTTTCTTAAATTAGGAGTTTTAGCTTCTAATTTACTTTTTAATCAATCTTCATTATTTAAGTTTGAAGGCTTTTATCCCTCTATAAATAGCTTCTAATATCTATTAGAATTATCAAGATTCTGGATTCTTTTTTATTAGACTTGTTCATTTTATATTAAATAATTTGCAATTATTTTGTCATATATAAATATGTTATATTTCCTCTAATTATTAATAGTCAATTAGCAATGGGTATCTATAGATTATTTAAGTAATCATAATTAAACATTCATTTAATAATTCAAAACAGTTCTCATCTATTTCTATAAGTTTTTCAAAAATTTTGCTAACATCAACGTTTTAATATAAATATCATATCTATTTTAGGTATGATAGTTAAAATAATCAATTATGGTATAATTAAGTCACAAAAACAATTCAAATATTGCAGTTAAAAATGGTAAAATTTAGGAAGTCAAATTTTCTTTTGAAATTTCTATTGACAAAACATTTTAAACTTTTTGGGTGACTGGAGCAATCCTAACCCAACCTTCTATTTTTGGGTTGAGTTGACGGGTTGTTTTTTTAATTATTTAAAAAAAATCATACTTGTCTCTAATACATGTTAGATGTTACCTTAATAACCAACATCTCATAAAACTCAAATATCAAATATTCACAAGTCACAACATATCACGGTCATATATTCTTAATCTTCATAATAATCTAGAGTAAGGTTGGGATGGGTTGTAGAGCTACTTTCAGATTGGTCGAGTTGGTCCAACTAAAAACTATCAACTCACAAACTGACCCAAATATTTGATTTTTCAAAAATTCAATCCAATCTAAAAAAATCTAATCAAACTCAATCCAACCTTTATGGTTTTGGTTGAATAGTTCTAATTGGTCAGATTCTGAGTCATATGAACACCCTAGATATACTAGACTTTTCAAAGCAAAAAATCAAATAGGTGGACAGCTTTAAAAAAAAACGAAACAAAACAAAAATATTTATGAAAGAGATTAAAATTTTGATTCAACAATTGAGCAATCAAATTGTGAAATAATGAAAGAAGTAAGGTTTAAGCAAAACAATTTTGATGTTGAAATGACTTAAAATTGTGTCTCATTCAACTACCTATTATAAATTTCCTCATGCCCTAAGAAAATGACTATTTTTCCCCATATTTATCTATAACCACAAAAATATTAAATTCTTAAATCTTTATTATTTTATTTATTTATTTATTGCTACCTAACCATTTCTTGGATAGTTGGAGAATTCCCAACCTACTTAGGTTATAGCAAATATATACAAATATATATATAATAATATAAAGAAAGTGACATTTATTTTGTTCTTACTTGTGGAAATAAAATTACTCAAATTCAACATTTCCTCATTTTAAAAATACAAAATTTTTAATTCACCAAACCCTTCAATAAGTTTCTTTTTTTAAATAATAAAAATAAACAAATTAATTCATATCGTTCTTTAGGTTAAATTATAATGTCGGGTCCATACCAAGTATGTGATTTTGTCAAAATAGTCCTTGCATGGTAAAAAAAAATTATCTTTCAAATTTGTGTAATGATTCACGGGATTTTCATTTTTTTTTATGGTAAGTGTTCTTCGTGTTTTTCTTTAGTACCTGTTGTTATATTCTCGGTTTAATGTCAGGACACACTCTCCAATAGTATTTTTACTTTGTAATGTAATAGCACAGTTAATTACAAAAATTTAGTCTCGAGAAAATTTAACAACGAATAGATATGCGTAGGTCAGAAAGTTTTGTAGAGTACTACTTAAATAAAACACGACTTTAAAATTTTAATTTTAATAAACAACCTTAAACTTCCATGTTTCAGTAAGATTATGTGGGACCACTTCTTCCACATATATTATTTTTTATTTTAAAAAAAAAAACAAAAAAAAACGATAAAACAGACATGTGGAATTTTATTTTTCACTAAGATACTGTGAAAAATATTGCCACGTCGGATAATGTGGGCCCCGAATGACATGGGAAGGAAGAGACTAATTCTCCCTTGGAGCTGTCATTCTTTGACTTTCAAGAACTTAACAGGTTATTTTAACAAAACCCCCCACCATATAATCCCAAAAAAAGAAAAAAAAAATTATTAAAGTTATTTCATTACATTTTATATTTCTTTTTATTATTATTTAATCAATTTTAATAAAAACTAATTAGAAGCTAATTTTGAGTTTAATTAAAAATACAACACTAAATTTAAAATTTTAAAAATTTAAAAGTATATTGACTTGAACAGAGGAAAGTCAAAATATAAGGACAAAAATGGTATTTTGTACTTATATTATTAATTTAGAGAAAATTGTTTTAAAAAAAGGAAAATATGAAAATAAAAAATATAAATATAGAGAGGGGAGGGCCCGGAATTTCGTGTCATTGGTTCAGAGTTGAAGGTAGAGAGAGAGAGGGAAGAGAAAATAAGAAAAAGAAGAGAGAGAGAGGTTAGAGAGAGAAAGAAAGAGAGAAAAAGAAAGAGAGAGAAAGGACATTTTTTTCTCTCTTTTGGCCTAAAACCCTGTTTTTCTCTGTTTCTCTGTCTTTCTCTAGATTTTCTCTCTCTACAAGGTCACTCTCTCTCTCTCCTCCTCCTCCTCCTCTTCCTCCTCTTCTTCTTCTTCTTCTTCTTCTTCTTCCTCCTCTTTGTCTTTTCACCTTGATCTCCACCTCCACTTTTTTTCTCTCTCTTTTTCCACCCGCTCATGGGTGGATTTGCCTCTTGATTCTTCCAGGTAACAGTTTCTTTCCGGTTTTATGGATTTCTTGCTTTGCTTGATTGTTCGTGAAAATTTGCTGTTATTGGCTTCGAATTGTGTTATTGTGTGAGGAATTTGTTTGAGATGACGATTGTATCAATATTTGAGCTCTACATTATTGATATTTAGTAATAATCGTGTTTTTCCTCATTTTTCTGTTTAAATCGTGATTTTGCACAATGAAGATTAAGATTTGTGGTTAATTCAATCCGTGGAGATGTGTTTTCTGTTGTTTTAGCATCTTCTTTTCATGCCTTTCTGTTTTGTGACGTTTGGATTTGTTATTAGGAATTAATCGATTTGTTTCGAGGACATTAGCTGAAATTCGACTTTCTCCTTCTCTTTGTGTGATTGAATTGTTCTTCGTGATTTACGTTGATGATTATGAGATGGATTTGAAGTCGGCTCAAATGTTTGCTTGAATGTGGCCGTCTAGGGCATCCGGTTGCTGCTGGTGGATGATTTCTTTGTTAATTCATTCATACGGTTATGTTTAGGCTGCAAATGGAGAAATTTCAGTAAGGACATTGGTTTCCTTATCATATATCTTTCAAGATGAAAATCGAGTCGATGAGACGGGGAAGAATAAGGGAGAGGATCCGGCGGAGCCATCTCTATACATTCGGTTGCCTCCGGTCACAGAGTGCACATGAGGCCGACGATTCGAATCCATTAACAGGACCTGGTTTTTCACGAATTGTCTGTTGTAACCAACCTCATCTCCATGAGAGGCAGCCATTGAAATACTGCTTCAATTACATATCCACAACAAAGTATAATGTTCTTACTTTCTTGCCTAAGGCTCTCTTTGAGCAATTCAGGAGAGTTGCCAATTTGTATTTTCTTTTGGCTGCATTGTTGTCCCTCACACCAGTTGCCCCATTTTCTGCCATGAGCATGATTGCTCCTCTGGTATTTGTTGTTGGTCTCAGTATGGCTAAAGAAGCTCTCGAGGACTGGAGTCGATTCGTGCAGGATATGAAGGTTAATCTCAGGAAAGTGATTGTTCATAAAGGGGACGGTGTTTTTGGTCATAGACCTTGGCACAAGATTCGTGTAGGAGACATAGTGAAAGTAGAGAAGGATCAGTTCTTTCCCGCTGATCTACTTCTTTTGTCATCGTGCTATGAGGACGGTATATGTTACGTGGAAACAATGAATTTGGATGGGGAGACTAATCTCAAAGTAAAGAGATCTTTGGAAGTAACCTTACCATTGGATGATGATGCTACCTTCAAAGACTTTACTGGAAAGATTTACTGTGAAGATCCAAACCCAAATCTTTACACATTTGTAGGTAACTTGGAGTATGATCGGCAGATTTATCCTCTTGATCCTAGCCAGATTCTCCTCAGAGATTCTAAATTGAGGAACACAGCTTATGCCTACGGGGTGGTGATATTTACTGGACATGATAGTAAAGTCATGCAGAATGCTACAAAATCTCCTTCCAAAAGAAGTAGAATAGAGAGAAAAATGGACAAGATTATTTACATCCTTTTTACCCTTCTTATATTGATATCATCAATGAGCTCAATAGGTTTTGCTGTGAAGACAAAGTACCAAATGACTGACTGGTGGTACTTACAAACTACTGGTGATGATCCACTGTATAACCCTCGTCAGCCAACCTTATCAGGGCTCATACATTTGATCACTGCTCTTATACTCTATGGATATTTGATACCGATCTCGCTATATGTTTCCATCGAGGTTGTTAAGGTTCTACAAGCTTCCTTCATTAACCAAGATATTAACATGTATTGTGAAGAGACTAGCAATCCCGCTCGAGCTCGGACTTCAAATTTGAACGAGGAGTTGGGTCAGGTAGACACGATCCTATCTGACAAAACTGGCACTTTGACTTGTAATCAGATGGACTTTCTGAAATGTTCCATTGCTGGGACTGCATATGGTGTTAAATCTAGTGAGGTTGAACTTGCAGCTGCAAGGCAGATGGCATATGACCTTGACGAGCAGGATGCAGATTATTCTGATGTTGTTGTGCAAAAAAATAGCCGACAGTCTTCCATGGCATGGGACGGAAAAGAATCGGAGATCGAATTGGAGACTGTTCTTACTTCAAGTGATGTCAAAGAGCAGAAGTCTGCCATTAAGTATTTTGGTTTTGAGGACAGCCGTCTAACAAATGGAAACTGGTTGAATGAGCCTAATCATGATGTTCTTCTATTGTTCTTCAGAATTTTAGCAATTTGTCACACTGCAATTCCTGAGCTGAATGAGGAAACTGGTGCTTTTACTTATGAAGCAGAGTCCCCTGATGAAGGTGCTTTTCTTGTTGCAGCAAGAGAATTTGGTTTTGAGTTTTGTAAGAGAACACAATCAACCTTGGTTGTGCGTGAAAGATATCCTTCTCCTAACCAAATAGTTGAAAGGTAAGAATAAGATAGTTCCTTGATTAAGTTTCTTAGGCCCATTTTTCCATGAATTCTATGCTTCATGCGTTGCTGATGATGTGTCTTGGGAATTTTTACAGGGAATACAAAATTTTAAATCTTTTGGATTTCACTAGCAAGAGAAAAAGAATGTCTGTAATTGTTAGGGATGAGTATGGCCATATTATTCTTCTCTGCAAAGGTGCTGATAGGTGAGTCTCATCATTAGAGGCTCTTATGGATCTTTTTGAGAGAATTTCATAGAGATATCGACTGCATTTTTCGTTTTTTTTTTTTTGTCTTTTTTGGATTTCTTAGTACTTATAACTCCAATCTTGCAGCATCATCTTCGATCGACTATCGAAGAACGGAAGAATGTATGAGGAAGCAACCACAAGGCATTTGAATGAATATGGAGAAGCTGGGTTGCGTACTCTGGCACTTGCTTATAGAAAGCTCGAGGAGTCCGAGTATACTGCTTGGAACAATGAGTTTCAGAAGGCTAAAACGTCCATTGGAGGTGATAGAGATGCAATGCTCGAGCGAGTGTCCGACCTCATGGAACGAGAATTAACCCTTGTTGGTGCTACCGCTGTGGAAGACAAGTTACAGAATGGGGTGAAAACAATATCTATTTACATTATTGTTTTTGTTACTATTCTCGTTTCTTTTCTTTAAACTAGGCTTATGTTTTTGTTGTAGGTGCCCCAATGCATTGATAAACTTGCACAAGCTGGTCTTAAGATCTGGGTTTTGACAGGAGATAAAATGGAAACTGCCATCAATATAGGGTCAGTCTTGTATCATATATGGCATGTTCAAACATATAAGTTCATATGCTAAGCAAAAGACAATCATTGTTTGTGTCTGCAGATATGCATGCAGTTTACTTCGACAGGGAATGAAGCGGATTTGCATATCAACAAGCTCAGATTCTTTAGCTCAGGAAGGAAAAGAGGTATGTAATACTTTGAAAGAGAGCACAGGGAACTTGCTACAGGAAAATTGATTTCATACGATTTTGGCCAGGCCATGAAAGAATATATTTTGAATCAAATCACCAACGCCTCGCAAATGATCAACCTGGAGAAGGATCCACATGCTGCGTTCGCTTTAATCATTGATGGAAAGACTCTAACGTATGCTCTCGACGATGATATGAAGTTTCAATTCCTTGGACTCGCTGTTGATTGCGCGTCGGTCATTTGCTGTCGTGTCTCCCCCAAGCAAAAAGCCCTGGTAGGACTTCCTTCCTGGTTTTATGGTTAACCATCTTGTATACTGTACTCCTGGTGTATCATATATAAGCAGTTCATTGAGTGCAAAACTTAGTCATGAACTGTTGATTTCGACTTTTGACCTCTGTTCGGGGGCGTTTCTGCAGGTAACAAGGTTAGTGAAAGAAGGTACTGGGAAAACCACTTTGGCAATTGGTGATGGCGCAAACGATGTGGGAATGATTCAAGAGGCCGATATTGGTGTCGGTATCAGCGGGGTTGAAGGTATGCAGGTAGGCACAAAGGACTCTCCTTTCTAAACTCAACTAAATAAATATCCCTATCTCTCTCTCTCTCTTTTTAACTCCTGATTCTCTCAGGCTGTGATGGCTAGTGATTTCTCTATTGCCCAATTTCGGTTTCTTGAAAGGCTTCTGGTAGTCCATGGTCATTGGTGCTATAAGAGGATAGCGCAAATGGTAATGTTGTTATGTTCAAAGCAAGTTTGGCTTTCAAGAAATCAAGGCTCCACCAACCAATTATGATCTAACAAGGTCATTTTCATTTTCAGATATGCTATTTCTTCTACAAGAATATCGCATTCGGATTAACGCTGTTCTACTTCGAAGCATACGCGGGATTTTCTGGGCAATCAATATATGATGATTTCTACATGCTATCATTTAATGTCATACTCACCTCATTGCCTGTAATTTCCCTTGGAGTTTTTGAACAAGATGTCTCTTCTGAGGTGTGCCTACAGGTAAACACAAACATTTTAAACATAGATCAGAAAACTGATGTGTTCATGTGACTAACCATCATCGATCTAGCAGTTCCCTGCACTGTATCAGCAAGGACCCCAAAACTTGTTCTTTGACTGGCCTCGGATTTTCGGATGGATGGGGAATGCTGTCTACTCCTCCATAGTTACTTTCTTCCTCAATCTCATCATCTTCTACGACCAGGCATTCCGCTCAGGCGGCCAAACTGCCGATATGACTGCTGTCGGAACCACCATGTTTACCTGCATCATATGGGCAGTAAATTGCCAGATTGCCCTCACAATGAGCCACTTCACCTGGATCCAACACCTTCTCGTCTGGGGTAGTATCGCCATGTGGTATTTGTTCATCTTACTCTATGGAATGGTAATATCCTCTGGGAATGCCTATAAAATATTTGTTGAAGCATTAGGACCTGCCCCTGTTTACTGGGTAGCCACCATTTTAGTAACAATTACCTGCAATCTCCCATATCTTGCCCATATATCCTTCCAGAGAAGCTTCCATCCAATGGATCATCACATAATCCAAGAAATCAAATACTACCGAAAGGATGTGGAAGACACACACATGTGGACCAGGGAACGATCAAAAGCAAGGCAAAAAACCAAGATAGGATTCACAGCCAGAGTAGAAGCTAAGATCAGGCAGCTAAAAGGAAAGCTCCAAAAGAAGCACTCTTCCCTTGGAGGTCCTCCAAATGGTACTATTTCATGAAAATATCATCTCCCCTCCACGTAAATCTTCATTTTTTCTGGATTTTTTTTCCCTTAGAGTCCGGCCATTTGAATCTTTTTCTTTTCCTTTTGAATTTTTTCTCCTGTTATGGCAAATGGGCTATTGGCATCCCATTTGGTTATAGAAAAAAGAATGTGCTTCTGGAGCTTTTATATGTACCATAACTTAAAAAAAGGATTTGAAATGTGAAGTGCTTGTAGAATAGCTGATACCCTTAAAGCCTCCTGCTGTTCCCCATTCTTTCCCCTTTGCTCTGTTTGTATATCCCCTTACTGATAGCTATGAGATTCAAGAACTGACCGTGTCATCTCTCATTCAACTCTGTTTCAATCATTCTAATCATCTAAATTTATATATGGATTCTTATTGTATCATCTGCTTTCACAATCATTGATGATCTTTCATTCAACTCTGTCAAATTTGATCTGTTCATTCCTGATATGACCATTTGATTTACTGAACTATGCATAGGTTCAACAATTTCATCCTTCAACCATGGTTGTTAGGATTAAGACATATCAACTTAAGCATTAAGACATATATCAACTTAAGCATTGCTCTTAACCTCCAATAATTTGAGCCAAATTTCTCGAGTTGATTATTGGTAATGAGCTTAATGAGTTTATTTATGTAACGGTCCAAGCCCACTGCGAGCAGATATTGTCTTCTTTTAGCTTTTCCTTTCAAGCTTCCCCTCAGTTTTTGGAGAGGTTTCCACACCCTCAAGAATGTTTCGTTCTCCTACCAAACTGATGTGAGATCTCACAATTCATTCCCTTCGAAGCCCGTTCCCTTCTCTAATCAATGTGGGACCCCTCAATACACCTCCTTTGGGGCCAAGCGTCCTTGCTGGCACACCATCTCGTGTCCACCCTCTTCGGAGCTCAACTTCCTCGCTGGCACACTGTCCGGAGTTAGCTCTGATACCATTTGTAACTGCCCAAGTTCACCGCTAGCAAATATTGTCTTCTTTGGGCTCTCTTTCGAGTTTCCCCTCAATTTTTAAAACGTTAGGGAGAGACTTTCACTCTCTTATAAAAAATGTCTCGTTGTTCCCCACCGCCACCGTCATCCCCATCATCTACAGCTGAAGATTTACGCTGTGCTTCAACACCGACTTCAACCTACAAAATTTTCAAAGCCCGATTTGATTTATAGGTTTGCGATGAGTGAGAGAAGCAAACATGATAACAATTATTGGCATGTGAAACTGTCTCCAAAGTCTGAACTGAATCATTCATGCCATCTTCTGACTCTTCCACTCCTCTGCTTTTTTGGGTCTCTAATGGTGTCGGTGGGGAAGGACATGGAAAAATCTGGTGAAGAAAACCATCATTTCAAACAAAACCCAGTTTTCTTTTCCCCATTTCCCCCCCAAATTATGAACACACAAACTGATTCTAATATATTACAGAGACCCCTTTCAATATATCAAGAAAAAAACAGAGCAAATCGACACCACTGATAACATAGTTACAATTACAGGACTCAATGGAATCTGAGAAAACCATACTCCAAACTCAAACTTTCATTTCTTTACGAACTTAAGGAACAGCCAATTTTGAAGATCGTCTGAAGATTCATCATATAGTTACATATTCAGGAAATTAAAGATCCAAAACAAGAACTCACACAACAAAATGACTGTTTATATCACCTCCATCCATAGATTACATGAGTGTAAGTGTTCTTAATCCACCTGAAACTCTTTCGCAGAGACCCTTTCATCTTCCCTTCCACTGCATAAACCTTATATCCAGCAACCCTTGTCTTCCTCTGCAGTTCTGGATCCTTGAAACTCCAGCTTTTAGAAGTTGACCCAATATTGCTTTTGGCTTTCTTCATTTTCATCTCTTTGTCTGGTTGATTTTGCTGCTGCTGCACAGAACCTGCATAGCTGACACTGTAAGACCTCAGATCTTGCATGTTTGTTGGGGCAGCCTTGTTCTCATGGTAGCTTTCAATCTGCATTCTGCCTTCTCTGCAAGATTTGGATCTGAAATCCTCCATAGCCAAACTTCAAAGAAAACAGAGAATTTGAAAGTCTCGAGGCTAAATTGGGAAGGGGGAAGGAAAAATGGTTCTGGGTCTGCTTGTTATGATGGTTATAGATCAGGATAACGTGTATTTATAATCGCTAGATTGGAGGATTTGAGGATCCAGGCGTATATAATAAATTTTTGGGATTGCCATTTACAATTGTCTTCACCTAAGGGCATTGCATGAGCTGCGAAATGTTGACTCTTTGGCACGTGGAATAGTCATCAAGTCGACCTCATGCTTAAATTAAAAGCACTTCAATGGAGGCTCACAACATACCCTTTCCATCAAGTCAAGCCAACATGGTCATGAAAGTGAGTGGCTACAACAGCTCCTTGTACTCTTATTACAAACTTTTCTTAGGCTATCTCATTCTTAAATAAAGTTAACGTTGTAAGAAAAATTTCTACTTTGTAGTTTGAAAAATACGAGATTTTGAATATTCCTTTCATTTATTGGTTGTTGGTTAAGATCTTTTTAAAAATGATATGGAGTATGGTACTAGAAATTTTGGCAAGTCTAATGGGTACTATGGATTGTTATTAAGACGCTATACTGAAGAATTATTTACAGAACAAGTCAGATAAAGAAACCGACAAAGTCAGGACAAAAAATCTTTACTTTTTATATCGTAAGTTTTACCGTAGTATGATTTTATCAGTCGAGAATTGAACACTTACGTTTAGGAAGATGGGTAATAAAGTTGTTGATTGATGGAGTGAATTTGGTGTAACTGCCCAGCAAATGGATGGGAGGTTTTCAAGACCTAAATCTCTACACCATTTCCATTATTGCAGTCCTTTAGAGTACACAAAAGTTGATCCTATGGCCCTCAATTCTTAGCTAACTGCAGCTGTATCCTCTCTTCCATCCAATTCATAGCCCCCTTTTTCTTGTTTGATAAAGGGAGAGGGCTCTAAGCACAATCTTTCATCAAGACGGTCCATTATGGGTGAATGATCCAAGGTTGTGGCAATCAATTAGGTGGCCCTAAGGGGCATCATAAAGAGGGTAAAAGGGCATTGGCCTCATGCAATAATGAGTTATTTGGAGGACTTTTTAGCATAGTTTGACTTGTGTGGCGATGGCGGTGGCCATGGGGTGATGTGCCTATGCCTTTTGTTGCCGTAATCCCTAAGTAACTATTACACTTGATAGCGGTAAGCAAGGAAAACAGAGGGAACTATTAGCCATCTACAATGCCAATGCTAATAATGATGCTTTATTTGGAAAAGGCGAACCTTTGAGCTATAGCTATTCAGATTAATAGTTACATTGATTTCTAAGGCATTAATCTTTGCATAAATATACCTGTCCTGCTAGCCGAAGCCCCCCAAAGATACGTTCAACTGAACTTGCAACATCAAACACAATTATTTATATTGATATTGTAGTGAGTCAGACTAGTAGCCTACCGTTTGGCGTTCACCAGCACTATCAGGGGGTGAGCAGTTAGGTTCGGTCCAATGTTGGGCAAAACACGAGACCAAACCACAAATAAATTCAGCTCGACATCATCTAAATCTTGCACAGAAAGCAGATCATACATGATAAACAAAATGTCAGTTTGATAATGAAAACAAAGTTAAGCTAATGGGGGGGAAGGGGAAGAGTTCTGGTGGGAGGCTAAATAGTTCACTTCAGAGATAAGAGAAATCCCATCCCTATAAACAACGAAACAAAACAAAAAATAATAACAATAAGCCAAACAAACAAAACTTCCTCATAGGAGATCTGCAACATTAGCTGGCAGCTCTTCAATGACCACATTATAGAACTTCTGAATATCAAAAAGCATTCTCTCATCGTCGTTTGTAACAAAATTGATGGCGACACCTTTTCTTCCAAATCGACCACTTCGACCAATACGATGAAGATAGTTTTCGGGTTGGGTAGGCAAATCATAATTTATGACAAGGGAGACTTGCTGAACATCAATACCACGAGCCAACAAATCAGTTGTAATAAGAACTCGAGAAGAGCCAGAGCGAAATTCGCGCATGATTATATCTCGAGTGTTCTGGTCCATGTCACCATGGGTGGCAGATACAGTATGGTCTCGGCTTCTCATCTTGTCTGTGAGCCAATCGACCTTACGACGTGTGTTAACAAAGATAACACTTTGAGTGATGGCCAGAGTCTCATAGAGATCACAAAGAGTTTCAAGCTTCCAATCTTCCTTGTCGACATTTACGTAAAATTGTTTGATACCCTCCAAAGTAAGCTCATCACGTTTTACTAAGATTCGGACTGGCTTATTCATGAACTTCCTAGTGATCTCCAAAGCTTCGGGTGGCATTGTGGCGGAGAAGACCCCAACTTGAATTTTTGATGGCAAAAGCTGGAAAATGTCATAAATCTACAACCACAAAAAGAAGTAACATAGAAGCAATTAGAAATTTAAACTCTTAACACAAATGCTGAGAACAAAATACCCCTGCAAACAACGGCCAAGGATCTGACTTTCAAAAAGCATGAAAAAGAATTCAGCACTCATGAACCTAGTAATACAATATTTATGTCGATTGCCTTCCTACTAAACACAGTCATCATGAAGTTACTACTCTAGCGTGTATCTTACTGGGTAATGTACATTATACGATTTAAAAGGAGTACACTCGAATGGTTTAATACTTCATTAGTATTGACCCAATTCACCTGGAAAAGAGATCTCAAAAGCTACACTCTAGATATAAACCCAAACGTTGAAACATATCTATTAACTACCTACCTAAAGCCGACAGAATGAAGCAAAATGAACTTAGAAAATGTTTGCATCGAGATAAGAAATTCACCTGATCTTTAAAACCACGAGAAAGCATTTCATCAGCTTCATCCAATACAAACATCTTAATAGAATCCGGGCGAAGAGACTGCCTCCTTAACATATCAAACACACGACCAGGTGTTCCAACTACAACGTGAACACCAGCTTGAAGAATGCGTTGATCCTCACGGACACTTGTCCCTCCCACACAAGCATGAACCTTAACACCAAGATAATCTCCAAGAGCTCTCATAACCTTCTCAATTTGTTGAGCGAGCTCCCTAGTTGGTGCCAGAACTAAAGCCTGGCACTGGACTAGATCATAATCAAGTTGCTGCAGTATCCCAGAGCAGAAGGTTGCAGTCTTCCCAGTACCAGACTGAGCCTGCTGAATCACATCAAGGCCTTTGCAGAATGGAACAATACCCCTTTGCTGAATTGCAGATGGCTTCTCAAAACCTTAAGAAGTGGGGGAAAACCCTTGGAATTATATAGGAAATTACAAGGAAGATTTGAGACAAAATGAGTTGAAAAAATGAAACAAAGTATATACCATAAGCATAAATGCCTCTAAGGAGGTTTTCTTGCAGCCCCATTGAATCAAAACTTTCATAAACTTCATCATATGAGGTAAAATATTCCTGGCCTTCTGCTGAAAGACTGCAAGAAGAAAGTAGAACTGTAAATACACATGAAGGGGAAAAGACCAATGGTAAAGGCCAATTGTAAAAAACGGGAAAAACAAATTACATCTCATTCATTTTAGAATCATATTGGCGAGAATCAAATTGGGATCCTTCTGGAGCCAAACCTGCCATGGCTGTAAGTACAAAATAGGGGAAAATATAAGCAAGAGAACAGGGAACATTAAGATGAACAGAAAAACAAATACAATATCCCGAATTATCAGGAAACGAAATTGTAAAAACCACAATCATTTTATCAACTGGACCAACAGACAAATAAAACAACATTATGAAATTGTCCAAAGCTAATCTGAGAAAGGAAATCTGTAACAGAAAAGCCAAACTTGCATTCCACATAAACAGGAGAACAAGCATTAAATTTCTGTCTCAGTGTAGGAAAAGGACTTAAGGCCATCTGATATTTATTTATCAAGAAAAAAAATCCTTAGAACCAGACACCGCTTTAACCTTTTCCCAAAGCCGAAGCCATAATTCCTCCAATAATTTACACTCGCAGTTCCACAAGGTAGGGCAACTAAAATCCACATAACTAATTCATTGCGTCAAAATACACATGAACAGAATCATGTAACTTAAGGAAACGATTACAACTCATAAACAAAGAAAAACATATCAACAAACTCGATAAGCGAGAACAGATTAGCGCCAAATGTCAATAGAAAAAGGAAAATCAAAGAGAACTCATCGTTGTTCGAGGGTAAAGAAAAAGATATCCATAACCAAAGAAGTGACCTACATATACAACCATGTTCGTCCCCTGAAACTATAGAAGAAACGAAGGTAAGAATTAAAGTGGAAAAAGAAGCATACCTGCAGATTGATAGAGGAAAATGAGGAAGATGGAAGGGAAAGAGATTGAAGAAAGGGCGGTAGGGTTTGCCAAACTCCTCGGATCTGATCCGTGGAGTTGGAGGCGAGTGTTGGGCAAAGCGCAGCGAGCGAAAAAGAGATATTTTACAGAAAACTGTTAGGTTTTTGTAGAGCCTTCGACTCAGAATAATTAACCAGAATTCCAAAACTGTCCCTGCTTTATGATAAATAAATTTATTTTGTTTCATAAATAAAATATTTTTTAAATTTTTATTAAATTATTTAATTTTAGATAATTAATTATTATTCTTCTTTTTTTGTTTTATTTTGAGAGAGATTATTGAAATAATTTTAACTAATAAAAATGTAATTTAATTTTGACTAATGTACTCTAAATTTTAAAATTTTAGGATTTTAAGTTTATTTAGTAATAAATATTAATAATTATTCTTAAATAAATGAATTAATATAAATAAGCTTTTAATTTTAAATATTTAGTACAATTTATCGGTCAAAAATCAAATGTAATGGTGGAGTCCATAGATTAAATTAAATAAGTATATTATAAAATTATATAAGTAAAAAAAAAACTAAAAGGGTTATAAAAAAAATAATAAATCTAAATAAGTGAACAAATTTTTAAAATCATATTTAAAATTATATAAAATTATATAATTGGGCTCACCGAACTCAGTGTCCAACTAGACCGGACACTAGACCTAAGACAGCTCATTATTCGCACACATAAGAATGACTACACTTAGCTAGATGATCGCTTGTGGATGTATATAATAAAATGATGTAAAATTCACAAGAATAAGTGGCAAGTATACACTATCACAAGTATCAAGTAATAAGTAAATTATCGATTCCACAAGGAACCTATCTTTTTGGTTAATTTTATCGCTGGAAATTAAGTGAGTTTTTCGGTAACATTCAAATGGATGTTGGTGATTGTAACCACTTAAACGAAACTAAAACAGAGTGCCACTGCTGTCGAAAAATAGAAAATGATGAGAAAATCAATTATAATGAAGAAGGTTCGGCTAGGAGAGATTAAATAGATAAGTTGTTGAGTTTTGTGGTAAATTTTAGTTCCTTTTAATAGATTCCCAAGCCCACTTCCGAGGGTCATGAATGGTGATTATTTTCATAATCGTTGTAATTTCTATTAACAAGGCTCTAGGAGAAGAATTATTCATAACCCTTCTATTACCCTTCAAGTCTCCTTGCTATGGAACTAGAGTATTAAAGAGGATTTCATTGCTCCCTCTCTTCTCCCGAATAAGAGAACACCTATGTATGTAAAGTAGCTAATTAAACACACATGTAAATCATTAACAACAACTTTTTAATAAACTAAAATCATACCGTCAACATACTTAAACTATATAAAACTCTCTCGCCTCCCCTGTAAAGTTTAGCTCTCCATACAAGCTGAATTAAACAGAGGAATCCGCATCTCAATCATGTAAAATTGATGGAATGAGAAAAGAGAATAAGGAAATAGAGAGTTATCCCGGTTTGTTGCCATTCGTCAATGGAAGTTCCCTTCTCTTGAGCTCTCACGTCCACCTCTTTGCCCTAATCAATCCTTGTTGGTCTCCTTTTCCTTCTGTTGTCAACGGCTGCTGGATTAGGGTTTTCTTCTTCTTCTCTGGTTTCACAGCAGTTCACTGCAGTAGAGGTTGCTGCTGTGAAATTCGATTTTTCTCCCTAAGTGTGGCTCCCCTCCTCTTGGTCTTCCTTTTCCTTTTATATTGAGCATGGGTTTCCTTTTAGGCTAAAAAGGAATAAGTTGTCCACGTAGGATGGTAATCAATGACCCACTTGGACTGCTGATGTGGATTTAAAATTTCCATGTCATCCCCCATTTATTTCCAAATTTGCTACTCTCTCATGTTTCAGCATAAATGTCTGAGATTTTACCACATAACTCAATTAAATGTACAAGATCGATTTATGCCAAATCATATTTTTTTTATGTTGGACCGCAATAAACGATTTCATGCTCACTAAGTAGAATAAATGGGGTAAATAATGAGAAAATGGTGAATAAGAGTGCCATATTAAATACAAAAAGACTTATATGACTCTACTTTTGAAAAGTTATCACACCCCCAAACTTAGATTGCTCATCCTTGAGCAATCATTCTCTCCACTCTCTTTTTTTTTTCTTCTCATTAACAAAATGTTTGTAGAGTATTCATCAAAGGCATGATTTAGATCACATTTTTTTATATTCTTTCCTCAAATTAGTTTTTCCCCACATTTCACCCTACACTTATCACCAAATCTTACCGGAGAAATAACACATTTCTCACTTCCACCGTATTCCCCAAAACACTTCTAAAATGATTACCATTCCTTTTACCTTTGCTTTTGTGATTTGGCTTCATAATTTATTTCATTAACTTTCTCGACAAATTTTTTTTCTCCCAAGAATCCTTCAAGTCATCCCCTATCCTCTGGGTGCCTCCACTTGTGGTGCAAATCACCTAAGTTTTCAAGGGATGACTATATAGGCTAACACTCATTCTCCCTTAGCTCGACTCTTTTGCTAGCATCCTGTAGTTTTTAGTGTGGCCACATTTGTGATGCAACTCACCTGAACAATAAGGATAGCTTTCTCTCTGTTTTTTTTAGATCCCAATTACCTTCGATTCAGACACCTCCATTGGTGATGCAGATTGCCTGACAACGAGCAATTAAGACAATTTGTTTGCTTTCCATTTTTTTTTTCATTGAGAGCTCAAGCTTTAGGTTGAAGAGGAGTGATCTCGGGTATGATTTTATTTATTTATTATTATTTTTTTGTATGGGGGGCGATGGAATTGCTTATACCCCCAAACTTAAACTAGCAATTGTCCTCGATAAGCATTAGTGTGGGTGTGGAATCATTCTTAAAAATAGATTGAGGTGCAGAAGCTCTTGGTTATTGTTTTTGTTCGGAAAATGGTCCAAAGGTCGGGTGAATTATGGGAATTCTTTCTGATTAGGGTGGATTATGATAGATTGAATCCTCACCTTAACTTTGATGAATACTCTTCAATTTGAGCTTCAATTTCCTTAACCCCTTGTTTTCTTTTATAAAAAAACACACCACTCACCTTACTGTTTTATTTATCCATTAAAGCATTTGACAATCCCTACTTCTTGCACAAAACATCATGACTACATATGAAAAAAAAATGCATGATCTATTATCCTTCCTAAAACTTTATGTTTCTAGGGTGCATGCATGTGCATGATTCAAAATTATATGCAGTCAACACAACAAAACAAACACAACAAAAACAAACATAACATAATGATGCATGCTTCTAAATCAGACAACAAGGTTATAAAGGGTTAGAGGAAGTGTTTTCTTCCTTATCTACCACATGTGATGATTCTTTGCGGCTCCACTCTTTAAAAATATATTTTGGAAAACTTGGGAATGCTGAATTTTTGGACTTGGTTCTTAAGGCTTTATGTATTTCCTCATCCCTCTTTTTGACATAAGACCAATACACCTTGCAACTCCCTTCACTATTTTCGCACCAGTTGAGTAAAGCCTCTTGTTGTTTCAGCAGTTGATCCATATCGTCTGTTGCTCTGTTGTCCCTCCTCTTACCACTACTGGTGCCATCGGTTTCTATGTAGTCCATCAAATTTCTTGCCTCAAGTTTTTCTTCTTCCTCATCAAAAAGGATTGCAGCCTCCAGGCACAACATGGTTATCAGCTGTGGAAAAAACAGCCTTCCCACTTTCTTACTTGCACATTTGACAATCTCATCCGCTACGATCTTACCCACATCGATGCTCAAATTCATTATGATTGCATACACCAGTAAAACTATGTCAGCTAACAATGTAGTATCATGTGTAGTGGGTAGTAAGTTGGTTTTTACGAAGGCAGCCCAAACTTTTGCTTCGGGGTTGAGGTCTGTTGCTATTATCGTCCTTGCTCCTCCTCTCGAGAGCTGCCACAGTGTTCCTTCTATGGCTACCATTTTCAAGGCCATCTCAAGTTGATCATCCGATGGAGCTAGCACCATTTCGTTGAAGGTGGTGTGCTCAAAAGATTGTAGGTGAAACAGTTGGTTGATGGCTTTAGGGCTCCAATCAACTATTTTTCCTCTTACTAATGTTGTGTACCCTTCCACTTGATCAATATGTGCGTAAAACTCCTTCACTATCGGCACTATAGCTTGTTCCCTTTGATGACAGAACATCTCCCACCCTAGATCGTTGATGGCGTTAAGAAAGGATTCTGGAAATGTAGGGTAGAATGCTAGGAACCTTCTTTCCACCAACACCACTCTTGACTTGAGACACTCATACCTGTTGTACGCCTCCTCGTTTGCGATTATTCCTTTTTGTGTTGGGAGGTTCTCCATTTTGTTCTTGCCCTTTTCTCTTCGTTTCGAACCGGTGTCCGTTAGGAATAGATCTTGATTTATTTCTTGTAATTCATCGTGCTGCACTTCTTCCTTCCCTCGCACCGGTTTTTTTCCTCTCTTGTTCTCGGTGCCATGATTGTCGGTTGCAAGCTGAATTTTTATCTTTGGTTGCTTGTAAGTGCGAAGGTGAATTCGCAATATTGGGTTATCTCCTTCCTTGTGGAAGTAGGTTCTATATAAAACAAAAGATAGCTTCTTATGGAAGTAAATTTTCAAAAAAAAAATTTTAACAACAGTGTGATGTAATTTCTTGACAGCACGCTGCTATACTATTTTGTAGAACAGCAGTCTGCTGTCCTTTTTGTATAACAGCAGTCTGCTGTCATTTCTTGACACGCTGATGTAAATTTTTTTTTACATTAAATTGGTGTATTTTTTTCTTTTTTTGTTTGACAGCAGATTGCTGTTAAGTTTCCCTTTTTCTTGTTTGACAACAGATTGCTGTCATCTTTTGTGTTGATACTTTGACTTGAGGTTTCGTGAGAAATTGCACAACAATTAGATCAAATTCATGCAAATGAGGGAGAACACGGTACTTTATGGCAGCATACACCGAAAGAGAATAACTTTGTCACTAATCACAACCTAGTATGTACCAAGTGTAATTAACCTCCTTACTACTTTGAAATTAGCCTTTTTAACCATATCAGAATCCTCCTAATTCATCTACAAAAAATTGGCTACTTACTTGTGGCATGCGAGTCATTCATGATAAAAAGGTAAAATAACATCTAAAAAAAACTACTATTCTAAGATAAGTGAAGATAACTATTTAAAAACGACTATAAGTGCATAAATGAAAGGAGAAGGAAAACTAACTTGGCTTCCCGGGAGTTTGTTACCTGTTACCGTTCCTTGTCAGCTCCCTTTTGCCACAAAATGTTTTATTTTTCAGCTTTTAAAGCTTAAAGAGGCAATGAGTCTTTTTACTCTCCACCCAAATATGGCTTCAGTCTCTGTCCATTCACTATGAAAGGTCTCCTTTCATCTCCATGTTTTATCGTTATTGCCCTATAGGGAGTGGCTTCTTCAACTATAAACGAATCGGACCATCTTGATTTTAATTTTCCAGGGAATAATTTCAGCCTTGAGTTAAATAGCAACACTCTTTGTCCTTTGTAGAATTCCTTGGGCCTAATTTTGTTGTCATGCCACCTTTTTGTTTTTTCTTTGTACATCTTAGCATTTTCGTAGGCTAGGTGCCTGAATTCCTCCAACTCATTTAGTTGCATTCGCCTAGAGTCTCCATCTGTTGCATAGTCAAAATTTAACTTCTTTAATGCCCAAAATGCTTTATGCTCCAATTCTAGGGGTAGATGACATGCCTTCCCAAAAACTAGCTTGTAAGGAGACATTCCTAAAGGGATTTTGAAGGCTGTCCGATATGCCCATAATGCATCATCAAGTTTCACCGACCAATCTTTCATGTTTTTCCAAAATACTTTTAATTTCTTTGTTGGAGACCTCTGCTTGTCCATTGGTTTGTGGATGATAAGGTGTCGCCACTCTATGTTTTACATTGTATCTCTCTAAAAGACTATTCATCAATCTGTTCACAAAGTGCGTCCCCTCATCGCTGATTAATGCTCTTGGTACACCAAATGTCATGACCCGATTTTCGAGGTTTCAAAATTCAGACCGTGACCCAAAAGACGAAATAAAAAACAAACCGAAGGAAAAGAAAATAAAAAGAAGAGTAAAATAAAAAGATGAAAATCCAATAAAATTAAAATAGAAGAGAGCGGAGTGTAATTTTCAAATATTTCAAAAGAGGATTTACATTTACAAAAAGGAAATAGAATACAAATATAAAAGGAATTTACAAAAGACTCCAAAAGACCGAAAAGGGACTGATGCTCCGAAACGACCCCCTCTATGACCGCACATCTCTCGAACGCTCCTCCACCTCGGCCGGCACCTGAAAAAAAAAGGTAGAAAGGAATGAGTATAAAAATTATACTCAGTAAGCCACCTACTTGTAGGCTCTCTTTGCATCCTAACTTAACAGGTTCCCACGGTCTCCTGATCCAGTTCTAGGACATCTGGTTCTAATCTTAGTCCCTTGGAACTTGTCCCTTTGGTTCCATCGGATCATCGTCCTTTCATTAGACACCTAGAGGTTCCTTACGCCAAGCTGATATGGTTGGTATCTCTCTATGAGGCGCTACCTCTACATGGCTATCTGGGACTACATGGTATCTAGCCTATGGGTGTGCTGAATACCCCTAAGCCCATATAGTCCCCCCCTATGGAGGGCGCGACCCAACCCGTTCCCATGCAGCTAATGGGCTGTACGACGTGGGGACACATTTCCCATGCGAAATGGCTAAGAGTAGTAAAGGACTGGTCAGAGACCCTTGGTCCTCCCACGAAGCTATAAATATCATTCTCACCCTAGCAATCTGTGAACACTCCTGAGGTACCTTGTTGTCGTGGTAATCCGCTAAGTTCCTAGGGGAAGGTTAAGTCTAGCTAGAGCGGCTTATCGCTCCTAGCAGCAATTCCCTAGGCTTATCATAGAAATGGACCATAGAAAATAATAGAGTGTGCATGCAATCGTCTTCTAACGTCATAATATATAATTCATGTAAACTAGGCACGCATACTCGACGTGGCGATGACCTCCATCAAGCACCTAGAACACGAGGTTCGCGCTCAATGGGGCGAAGTCATCCATCAAGCACCCGGAACGCGGAATACACAATTCTAACATAAATTAAATGCATACTTACGTACAGCGGAAGCTTAAAGCATACAAGCAACACTCAGATAATTCACCCAATACACTCATAATAATCGGTTTGACTAATCTTATTCATGGAGAGCTATGTTAAATAAAAGTTATGGTTTCTTTAGATTTCGTTAGTTGTTTTTTACTTTTGAAAAATATGAATTAACGCTACCTGTGGAATGGAAGAGCGTAATTTTGGCTGGCCATTTTGGCCAAATTTGGGCGCAAGTTTTTGCCCAGTACTTTCCATTTTTAGAATTAGAGTTGTTATTTAAAGTATTCAACTGAGAAAAACAAATTGGGTCTTCAGTAAATCTCTCTCTCATTTTAATTCCAGTTATTTTTTTTTCTCAAAGAAATTTTCCTTCGGCCGTTTTTTTCGTCGACGTTCTTCTCCCAATTGCCAGAAGTCAACAAGTGGTATCAGAGCCTGGTTTAATCCATCAGTGGTATATCATTGCGGAGGAGCCAACTTTATCAACAATCAAGTTGAATAACTTAAGTGGTTAGAGCAACAACCTAGGCCTTGTTGATGCGCGTCAACCTACAGGCGTCAGGGTTATGGCACGCTGTCGAGCCAAAGGAAGGAGAAACGATCGAGTACCGGGAGGATCGGCTGGCGTTCGCATATTACAGTCTGTGCCCCTAGAGAGATGGTGGTGTCTCTCTCCACCAAGCGCACCGCGCAATCCGCCTCTGGGAGGGAATCAAATCCCGTCGGGTTGGTGTGCAACAATTGCGGGAATCCAACATCGAGCAGTTGCGAAAGGGAGCTTTGCCTCTGGGAGGGAATCAAATCCTGTCGGGTTGGTGTGCAACGAGTGCAGGAATCAAACATCGAGTAGCTGCGGAAGGAGCTTTGCCTCTAGGAGGGAAGCAAATCCCGTCGGGTTGGTGTGCAACGAGTGCAGAAATCCAACATCGAGCAGCTGCGGAAGGAGCTTTGCCTCTAGGAGGGAATCAAATCTCGTCGGGTTGGTGTGCAACGAGTGCGGGAATCCAACATCGAGCAGCTGCGGGAGGGAATCAAATCCCATCGAATTGATGTGCAACGAGTGCGAGAATCCAACATTGCGGAAGGAGCTCTCGGAGATCCATTTTAAGGACGGCGAATCCGTCGATGACTTTTCAATGCGAATCACGGGGACAGAAATCATGGAGGCTACAAGTCATCCCCGATCACTTCGAGCAAGTCGCGATTCCAATCGAGACATTACTTGATACATTTTATATCCCGTCGGGTTGGTGTGCAACGAGTGCGGGAATCCAACATCGAGCAGCTGCGAAAGGGAGCTTTGCCTCTGGGAGGGAATCAAATCCCGTCGGATTGGTGTGCAACGAGTGCAGGAATCCAACATCGAGCAGCTGCGGAAGGAGCTTTGCCTCTGGGAGGGAATCAAATCCCGTCGGGTTGGTGTGCAACGAGTGCAGGAATCCAACATCGAGCACCTGCGGGAGGAAATCAAATCCCGTCGGGTTGGTGTGCAACGAGTGCGGGAATCCAACATTGCGGAAGGAGCTCTCGGAGATCCGTTTTAAGGACGACGAATCCGTCGATGACTTTTCAATGCGGATCACGGGGACAGAAATCATGGAGGCTACAAGTCGTCCCCGATCACTTCGAGCAAGTCGCGATTCCAATCGAGACATTACTTGATACATTTTATATCCCGTCGGGTTGGTGTGCAACGAGTGCGGGAATCCAACATCGAGCAGTTGCGGAAGGAGCTCTCGGAGATCCGTTTTAAGGACGGCGAATCCGTCGATGACTTTTCAATACGGATCACGGGAACAGAAATCGTGGAGGCCTGCAAGTCGTCCCCGATCACCTCGAGCAAGTCGCGATTCCAATAAGACATTACTTGACATGAACGACCTAACGGTGGAAGAGGTGACCGGAAGACTATGTAAGAAGCCATAGAAATCTCGCGGGCGCACGCGCGGGAAAGATGGGGATCAAAAGAAGGAGTCAACCGATGGCGGGCCGATCCAGTGCTCGAACTGTGGGAAGAGAGGTCACTTGAGCAAGGAATGCTGGAACAAGGAGAAGGCCCATATGTGGCTCAATCCGAGGAGGACGAGCCAACTTTTTTCATGGTAAGTGCATCGGTCTTATCTGATGTCCCCAATTTCGATTCCAAATCCATGGAGGTGGAGGTAATCGACGACGGCGTAACTGCTCCTTTGGTGAGCGTCGAACCCGAGGAAAAACTCCAGCTGAGCGTAGCAAAGGCACCAGGAGTCAATTCAACTGAAGGAGGGGCGAGTGTTCGCTCATATCGGCGAGAGGGACGAGCAGCATGAGCACCAGCGATGGGCCCTCGACACAGGGGCAACAAACTAATGACTGGGGCTAGATCTGCTTTCTTTGAGCTCGACTCGGGGATTTGCGGGACGGTGAAATTTGGGGACGGCTCTGTCGTCGAGATCGAAGGGTGCGGCACCATCCTGTTCATCAACAAGGGAGGCGAGCACCGCAAGCTGACTGGCGTCTACTTCATCCCGAGGCTCAAGGCTAACCTTGTGAGCCTAGGTCAACTCGATGAGGTCGCCTGCTTCATTTCCATCGAGCACGGGCTACTCAAAATCTGTGATGATCGACGACGGCTGCTCACGCAAGTTCGGCGCACGACAAACCGTCTTTATATCCTAGAGTTGGAGATAGAGCAACCCGTCAGCCTCTCTGCCAAGACCGAAGAGGTATCGTGGAGGTGGCATGCAAGGCACGGGCACTTAAACTTTCTTACTCTACAAAAATTACACAGAGAGGAGATGGTGCACGATTTGCCAGCAATCAAAGGCGTGAACAAGCTGTGCGACGGGTGCCTCATCGGCAAACAAAGACGCACTCCCTTTCCGTCTTAGGCATCCTACCGCGCTGGTGAGCCATTGGAGCTCGTGCACCGCAATATCAGCGAGCCCATCAAGCCGACGACCCCAGGCGGCAAGACCCTCTTCCTCCTGTTGGTCGATGACAAAAGCCGCTTCATGTGGTTGATCCTGCTGCAAGCGAAAAGTGAGGCGGCAGAGGCGGTTAAGCGCATTCAAGCACGAGCGGAGGTCGAATGCGGGAAGAAGATGCGAGTGCTGCACACGGACTGAGGCGAAGAATTTACCATCAGCGAGTTTCGGTAAGTTCTGTGACGAGCTTGGTATGCAGCGACAACTACCGGCGCCCTACTCCCCCCCAGCAGAACGGGGTGGTAGAACGCTGAAATCAGACCATCGTCGAGACAGCAAGGTCATTGCTAATGCGGTCGGGGTGCCTGGGAGATTCTAGGGAGAGGCGGTGATGACGGCAGTCTACCTCCTCAATCGTTCACCAACATGAAGCCTCGAGGGGAGACGCCACACGAGGCCTGGTACAACAAGAAGCCAGCGGTACATCATCTCCGAGTGTTCGGTTGCGTTGCATACATAGCGCGTCCCCACCTTGCCAAGCTCGATCCCAGGGGGCTGAAAGTCGTCTTCATCGGCTACGAACCCGGGAGCAAGGTGTACAGACTCTATGATCCTACCGGGGGCGAGCTCACGTGTCTCACGACGTCATCTTCGACGAAAGCATCTTCTGGCAGTGGAACGACGTGATCGTGGCAGATCACAACCTAAATCAATTCGCGGTGGAGTACCTCGTCACCGAGCCAGAAGAAGGAGGAGCCCAGTATCAGGAACCGTCACCGCCGCCAGCAGCTGCACCCCCTGAACCAATGGAGTTCGCAACACCACGGACTGTGGATTCGACGCTGGAGGTCGAATGCAGGAAGAAAATGCGAGTGCTGCACACCAACTGAGGCGAAGAATTTACCATCAGCGAGTTTCGGTAAGTACTGTGACGAGCTCGGTATGCAGCGACAACTACCGGCGCCCTACTCCCCCCAGCAGAACGGGGTGGTAGAACGCTGAAATCAGACCATCGTCGGGACAGCGAGGTCATTGCTAATGCGGTCGGGGTGCCTGGGAGATTCTAGGGAGAGGCGGTGATGACGGCAGTCTACCTCCTCAATCGTTCACCAACGTGAAGCCTCGAGGGGAGACGCCACACGAGGCCTGGTACAACAAGAAGCCAGCGGTACATCATCTTCGAGTGTTCGGTTGCGTTGCATACATAGCGCGTCCCCACCTTGCTAAGCTCGATCCCAGGGGGCTGAAAGTCGTCTTCATCGGCTACGAACCCGAAAGCAAAGCATACAGACTCTATGATTCTGCCGGGGGCGAGCTCACGTGTCTCAAGACGTCATCTTCGACGAAAGCACTTTCTGGCAGTGGAACGACGTGATCGTGGCAGATCACAACCTAAATCAATTCACGGTGGAGTACCTCGTCATCGAGCCGAAAGAAGGAGGAGCCCAGTATCAGGAACCGTCACCGCCGCCAGCAGCTGCACCCCTTGAACCAGTGGAGTTCGCAACACCACGGACTGCGGATTCGACGCTGGATGTCAATCACGATGATGATCTGGTGGCCAGGTACCGAAGGATGGACGACCTAGTGGGAGGAGGTGAACCACCTGGACTGGTGGCGCGCGAACTCGAATAAGAGGTGGCCGAACTACATGCCATCAGCGCAGATGAACTGAACACCTTCGCCGAAGCAGAAAGAAACCCGTGCTGGCTGAAGGCAATGCAGGAGGAGATGACATCCATCACCGAGAACCAAACGTGGAGTCTGGAGGATATCCACCGGGACACCGAGCCATAGGGCTCAAATGGGTCTTGAAACTGAAGCGCAACGAAAAGGGAAAAGTTGTGAAGCACAAGGCCCGTCTGCTGGCGAAGGGCTACATCCAGAAGCAAAGAGTGGACTGCGAAGAGGTATTTGCGCTAGTGGCAAGGTTAGAATTCATCCGCCTTTTGCTGGCAATCGCGGCACATTACTCTTGGGAGGTCCATCACATGGACATGAAGTCCGCTTTCCTTAACGGAGAGCTGAAGGAGATCGTCTACGTCCGACAACCACCTGACTTCTTGAACAATGACAACCCGGGTAAGATACTGCGCCTGCACAAGGCACTCTATGGGCTTCGGCAAGCACCACGAGCCTGGAACGTGAAGCTCGACAGTACCCTACTGTCACTGAAGTTCAAGCGTTGTGCCTCTGAGCATGGCATGTACACGCACGACCACGGTGAGCAGCGACTGATTGTGGGAGTGTACGTCGACGACCTCATATTCACTAGAGGCGACATGGAAGTCCTCGAAAGGTTCAGAGAGGGAGATGTCAAAGAACTTCAAGATGAGCGATCTCGACGTACTCAGCTACTACCTCGGCATCGAAGTGCAACAGAGTACTACCGGCATCACCATCTGCCAAAGTGCGTACGCGAAAAAACTGCTGGACACAACTGGGCTTGCGGAGAGTAACCCTACAAGGACGCCAATGGAGGCCCGGCTCCAGCTAAGGAAGGCCGGCACTACGACGACAGTCGACGCCACCAATTACCGCAGCATTGTCAGGAGCCTGCGCTATCTGGTAAATACACGCCCTGACCTTGCTTACTCAGTTGGATATGTGAGTAGATTCATGGAAGCACCTCGGGAGGAGCATCTTGTGGCTGTCAAGCGCATCCTGCGCTATGTGGCTGGAACCAGAGGCTGGGGTGTGAGATACAGCGCAGGAAAAGTAAAGACGAAGCTTGAGCTGGTCGGCTACCGTGATAGTGACATGGCCGGTGACGTTGATGATTGTAAGAGCACCAGCGGGATGATCTACTTTCTCTCAGGCAGCGCGATCTGCTGGCAATCAACAAAACAAAAGGTAGTTGCTTTGTCTTCCTGCGAAGCAGAATATATCGCCGCTTCTACAGCGGCAACACAGGGGTTTGGCTTGCGCGACTAATGGAAGAACTCATCGGAAGAGAAAGAGATTCACCAATATTATACGTGGACAACAAAGCTACGATCTCCCTGATCAAAAATCTAGTTTTGCACGACCAGAGCAAGCACATAGAAATCAGATTCCACTACATCCGCGAATGTGCAGATCGAGGGCTCATCAAGATTGATTCCATCCGAACAGAGGAACAGCTTGGAGACATTTTCACCAAGTCCCTGACGCGGGTAAAATTTGAAGAACTACGCTCAAAGATCGAAGTTCAAATAATAAGGTAGATATACACACCTTTTAGGAGGAGATTGTTAAATAAAAGTTATGGTTTCCTTAGATTTCGTTAGTTGTTTTTTACTTTTGAAAATTTTGAATTAACGCTACCCGTTGAATGGAAGAGCGTAATTTTGGCAACTTTGGGCGCAAGTTTTTGCCCACTACTTTCCATTTTTAGAATTAAAGTTATTTAAAGTATTCAACTTAATGAGAAAAACAAATCGGGTCTTCAGTAAATCTCTCTCCTTTTACTTTTAGTTATTTTTTTTCTCAAAGAAATTTTCCTTCGGCCGTTTTTTTTTCGTTGACGTTCTTCTCCCAATTGCCAGAAGTCAACAAGCTAGTCTAAGGTAATGGTACTAGCATGCATGCAATCCAAGCGAATCCTACAAGTATTTCTTCCTAAATACCAGGTGGTGACTTACCTAGTTGACGCATGCCCTTTCGCTAGTGTTTCTTTGCCCGTGAGGTGCCCAAAAATACTGATTTTCTTAAATTAGGTCCTTATTCATATAAAAACAGTATTATAACTGGAATCGGGACAAAAATCGGGCAAACGGGCCAAAACGACCGTTTCAGTGCGCTGGCCACGCGCATAGAAGTGCGCCAGTCGCAGGCCGCACGTGCACCTACCACGCGCGGCAGCTTCTGCGCAGTCACAGGTCGGCCGGTCCGATTCAGCTTGGCTCGGCTCGTGTTCGCGGTTTGGCTCAGGCTTTGCAGGCGACATGTGTCGTCGCCTCGCTGGAGATGCGTTGCTCCAGCCGACGGTCGACGCGTGTCCGGCGCCTGTCACGCCGCCCTCCGCCGCTCGCCGGCCGACTTTTTTTTTTTTTTTTTCATCTCTGTCCTTTGCAATCCATAACACAGTGTCCCTTTCCGATTTTCATATCTTTTGATTCGTATTTCGGATGGATATGATTTCTTCGACAAAGTTCTAGATCGTGTTACGGGCTACGTCCTAGTATTTTTTCGTAATTTTTTTGCTTGACTACTGGATGGGTTAAGAGCGTCGGAAGTTCGCTCACCGTTCTCGAACGATTCTCGGATTTCAGCCTTCAGATCGAGGTTTCAGCCATCCTGATTCACAAAGGAAAACCGTAGATCTGAGAAAACGTTCAAGGTCTTACCTCACGGGTTTTTTCGATTTCTTGATGGCAAATGGGACTCCGGCCACCCACATTCTCTTTTCCCTTCCAAGAAAGGCTCCTTGCATCATGATCTTGACCGGAATAGACTCTGACGATAGTTTTCGGTGAGTCTTCCGGCGGTTCATTCTTCCTCCTCTCTCTAGGTTCTCTCTAACCTTTTTCTCTCACTATTTCTCTTTTGCAGGACTCTTGATAGGGTGTCATTTGGACCCCTTTAGTGGTTGGAGGGGCAAACTTACCTATTTGCCCCTCTCTTGACTTTTCCTTTTTTTTTTTTTTTTCTTTTTTTTTTCTATTTCTCTTTCTTCGGGTATTACACCAAACCTAGTGAATATGTTCCTTTTTAAAAACTTGAGTACGGTCTTCCTATCGTTGGATGGATAAGCTATTGCTTCCACCCACTTGGACACATAGTCGACAGCCACTACAATATATACATTCCCATAAGATGGCGGAAATGGTCCCATACATCAAAAAGTTCCACTTCTAAAATTGAATTCAGGGGTAGCTCATTTTTTTTTACTGATATTTCTCGTCCTTTGACATTGATCACAACCCTTGCAAAATTCTTTTTCATCTTTAAAAATTGTTGGCCAATAGAAACCCGATTGAAATACCTTGGCTGCTGTTCTTTGCCCTCCAAAATGTTGTTGGTATTTCGTTGTCTGGAATACATCTTCTCATTATGTCGTCTCCACATTGTTTAAAAAGAAAAGGTTCATCCCAAATGTAACTTTTGGATTCGTGGAAAAACCTCTTTCTTTGTTGATAATTTTTCTCTTCGGGTATGATGGCACAAACCAAAAAATTTGCTATGTCTGCATACCATGGAGTTACTGTCATTCTGCTACTGCTGTTTATGCCAAGCAGCTGTTCATCCGGAAATGCATCCTCAATTTCTTTGCTATTGACCTTTTCTTCCATGCTCTTCATTCTAGATAAGTGATCTGCTACATGGTTATTGGCTCCTTTCGTGTCCACGATTTCTATCTCGAACTCTTGTAACAGTAGAATCTATCTAATTAATCTTGGCTTGGCATTCGGTTTCATCATTAGATGCTTGATTGCTGCGTGGTCAGTGTGCACTTTCACCTTCGCTCCAAATAAATAAGCTCTAAATTTTTCAACAGCGAATACTACAGCCAACAATTCTTTTTCAGTGGTTGTGTAATTCACTTGAGCCTCATTCAACGTTTTGCTCGCATAATAGATAGGATGAAGTACCTTCCCCTCTTTTTGTCCTAACATTGCCCCCACAGCAAGGCCACTAGCATCACACATCAACTCAAATGGTGAATCCCAATCGGGTGTTGACATTATAGAAGCTGTGGTCAGCGCTGTCTTTAATGCTTGGAAGGCAGTCATGCATTGTTTGTCAAAAACGAATTTTCTATTTGTCTCCAACAAACTACACAACCGTTTTGCAATCTTGGAGAAATCTTTAATAAACCTCCTATAAAACCCTGCATGGCCCAAAAAACTTTTTATACCTTTAAGTGACGTAAGTGGATTCAATCTTTCGATAGCTTCTATCTTGGCTCTATCAACTTTTATTCCTCATCTTGAGATCTTGTGGCCTAGCACTATTCCCTCATTGACCATGAAATGACATTTTTCCCAATTCATTACAAGATTCTTCTCTTCACATCTTTGTAGAACCTTCTCCAAATTGCACAAACAATTCTCAAAAGATTCTCCATAAACCGAAAAGTCATCCATGAATATCTCCATAAATGTTTCTACCATATCGGTAAAAATGGCCATCATGCAACATTGAAATGTTGCTGGAGCATTACATAGTCCAAAGGACATTCGTCTAAAGGTAAAAATTCCATATGGGCATGTAAATGTAGTTTTCTCTTGATCTTCTGGACTGATTGTAATTTGATTGTATCCCGAATAACCATCCAAGAAGCAATAATGTGATTTCCAGCAAGCCTATCAAGCATTTGATCAATGAATGGTAAGGGAAAATGATCCTTACGTGTAGCTTTGTTTAGCCTTCTATAATCCATGCAAATTCTCCATCCATTCACTATTCTAGTGGGGATCAACTCATTGTTCTCATTTGCCATTACTGTTATCCCTCCTTTCTTCGGAACACATTGAATAGGACTGACCCAGCTGCTGTTTGCAATTGGATAAATTATTCCAGCATCTAGCCATTTGAGAATCTCCTTTCTAACGACCTCCTTCATCATGAGATTTAATCGTATTTGTTGCTCAATGAATTTAACTTTTCCTTCCTCCAATTGTATCTTGTGCATGCATAGTGAAGGACTAATTCCTTTTATATCCGCCAATGTCCAACCTATCGCCCCCTTGTGCTTCTTCAGTGTTTCTAGAAGCATGTCCTCTTGAGCCGAAGATAGTGTCACTGAGATGATGGTGGGTAGTGTCTTCTTGTCACCTAAATAAGCATATTTAAGGTTAGGAGGTAGTGGTTTCAAGTCCAGCTGCGACGCTTCCTCAATAGATGGTTTCGTCGGTGAACTCTTTCTTCCCTCACATTCTCGTGACTCAAAAGTTCTGCTGAATTCACCTAAAACTGCTAACTGTTCTATTTTGTCATTCCAGCTACTGTCTTCTTCTTGCTCACTTTCCTCATCATCCCATTCCTTGATCGCTGGTTGTTTTGTCAATTCATATACTACTGAGCATTCTTCTGTCACTGCTGGATATTTCATGATGTCGTTGATATTAAATTCCACTTTTTGGTCACTCATTCTTAACGTGATGGTTCCTTTGTAGACGTCTACTAATGTTCTTCTAGTCTTTAAGAATGGCCTCCCCAAAGTAATTGGTACATCATGATCGGCTTTGTAATCTAAAATGATAAAATCTGCAGGAAATATGAATTTATCAACTTGAATTAAGATGTCCTCAATCTTTCCTTCAGGATAAGGGATGGACCTATCGGCTAGTTGTAAGGTGTGTAGTCGGTCTAGCCTCTCCAATCCCCAACTTCTTGTAAATGGATAGAGGCATTAAGTTGATGCTTGCTCCCAAGTCACATAATGCTCTTCCTAGCTCCTTTCCTCCAATTGATACGGGAATAGTGAATGACCGAGGGTCTTTCTCCTTTAGTGGGATCTTGTTCTTCAATATTGCACTACACTCTTCATTTAGTGACACCACCTTAAATTCTTCAAACTTCCTTCTATTAGTGAGTACATCCTTCAAAAATTTCACATAATTTGGCATTTGCTTCAAAGCTTCCACTAGTGGTATGTTTATATGAATTTCCTTCCGAATATCCATAAACTTCTCAAAATGGGCTTCCTCTTTCTTTCTTTTTATTCTTTGTGGAAAAGGAGGTGTTGATGTGTATGTTCTACTCTCTTGTCCACGGCTTGCTGTTGTTTGCATTTTAGGCTGCTCCTCAATTTCTACATAATCCGCAGCTTCCTCATTTCTCTTCATAGTATCAGCAGCTTCTTGGGAATGGCTGTCACCTTGTTCTGCACTTTTTTCTCCCCTGCTGGGTATTTTTTTTTTTCCACTTCTCAACTCTATTGCTTGACACTACTCTTTGCCTTCTCTTTTTGGTGTTTCGGTGTCTGCTGGCAGCTTTCCAAGAGGCCTATTTCGTAACTCAGTTGCTAATTGGCCTACTTGAACTTCTAAATTTCGCAATGAGGCTTGTTGACTTGTATCACGACATCATTTTTAGCCATATATTCCTTTATTAGGCTCTCAATAGATGTTCCCAATGTGTATTGAGCTTGGCTAGTTCCTTTCCCTTGGGTGTTGACTTGTTGAGAACTATAAGCCAATTGATTTTGTAATCCAAAACCGGGAGGGTAATTTGCTTTAGGTGGCATTTGTTGGTTGTATGAGCCTTGTCCCTTCCATGAGAAGTTTGGATAATTTCTCCACCCCGGATTATAAGTATTTGAGAAGGGATTATTTTTCGGGTTGCCTTGACTAGCTTGATTCCCGACATAGAAAATTGAGGTCGGATTGCTTGGACATTGATCAAAGGTGTATTCCTCTCCACAATATATACAAGATTCGGCTGCTGTCTGGTTAATTACAGCAGCTGTATGGACTGGTGCTTTGATCATGGAGTCATGCCTCAATGCTAGATTTTGTAAAATATTAGTCACCGAAGCTAGTTGAGCATTGATAGAAGACAAAGCATCAACTTCAAGTACTCCTCGAGTCTTCTTTCCTGGATTGCTTCTCACATTGGCCCATTGACAATTGTTAGATGCTATTCTCTCTAAACTCTCATATGCTTCATTGTATGTCTTTGACAAAATAGCTCCATTGGCGGAAGCATCAACTACTTGTTTAGTAGCAATATTTAATCCATTGTAGAAAGTCTCCATTTGTATACAATGAGGTAGTCCATGCATGGTGAGGACACTTTCTAAGCATCCCCTTAAATCTCTCCCAAGCTTCACTTAGTGTCTCATCTTCAAACTGTTGAAACGCAACAATCTCATTTCTGAACCGTGCGTTTCTAGTGGGTGGAAAATACTTGATCAAAAATTTCTCTCCTAGACTATTCCAAGAATCAATTGTTCCCGATGCTAATGGTTTGCTAAGGTATTCAACCATGATTTAGCACCATCCCTCAAAGAATAAGGGAATAAGCTCAATCTAATAACGTCTTTATCCACTCCTTGAAATCGAAATGAGTCACTCACTCCCAAAAATGACTTTAGATGTAGGTGGAGATTTTCTGATGGTAGTCCATGAAATTGCCCAATGGTTTGCAACATTTGAAACATCACGGGTTTTAGCTCAAATGTGGTTGCTTGCATTTCGGGTCTAATAATGCACGGATTTAGCTCTTCTACAGCTGAGTGTGCATATGCTCGGATCGCTCTTTCTCTGTCATCTGCTAGATGAATGACATTGACAGTAATTCTCTCTTGATTAGCCATTATCGCTGGATTTTCAAACTCTCGATTCAACTGGGCTCCAAGTTCTATTTGATGTATATTCTGTTATGTCATTTTCTTTTTCTCCTTCAACCTTCGTCTAAATGTTCTCTCTATTTTAGGATCCAAAATAAATTCCAAACCCGTAGGTGGGTTCATACACAGAATTCTGCAGCAGTAAACTCAATTCTTTAGCAGTAAATACAGCAATAGAAAATTCAGCTTACTATGGCTTTTTGTTGGCTCCAACTCACGAATATCTACAACAAGTAAAATAACCAAATTAGGTTCCCCGACAACGACACTAAAAACTTGATCGCTTGTGGATGTATATAATAAAATGATGTAAAATTCACAAGAATAAGTGCAAGTATACACTATCACAAGTAGCAAGTAATAAGTAAATTATCGATTCCACAAAGAACCTATCTTTTAGGTTAATTTTATCGTTGGAAATTAAGTGAGTTTTTCGGTAACATTCAAATGGGTGTTGGTGATTTTAACTACTTAAACGAAACTAAAACAGAGTGCCACTCCTGTCGAAAAACATAAAATGATGAGAAAATCAACTATAATGAGGAAGGTTCGGTTAAGAGAGATTAAATAGATAAGTTGTTGAGTTTTGTGGTAGATTTTAGTTCATTTTAATAGATTCCCAAGCCCACTTTTGAGGGTCATGAATGGTGATTATTTTCATAATCGTTGTAATTTCTATTAACAAGGCTCTAGGAGAAGAATTATTTCTAACCCTTCTATTACCCTTCAAGTCTCCTTGCTATGGAACTAGAGTATTAAAGAGGATTTCATTACTCCCTCTCTTCTCCCGAATAAGAGAACAACTATGTATGTAAAGTAGCTAATTAAACACACATGTAAATCATTAATAACAACTCTTTAATAAACTAAAATCATACCGTCAACATACTTAAACTATATAAAACTCTCTCGCCTCCTCTATAAAGTTTAGCTATCCATACAAACTGAATTAAATAGAGGAATCCGCATCTCAATCATGTAAAATTGATGGAATGAGAAAAGAGAATAAGGAAATAGAGAGTTATCCCCGTTTGTTGTCGTTCGTCAATGGAAGTTACCTTCTCTTGAGCTCTCACGTCCACCTCTTTGCCCTAATCAATCCTTGTTGGTCTCCTTTTCCTTCCGCTGTCAACAACTGCTGGATTAGGATTTTCTTCTTCTTCTCTAGTTTCACAGCAGTTCACTGCAGCAGAGGCTGCTGCTGTGTAATTCGATTTTTCTCCATAAGTGTGGCTCCCCTCCTATTGGTCTTCCTTTTCGTTTTATATTGAGCATGGGTTCCCCTCTAGGGCTGAAAAGGAATAAGTTGTCCACATAGGATGTTCCTCATTGGGTAATCAATGACCCACTTGCACTGCTGATGTGGATTTAAAATTTTCATGTTATCCCCCATTTATTTCCAGATTTGCTACTCCCTCATGGTTCAGCATAAATGTCTAAAATTTTACCACATAACTCAATTAAGATCGATTTATTCCAAATCATATTTTTTTTATGTTGGACCGCAATAAACGATTTCATGCTCACTAAATAGAATAAATGGGGTAAATAATGAGAAAATGGTGAATGAGAGTGTCATATTAAATACAAAAAGACTTGATATGACTCTACTTTTAAAGAGTTATCACTAGAATTCGCCAATGAGACAAGGAGGAAAGGATAGAGGGATTCTCCTGTTGTCTGACGATAATTTTATTGTACCACAAACGACTGTGTATCCCAAACGACGACAGGATTAAGAGAGATATTTTGACGAAGTTGCACGAATCTTCTTACACAATACATCTAAGTAGCACTAAGATGTATCAAGATCTCAAGATGTGCTATTGGTGCCCAGAAATGAAGTGTGATATAGCATACTATGGGTAAGCAAATATTCGACCTACCAACAACCCCTAAACATACCCCAATGAAAATGGGGAGGACGTTGCAATAAATTTCATATCAGGGCTACCCAAGACCAGGAGGGGATATACCATTATTTAGGTAATCATCGACAGATTGACGAAATCTGTACACTTCATCCCTGGCAAGGTTACCTGTACAGTTGGTAGACGGGCTAGGTTGTATCTAGAAGAGATAAATTCGCTTTCATGGGGTTCCAACCTCCATTGTGCCAAACAAGGTTGTGAGGTACACTTCCCACTTTTGGAAGAGTTTACAAAGAGCAATGGGAACAAAATTGAGGTTCAATACAACTTTCCACCCCTAGAATGACGAACAAATAAAAAAGTTTAATCAAGTACTGGAAGGCTTGTATAATAGATTTTGCAGGTAGTTGAGACGAACATCTACATCTTATGGATTTTTCCCACAACAACAACGGTAAAGCTGAAGGGAATGAACTCTTCGTCCATATAGCGGAACCATTGAGAACTGTTTTGATTTTATAAGAATTAAAAAAAAAACCATAAATAGGAGAGTAAGAACGCTACCTTTGTAGAAACTCTGACTTGCAAGACTAATTAAAGTATTCCAAACTTGTAAGACTCCTCGAAGTATTCTAAGGTAGAAGTTCTTCCATATTTTACAAGATCTTCCTTATTATGGCTCGAACACAAAGCCAAGACTTGTGGGAGTCTCTTGAAAGAAAATCTTGAATAGATTGGAGAATCCTCTAGAAAGAAAATCTTGAATGGATTGGAGAAAGAGAATTTCAAGAGAATTCTATAGTGAATGTGTTTCATTCTCTAAAGGAAGTGTGAGAGATAAGTATCCTCCTAACTCAACAAAGAATAATATATTTAAATAGTTAATATATTAGGATATATAATATATTTAAATAGTTAATATATTAGGATATATAATATATTTAAATAGTTAATATATTAGGATATAGTATTATAAGATATCCTAATATATATTTAACTAATTTGAATCTCATTCAAATTTTAAATATATTTTTATTTAGTGTATCAATATTTGTATAAAATATAATAAGTATATTTTTCTTTTAATATATTTAATATATTAAATATTGATTTCAACCATTTAAATTAATATATATTTTTCTCGATTCATATTTAACATATCTAATATATAAAATATTAATTTGAACCTTTCAAATTAAATATCATTTTTTCTATTTATTTAATATATCTAATATATTAAATATTAATTTGAACCATCGATAGTGTTACAATGATTTAGCAAGAGACCTTATGACCTATTGATTATAAGCTACCATGATACAAAATTATTTAATTAAACTTTGTAATTAATCAATTTTCATTCATTAACTATAGGTCATTCTACTATAAACCTCGAGTAGCATTCTTATTCTCGAAATATTCAGGTCGTGTGCTACATTATTTTCAAGTAAAGGCAAGGCGCCCATATACGAACGACGACAACATCGCAATCAGAGACCATGACACCATAGGCTAGTAACACTTTAAATTCTTAGACTTAGGTTAGTATAGGTCGTTTTGCATTTCGTATTTTATTTAATTTATTATTATTATTCTTTTCTCATTTTATTTTTGTTTTGAATTATGTTTTTGAACACGTAAGACCATGACAGTATTTTAATGATGATGTTATGTTTTTAAGATGAACTTATAATTTAACAATGATGTTGTAAGAGTTAAATTTTACATAAGAGCTTAGGTTAAGATAACGGTAGCGACTTTAGGTTAGTAAAAATCTAGGGTCATTACAAATATGTTATGAGGTTAGAATACCTATATATGCCTTGATTGACTTATGAACTAGATGTTATATGTCCGAAAGGATATGTATGACTTGTTTGTGAGCCTTAGCCCATATTTTAATTTTCGTTGGTCCTTGAGCTACATTTACAATTCATTATGACGACATGGGTCAACTAGGCCTATGTAGAGACAGTTAGGACGTAACCCCTGATCGTGAACCCACCTCGACTAGTGAGGGTCTACTTAGCACATAGGAATGCAACGTCACCCACTTAGGACCAGTGACATGCTAGAGGACACTACTTAAGGGAGCTCCGATTGTACCTAGTGGAGAGCCAACCTTGCATTATTCTAGCCTCGAATGACATAGAAATAGGGAGCATTGTTATGTGTCATTAAGGGAACTTCTGGCTAGCAACTACTCCTAGGTACATAAGCAATTATAAGTAGATTGAGAAGTCACCTATTGTAAGCGATGACTCTTCCATACCTATTAGACTTCCCTAGAGCCCGAGATATACGAGGATACCCCAACTTACGCGCACGAAGCGCGATGACTGTAGGACCCTAGACATTAGGAAACGAGAGGTTAAGTACACCCTAAAACCCGAATACAACCTGGTGAGTAACTTACACCTTTGGAATAGGAGTAAATAGAGTATATAAACCTTATGAGATTGAGAATACTAGAAATGAACCAGAGCCATAGAATTGGTCAACTCTACGATCCTAACTAAGCTAGGAATTGGTCAACTCTACGATTCTAACTAAGCCAACTCTACAATTCTAACTAAGCACATAGCACATTCAACTATCTACGATTCTAACTAAGCCAACTCTACAATTCTAACTAAGCACATAGCACATTCAACTAAGCCAACTCTACAATTCTAACTAAGCACATAGCACATTCAACTCTACGATCCTAACTAAGCTAGGAATTGGTCAACTCTACGATTCTAACTAAGCACATTCAACTCTACGATCCTAACTAAGCTAGGAATTGGTCAACTCTACGATTCTAACTAAGCACATAGCACATAGCGTAAAAAGCATTGAATAGGAGAAGTTTCGTTGAGAACCTACAAGTAGGTGCTTACTAAGTATTTTTATACTCATTCCTGTTATTATTTGTTTGCATATGGAGTGTAGATCACTGTTGATAGTGAGAACGGGTAAAGCCGTGCATATGAAAGGAGAGCCTATAGATCAAGTCATGTTCCTCTGTCACTTTTAATATTATTAAAATATCAATTTTCTTGGAAACTTGTGTAATTTTTGTAAACTGTTTTTGATGTGATTCAGCCAAAGTAATTTGTATTTCAAATACATTTTATGTCAAATTTATTGTTTATAATTGACTCTAAATTCCTAAGGTTCCCCATTTTACGAAAATGAAAAATTTTATCACCTTTTTTTACCCTCGAGTCCACAGGCGATCCATGATTTGAAGCCTCAAAAAGCAAGTCGTTGTCCAAGCTGCTACATTGATCATAGTTCCTTTTGCAAACCCTTCACGAACGCCTCCAGACTTATCGGCACGCAATACCATTCGACCTGTTGCTCTAGCTTCTGGATACACGTCTAAGAAGTTCAGTCAATTCCAAAAAGTTCTGTTTCAGTGACTTTCATTCCATAACTTCACCAACCACAAAGAGGCATACTCTGGTGAAGCACCTGACTGCAAAAGCCAAAGAATGCCCCAATATGGGAGGACCTGCCAGTTCTTTTAATGCCTGTAACTTCAATCTATAACAGTTATGCTTAGAATGTTGCTAAAACAAACACATTAAAACAGGATGTAAATATAGAGATGCAATACTATAAAAGCAATGAACCTAACACCATTTTATCAGCTCTGATGGGCTGAAAGCACTCGAAGAACATTGAGAATCCCAGATTTGTTCCATTGCCCCAAGTAATAACACTTCCTAATTGCTTAGAATAAGTAGTTCATGGAGAAATTCAAACCATGGTTTTCCTATTTCTGAGTTCAATCAATGTGCAATATCATCTTTGAATGTTCTTATAAAATTCACAAGACACTGCAGAGAGAATAGTTCATCAATAGTTCATCACTAGCAAGCACTAAATAAAGCGATATCATAGGCAAAGGGGTGAGGAATCCCTTCCCCTTCAATGATCAAACAGTTTTCCATGCATAAGAATTGAAATTCTTGAATCAAATTATGAACCCAGATAAGATCACATGAGAGCTTGAACAAATAAGAAATATTGGATCAAACTTCAGAGAATTTCATTAATTACATCTAAATTGTTAGATGTAATCATAGAAATATTGAATGATTCCCATACCACAAGTTTAAATTCATGGAGATTATTCATTATCAGAGAACTCGACGAATTGCATCACTCAATGAAGCAAATAAAGAAGCACGAGTGAACCTCGTATAGAATTTATCAAGTGAATTGGTTAATTTCAACCCCAGCATTCTCAAACTATGACTTCTTCCTAACACGATGTATATCGATCAAAATTGCAAACTAACATTCCTCAAATCGGCACGTACCGCTTCAACATCTGCTTACCCGTCACCGCCACTCCAACCACAACGCCGCCAATAGCACCGGCCACCGCCGCTGATCTCACCCCTCTTGCCGCACGATAAAGCGCACCGGTGCCAAGTCCCGCTGCGACACAGTTCCACACGTCGTCCGTATCCCTCACAGCCTCAATTCCGCTCTCCAAACCAGCATATAGTAATCCAATCACACCGAGGCGATTCCCCCAGAGACGCCCTGAATGACCAGAAGAGTTCAGGATCCGATTGATCCGAAGTTTCATAGTATCACCTGATTCGAAAGATTTGACGCCGGAGACGAAGCCCGTAGACGCCCCGCCGACTGCACCAGCGAGGTAACCGCAACCGGTGTAGAAGGTGAGATTCTCGCCCCAAGATCGACGCTGGCGGCGAGCTTCTTCATCGAAGAGAAACTCCGGTGAGGTTGGAAGCTGGAAGTTTCGGTAAGGAACCTGGAGATCCTTGTAAGGGTTGTAAAGACGTGGTTGGGATGAGCCCTGATCAAAGCCTGAATCAATTTCGCGATCGGAAGAACGGTCCGCCATTATTGAGATTTTGAGCTCTAAGTTTAGGGCTACACTCAATTGTGAATTCTCTCCCAAAGACCGGAAAAAGAGGGAAGATTCTTCTTAAGAACAGCGATTCTCGGTTCAGAGGGAGCCAGATAAACCGGTTTTGTGGTCGTTTTCTTTCTCTCTAAAGTCTCTCCGGTTCAACTCAGGCGAACCCAACCCCGTAATTCTTATTGAATTTGTCTCTAATTTAATAATATAATAATTAACCTATATTTCTTTCTTTTTAGGTTAGAGATTTAAATTATTTTTACTAAATACCGAACTACCAAACTTGAAAGTTTCCAAATATATTTGATTAGATGTCAATAATTAATTTCTATGATAGGAATTAATTAAATTTCCAATTGCAAAACTATTAATTAGGTTAATGATTACGTTTAACTTGTTTTAACTAAAGGGTTCTTGAAGGATTTTCCAAATAATTTAATCACTCATCAAGTAGCTTAACAACATGAAAGAGTGGAGATTTAAAACTCTAATGTAACAGCATGATGCCACCACTAGCAGATATTGTCCGCTTTAGCCTGGTATGTATCACCCACCACCACTAACACATATTGTCAGTTTTGGTCGGTTACATATCATCGTCAGTCTCATGATTTTAAAACACGTCTATTAAGGAGAGATTTTCACACCCTTATAAGTAATGATTCGTTCCCATCTCTTCACACCCTTATAAGAAATGATTCGTTCTCATCTCTTCACACCCTTATAAGAAATGATTCGTTCTCATCTCTTCACACCCTTATAAGCAATGATTCGTTCCCATCTCTTCACACCCTTATAAGAAATGATTCGTTCTCATCTCCAATCGATGTAGGATCTCACAATCCACCCCCTATGGGGGCTAGTATCTTGGCTGACACACCGCCCAGTGTTAAGCTCTGATACCGTTAACAACTCAATGCCACCACTAGCAGATATTGTCCGCTTTGACCCGTTACGTATCGTCGTCAGCTTCACGGTTTTAAAACAGGTTTGTTAGGGAGAGGTTTCCACTCCGTTTAAGGAAATGTTTCATTCCCCTCTCCAACAAACGTGGGATCTCACATCTAACATTTTGATCACAATTTAACTTGTCTTAACAAACTAAACTATACTTAGATTTACACTTTCTTTACACTATTGTCTTTTCTTTCACTATACTTTGATTGTATTATCATGGTAAAGTTTTGAAGTCAAAGAGCCAAACCGAGAACGAGACACTAAAGCCAAACCGAGAATGAGACACTAAAATAGTAATTTAACTTCAAAACAAACTTCCTCTCTCTACCATACAAGTTTTCAAGTCACATGGAACAAATCGAAACCATTCAACGTAAAAAAGAAAAGCTTGTCGTTTGAGCCATGACTTGGAATGTCAAATATTTATAAATGATTCACTATAACCCAAGAGTGATGGGAAGAATGTATTACAAGAAGTGGGTTCTTGAGAAGGAAATTGATGTGGAAACAAGTCACACATTTGCAGGCAGGCATGCTTAAATAATCCAGTTCTTATCAGATAGAAGAAATACACAATGAAAGCAATCAAGGTAGACAATATGAACTTCTCTTATGCAAATGAGTGCGGTTTTTTCAACCCAGAATGAGTAGCAGAAGCACAACTTACAAATGACCAACAGCGTTCTCTGCTTTGCCGCCGCTTCCTCAGTTCTACAATTCGGTTTCCACTCAGTGGTATGGTTGAGACTTTTGCACCGCTGTTCTTCGAGCTCCAATTTTCCTTGTTCTGTTGAGAAATGGTGTTCGAATCAATACCACCCTTCTGGCTCCAAAAACTCGTACTGAATTTCATTGATCTACATTGATCTACATTGATCTACGTTGAATTTCCATTGGCAGGTTAGGATTGTTTCTCATTCCTACCTGATTATACATAATAGCAAGAAGATATAAATGCAAAGTTTAAAAAAATAAACATCGCTGTCTTGAGGTTTTTAAAGATGCAATTCCCTTCCCGTTTTCATGATGATTTTTTGAAACTACTAAGAACAAAGAAATTGCAGTTTTGGTCTATGAACTAAGATGGCAACCAACCTCATTTTCTGATTCCTTGAAATGTGGAGCTGAGTTAGAAGGGCGTTGATCATGTCCTACGCCAAAAGTTGTGAGCTTCCTCTTTGGTGGTATTCCGCTCAATCCCAATTTTTTTAGCCTGATCAGTTCAGGCAATAGAACGGTACCGAGGTCGGGTCTATCTCTTTTCCTTAGCTCACAGCACTTCAGGGCTAATTGAGCGAGTCCAAGAGTATCTTGAATGGGCCAATCTGTAATTGTAGGATCAAGTATCTGTGGGAATGTGCCGTGTTCAATGGCCTCCTCAACCTGATATGAAAGACCCATTGGTGACCTTGCAGTGATGAGCTGAAGTAGCAGGACACCAAATGAGTAAATATCTGATTTCACACCTAGCATTCCTGTTTGTTGGTATTCTGGATCAATGTAACAGAAGGTTCCAGCTGCAGCCGTCATGTGATATTGAGTGACACTATCAGCAACCGACGGTGGGACTAGCCTGGCCAAACCCACATCGCCTATTTTGCTCACATAGTTCTGATCTAAGAGAATGTTTGCTGGTTTGAGATCGCGATGCACCACGGGTTCTGGCTTCATTTGATGAAGGAAGAGAAGGGCAGTGGCAATGTCAGCAGCTATCCTGAAACGAGTTTTCCAAGGGATTGGAGGAGTGTCGTCTTTTCGGAAAAGGCGGTCTTCTAAGCTCCCGTTTTCCATGTATTCATAAACAAGGCAACCATATTCTGGGCAGGCACCCATAAGGAGAACCATGTGTGGATGCCTCATGCGGCTTAAAACCTCAATCTGCAAATTATGAACAGCGCAATCTTCAGGAACTTTTTAAATGCATGAATTGGGTACAAATTTAGGCATTATCATTCATTACAAATATGTTTTTTATTCAATCTGATGTTGTTACAGAAAACATACTTATGGCTGATAATTTCGTGCAGTTATTTCCAGCCAAGATAAAGAAGAAAGAAAAAAAAAATTACCTCTTGCTGGAATTGTCTCTGCCCATGAGATCTATCTGGGCTCAACATCTTAATGGCAACAGAAGTATGATCGAGAAAGGCTTGGTAAACAGGTCCATAACCCCCTTCACCAATCTTGTTTGACTCATTAAAATGATCTGTTGCTGCTTCGATCTCGTCAATTCTGTATCGTTTGAAGCAGATATTACTGCGTTCAAATAAATCAATTGTTTTCTGCTTCTCCTCCGCCTCAATCCTAGCCTTTTTTTCAGCAATATTTCGCTTTTTCTGGATCTCTAATTCTTCCAGCTTTTGTGCCATTAGAGCTGCTTCTTTCCCAGCCTTGTTTTTCTGCTTCTCAAGCTCTGACAATGCTGTTAAAACCTCTTCTGCAGATTTACCTCGCTCAAACTTTTTCTCTTCTTCCATCTTCAATTGTTCGAGTTCATTTGCCTGGCATCAAACACATTACTTCTTTCAGGATCAACTGGGCTTGAACAATGTTTATTTAGCACTTCTGAGATCAAGTATATCATCTGATATACAAAATGAGGTATCAGTTCTAACCTTTTGTTTTGCTACTAGAGCTTCCTTGCAAGCTGATTCATACATTTCCATCGTCCCTTTGAGTTCAAACCTTAACTTTCTCATCTCAGATTCTATGGAAGCCTGTAGATCCAGATAAGCTAAATTATTGAGTCAATTATCCATGCCTATAGCTATATAACTTAAAAGGAATAAATTTCTACTGCCCAAATGTAAACTCAAATACAACTGATGTTGGAAATGCAACCATTAACTGACCAAAATTGGGTAGCTCCTTAGCTGAACAAGAAATTGTATAATTCCTTACTTACTGCTGTCTTAGAAGTAACAAAGCTCTTTGAATTACTCTCTGAGGAGGTTAACGAAAAATCTAAGCTCTCAGAGGATGTGCTAGTTGATCTGAAACTGAGAGGCCCTGAAAAGTCACTAACGCTTGACAGTGAATCAATACTGTTGCTACAACGATGCCTACAATCGAAACAAACTGTTGTTAGTCATTCGTTACAAGCAGCACCTCTAAAGGCAGTTCTAGAATAGTAACCAAAGGTACTGATCGAGAAAAAAAGGAAAAAGAAAATTCATTAAAAAAAAACGTGTATGCTTATCCTATGAGTCTACACAAACAAACACTACCGAATGAACAATGTAAAAGGAAAATTGGGCTTTTGCATTGGCACACCGGTAAAAGAAAAAAAAGACAGAGAAATCAAACTGTTCAGAAATTTTTATCAGCTCTTTGACTCCTATTAGATTTCAAGAACACAATTCCAGAAGGCCAGCATCCTAATCAAGTAATGATAAGAAGTCAATCCATACAGAAAATTAGTGAAGAAGCACTTGGATAAGACTTCGAAAGTTTCAGTATAGTATGTTAGGAATCACAACTCTCCACAATAGTATGATATTGTCCACTTTGAGCATAAGCTCTCATGGCTTTGCTTTGAGCTTCCCCAAAATCCCTCATACCAATGGAGCAATGGAGATGTATTCCTTACTTATAAACCCATGATCATTCCCTAAATTAGCCAATGTGGGACTCCCTCCCAACAATCCTCAACAATCCTCCCCTCGAACAAAGTACACTATATAGCCTCTCCTGAGGCCTATGGAGCCCTCGAACAGTCTCCCCTAAATCGAGGCTCGACTCCTTCTCTGGAGTCCTCGAACAAAGTACGCCCTTTGTTCGACACTTGAGTCACTTTTGACTACACCTTCGAGGCTCACAACTTCTTTGTTCGACATTTGAAGATTTTAATGACATGGCTAAGTAAAGGGCATGGCTCTGATACCATGTTAGGAATCACGACTCTCCACAATGGTATGATATTGTCCACTTTGAGAATAAGCTCTCATGGCTTTGCTTTATGCTTCCCCAAAGAGCCTCATACCAATAGAGATGTATTCCTTACTTATAAACTCATGATCATTCCCTAAATTAGCCAACGTGGGACTCCCTCCCAACAATCCTCAACATAATATTCAGTATTGGTAATCATTCAAATTTCACAACGGGGATTCCTTGCGCAAGAATGTTCGTTTCTACGTGTATCATATATAATATACATCAAAGTCTTGTGATAAGAAATCCAATATCCGCTCAAATAGGCTTGTGAAAGAGTCAAATGAAGGAGAAACCTAACAAATTGTGAATTGCTAATGAAAAGATAAATAAGTTCACCCAATAAATTTATCTCACATATGAGAAAGATGAAGGTTGTGGAATATTGTATCTACCGAAAAGTATATCTATTGAATTCTACCTGCTTTTTTCTTCCGTGTGTCCTGAGATATTAGAATATGCTGAGTTTTGTATTTTTGATACAGACTTGTCACTATGAAGAGTTCCGGATGGTTTTTCTTTCCCATCAGTTAGTAACTTGTATCGCTTTCTCAATCTCTTAGTATGAACTTTTCCTCTAGCTATGACATATACAGAACATGATTCTGGAGTTGATTTGAGCAAACATGTTGAGACATCTGGATGTTTGAACGTCCTGCATGGATCCAAATGGTTCTAGCTTAAACTAATTTCTTACACACTATCAAAATCCTCCCTATCACAGAGTCAAAGAGAAAGACAGACCTTGTAAAAGCATTCCGGCTGGAAGCACCCACAACAATGTTGCTAATGGAGTGTTTATTGATATAGTCAATAAGGGCATTTGGAACATCAATGTCATGGATGACAATCTCCTTTGCAACTATCTGAAAACACATACAACGACGATTATGAGAGTAATCGTTAATATTTTGTTCTAATTCGACAATGATTCATTATCCCATCCATCCTGAGAGAAAACCTAATTCGAAAACTGAAAACTATCTTAGATTGTTACACTATTACTACGATGGATTGTTTGTTTATAACAAGGAATTCGGAAAATTGCTTACTCCTTTTCGTGCACAGAATCCTCGGTATGGAAGGAAGAACTGATGCAATTCAGCATCAGTCGGTGGACGATACTCCTTAGGAACCGTATCCGCATCCTCTGCATACAAAGGTCAAATCACAAGAAATCATTGATTCATCTCCAAACGTTATGGTGCATTTCAGTACATTTCGTTTTCTGGAAATGGCAATTTAACCATAGATACGAAAATCAGAATGACGACGGCTAAACGACGTCAATAACAAGGGAGACGGATACCTACGGGGATGCAAGCTCTGACTCCGAACATGGATGAGGATGCAATCGCCGGAGTCCTTCCTATTGAAAAGGTGTTCCACAGCCCATTTTACCGCGGATTGACTGTTCTTGTCCCTGTTAATGGCGATCACCGTGTGGGTGGCGGTAACGGATTCGTTAGTTTCTTTTTCAGCCATGGGAGCTGCCACAGCCCGAAACTCCACCACCACCACGGTTCACGCCGCCGGACAGAACAGACAAAACACGGTGACGCGTAACGAAAACAGAGCAAGGGTGGACAATGGAATCAGGGGTCGGTTTGATTGCCATTGCTTTACTAAATTTGGAGAGAAGAAACAAGAAGACGAACACCATCATCTTCGCCAAAAATCTCAAATCCAATCAGTGGTTGCTAAAATTAGGGGTGGTGAAGAAGATGATAGTTTGAAAAATTGAAACCAAATCGATCTATATGTTTGCTCCATTTGGAATCCGAATGACAAAGATTGATGAACGTTCAAACCAGATCAGCGATGATATGAGGATGATAATATACAGTTACCAATCTTTAGTCCCCCGGCCCCTCCGCTATTTCCAGACTCATTTATTTTTTTTAAAATATAACTGATTAAATTTTAAAAATTTAAATTATAGAAACTAAATTAAAAATACGAAACTAAAACATATTTAGTTTTAAAAATTATATTCATAGGATTTGAGAAATTAATTTCTAAAATTGGTTGGAAATTAAATTGTTTAAATATAATCCTTAAATAAAAATAGATTTAAAATAAATAATTATATGTATAATTTTAATGCAAATTAATATTCTCGATAGAAATATTGAGATCTCGAGATGGATGGAGATCCATATCGAAATGCGTTATATAACATTGACTATAAAGTTATTGCCAACTTCGGAGTATAATCAATGTCGGTCTCTAGTTCTTAAACAATAAGTATACTGTGAGATCTCATTGGATACCACATTGGTTGGAGAGAGAAAACTCATGGTGTGACCTCTCCCTAATAGATGCGTTTTAAAAATGTGACACCGATGGTGATACGTAACGGACCAATTTAGTTGTTACAAATGGTATTAGAGCCAATCACCCGATGGTGTGACAGAGAGGACACTGGGTCTCCAAAGGGGTGGATTGTAAGATCTCATATCGGTTGGAGAAGGAAAACTCAGGGTATGGAAACCTCTCCCTAGTAGACACGTTTTTAAATCGTGAGGCTTACGACTATACGTAATGGACCAAAGTGAACAATTTCTGCTAGCGGTGAGCTTAGACTGTTACATATACAAAAGTATAATTTACGTGGGACTTCCCCTTCGTACTAACAAAATTCTTACTCGCCTTTCTTCCGCAAAAAGTTCTTCTCTAGCATATTGTGGCACTAGGCTTATGGCGAAGGTAGATTTTTCTTAAAACGAATGGTAGATTACTAATTTGTTCGTTTCCATTTGAAAAACAGTACATATTAACATCAAAATACATGTGAATATTCATATGCAAAAATTATCTACAAAATACAAAGTAGATTGTCATAAGAAGAAATGAAAATAAGTTCTAACCAAAAGTTACCCGTTAAACTCAATCGAACACCGACTCAAAGAATAAGAACTAAGACACAAACTCTCAACTAAGATATTAAATGATTCAAATCTCTAAAAAAACAGGACATAATCATAATCAAAGTCAAAAACTAAATCCCGGGTAGGAAGAAGAAACGAAACCTCATCATTTGGCTCTTGTCTCATTAAGTTCCAACTTCCAATCCATTCTATGCCAGAGCTATTTCATGGAAAGAAGTTGTCATTTGCAATGTGAAAAGAAAGAACATATTTAATTTATCAATATGACCATTTACCCGTTTCACTCAACAAAACTGCTCGACCTTTTCCTGTACAGAATTCAACTTCTTTAAATTACAACAACAGTGTAACTACCACAATCTAACCATCTTGCTTATCTACGTCTCTTTTGCCTCAACTCGGGGAATTGAAGCGGGACAGGAAGCGTAACCAATGACAAGTTGTTCTGGCGTATAAACTTGCAACCCAGATTGTCATAATGGACTCTTAGAGTGAAAGGACTAGTTCTTAGATCCCTTGCTATGTCAGATGGATCGCTGCTGAATTCATCGGCAAATAGCGCGAGCACCAAAACGTGGCTAATGAGAAGATCGGTTTTCTCTGCTGAAAGTCTTCTCGACTCCGTAGTTGAAAACATGGATGAGAACTTTTGCCTTAGCATGCTAGGAATTTTATGGCCCTTAACAGAAGAAACGCCATCCATAGAATGCTGATCCTTATACTTTATTAGATGAGTGATGTATGAATATATGCAGCAGAGCTTCTTTTTCTCTTCCTCATCCTAAAGATGATTTAAACGTCAAAAAGGATTTAATACAAATGAACAAAAGATAAAAAACCCTGAATAAACAATTGCTTGATAAGACTTATTGAAAAAACAAGTATCAAACTCCATACACAAACATAAAGGCCAAGTTAGTTTCAGAAAGCATTCAATCGTTTCGATTTGAAAACATCAGTGAAAAACAAAGACGAAGTGAATCGACATGATTCATCATACTCAATAAATAATACCGACCAACTACAAAATTCATGAAGATGCATCATATTTTGTCTCAGACAAAGATGAAGTGAATCGACATGATTCATCATACTCGATAAATAATACTGACCAACTACAAAATTCATGAAGATGCATCATATTTTGTCTTAGACAAAGACGAAGTGAATTGACAGGATTCATCATACTCGATAAATAATACTGACCAACTACAAAATTCATGAAGATGCATCATATTTTGTCTCAGAGTATTCATAAAGGAAAATTATACCTGAATGTCTTGCAATTTATAAATTCTGTTGCGGACAAAGGATGGATAATTGGCACTTATTTCAGATTCTGCTTGCAAAAGGAAATAAAGATCTTCCAGGAAACCCCATTCTCCCTTGAGGATAATCTTGTCGAGGGGGTAAGCATCTTGTGGAGTAGTTGCAGAAGCATTATATGTCGGTATATTACGAGAAATTTGTGCATTCGAACTTTCCAACGCCTCTTTGTTTACCACGACATTTTTCATTTTCCCATCTAGATCCTTCTTGGTCTCAGGATCATCCTCTTGCTTCAAAGAAAGCAGCTTCTTTGCCTGCCACACATTAACAATATTAAACAATTTGTTGCTACTTCTTGAAACTGCAATTTCGAAGTTATTCCATCCAAATCCAAAATTAAAGGCAACAAAAAAGGTGAACAGAAAGGATATGATCCTTTTTCATGTTAACATGCCTCCCATAATTCTGCTCCCCTGCTTATAAGGTTAAGTTCAATATTTGTTTAATAAATAAGTCGCTGAAAGATGGCTGCTGAAGAACTAAAAGAACGCAATTCCAGGATTCTATTACTACCTGTTTTATCGACTTCTTCGTTCCATAGAGATTGCTGAGCTCTCTCATTCTATCAGCTTTCTCCTGCACAGAGAGCTCGTCGTTCGCCACACTTGGGGATTCATTTTCAGGAACATCTGAACCTCTAACTTTAGGATCCAATCTAAATATCTGCAAGGATTGATATCAAGCTTAGTAACATAATTGAGACTATTGCAGCATGAAGATGAACATATTGTAAGGTAGCCAAATTGCACTTCAAACGGATAAATAGAGGAAAATAAGAGGCATTTGTAACTTCAGGCTTCAGCGTGTACACTAAAACAACCAAGCATCAATTAGGATTCAATTTTTACGATTCTTTTTCTCTACGTTCATTATCGAGAATAAAGTACCATATTTGATGCAATAGGCACAATCTTTAAGCTTTGGGTTGCCTTATCAAGAACACCGAGAGCATAGCTGCAATGTTGTTTTCCAGCAGTAGCCTCACCCAAGTAATTGGTACCAACAAAATCCACATTCGACCCTGTTGGACTTACAACCAGCTGCATCCTATTTGGTTTTTTCTTGTGCCTATAAACCTTAGCCCTTACAGAATTTTGTTCCTCGACCGCTTCCTCATTGGGATCCTTGTTAGGATCATACCCTGAGGGGAAATAACCAACTAGTGGTGGAATTTTCTCAGGATGGTTGCTGAGGACTTGGATTTTTGTATTCACAGGTGGAACTCGTTTCTTCTTCTTTTCACCCTTCTTCTTTTTCTTCGCTGGAAACTGAGAATTCGCTTCTGGTTCTGCGTAATGGGTTTCTTCAAAATCTCCCGCCATTAATTCTGTTAACAAGCTCAGAGTGTGTATACTTCAAATAAACAAGAAAATAACCCTCAGATATTTAAATGCACACACAATTGTCAACTCGAAGAGCTTCAGCTCGCTTGTGGAACAAGTAGCTTCGGGAATTACTTCTCATTCATTTCAGCATCATATTGGTGGAATTCAAATGGGATCCTTATGGAGCCAAACCTGTCATGGCAGCAAGCAGAAAATAGCGCAAAATATAAGCAAAAGATTCCTAAAGAAAGGGAAAATCAAGATGAACAGGCAAACAAATTAAAACATATCAAACCATGCAACCAACAAAATTGCGATCATTTAATCAGCTCAATTCATTCAATGGTCACGACTCATGAGAGAACAATGGATAAACAGAAAAACATGATAAATTGACCAAAGCTATCCTGCAAAAGGTGATCTGTATCAGAAAAGCCAAACTTGGAAGCCATATAAAGAGGAGAACAGGCATCAATGTTGTTTCAATTTAGGAAAAGGTTTCACGGGCTATCTGATACTTTTCATAAAAAGAAACAACAAAATCTTTAGATCCAGACACTGCTTTAACCTTTTCCCAAAACAGAAGCTATAAAAATTACACAGAAAAAATCATAAAGGAAGTATGAACAACAATTCCCCTAATAATTACACTCGCAGTTCCACAGGAAAGGACAAATCAAAACTAGATGACTAATTCAATAGGTTCAGACTAAATAGGCAACAATAAATCCCTGTATTAACGCCGAAATTTGACATAGACAAACAAAAACAATAACAAAAAAAACCCGACACACAAGCAGAGATTAACGCCAAATTTCGACATAAAAAAGAAAAAGGAAAGAAAACCTATGATTGTTGGAGCCTACAGAGAAAGATAACCGGAAAAGCATACATAATTAGAAAGGAAAATAATCAAACCTGCCGATTTTTAGAGAGAAGACGAAGGTGGAACAGAGAGAAACTAAGCTAGGGCTCGATACTGCTCTCAATTATTTGGTATGAATGCCGTTACAAGTGAATTATGAATAATAGAGGGATTTTTTTAGGGGTAATATGTGTTAGATAAACACTCACCCATGGTATGAACAATCATTAATCATAAGCTCTCGTGACTTTACTTTAACCTTTTCCAAGAGGCCTCATATCAATAGGGAGATAATATTCTTTGATTATAATTTCATAATCATTCACTAAATTAGTAGAAGTGAGACTTTCATCCAATAACAACAACATTAAATTTTTAATATTTTATATCTCATATTAAAAAAAATAAAATAAAAGCATTTTTAAATATTTTTAGAGGACAAACAAATATTGCACGTCACAACATTAAAATAAGAACATATTTTTAATATTTATGCAGGTAAAAAACAGTTAATTTATAATTTAGTTCATGCAATTTTATAATTTGATAAAAAAAATCTTAAATAGTTTTTATGCTTAATAAAACATTCACAAATATTCTCCACAATAAAAAAAGTTTCTGTATTTCATCAAATTTCATCGGTCGTTAAAATTATATGAACTAAATTTTAATATTTTCGGATAAAATTTGTAAATTAATTAAAAACAATCGACATGTAAAGAATCCTCGTGAATTTCAATTTGTTTAAACAAAAATATATTTATAAAATGGAATCATTATAACGTATAATTGATTGAAAGGTTAAGTGTTTGAATGTTAAAATTAAAAAAAAAAATTCAAAAAAGATTCAAAAATTGATTTAAGTGTCTCTCCAGCTTGGTACAATGATTAAAGTCTTGAAAAATGATGACCAATAAACATATAACACAATATAAATGGCAATATACGATAGCGATAGCAATAAATAATTTATGAACTAAAAAGGAAGCGAACGAATTAAGAGGACGACGCGTTCTTTTTGCAAAGATACAATAATGTTGTTTGTCTCTTAATATTATTTGTTTTTTTTATAGAATGGTAGACAATATTTGAATTAGAATTTAGAATATGTAATCGACACTTAAAGGCTTCGATATTTTTTTTGTGATATGTGCACGTTATCTACTTGACATTAAATATTGTTAGGAGCGAAAACTATTCTCACAATCTTCGTAAATCAATATGGGTTCGGGTTTCTTCAAAATGTTTTGTACTTAGTCACATGTTTTATAAAATAGCTTAAGATGTACCGAACATAGGATTGAATTAAGTTGAGCGTAATTAATTTTGAAGTTTCTATGATTGAATCACAAAAAATGTAGGTATATATTGTTAGTATAGGCAGTAATTATCAATTATTTTAATAATTTATTAGTCATCATGTCCGCTCACTTTCAGATGTAGTATTGTTAACTAAATACAGTGATTTCATATTTGAATATAATTCAACTAGTATAAAACACATTTTGGGTGTATACGAGTTGGGTTAAGTTACATTAAAAAAATATTTTAAACCAACTCGAAATTTTAGGTTGGTCGGATTGGTAACCCGAGTTACCCGAATAGAGTTCACAACCCAACCATCCCTTTTATTTTCAGATTGGGTTGTCGGAATTGTTCCTTTTTTCAATTATTTTAAAAAATTAATATTTATCTCAAGTATATGTTATATCAATAACTAAAATATTGTAAAATTTAAAATATCAAGCATTTATCCATAATAATGTATCACAAGATACAAATATTAAACATTTTTAATATTTTTTAAAGTATGGTAAGGTTGGGTTGACCGACCAAAACAATGTCAATCTCCAAACTGAACTGAATTTTTTGTTTTCAAAAAATTCCATCCAACAATAATATACATATACATATAACCCAGTTCAACCTAACTTCTACGGTTTAAGTTGGATGGTCATGTTGGAATTACCCAGTCATATGTTACTTAAAAAAACCATAAAAAAATTTCATCCTTAAAAATAGTTTTATCAAAATAATTGTTTTGTTAGTATATTTAGATAAGTATATTATTTAAATAAGTTAATTTTATTAGCATGCCTATCGAACTTTACTCTTGTGACATTTAAATGTCATATACATTTGATAAAACAACTCCAATCCTCTACCCAATGATCTAAATTTTTGTGTGAAACAAGTACTTTTGAGTCAAATAAATTAACATCTCCTTATATAAAATTTGGATCGAACTAAGAAATAAAGATTACTCTTAAGATCAAAGATCTTGAAGTAAAATTTAAAACCTTATTTTAAATTGGGTCACCTCAGCATTGAACATCTCCAAATTTGATTGAATGACTCAATATGACAAAAAAAAAAAAAATTATCTCAAATTTTTAATAGTAGTGAAAATCAGAATTTGAAAGCTAAATTTGATTGTATTTATAGTTTTTCCAAAGTAATTTCAAACTGGCCCACTAAAGAAGTTGGATGTGATTTACTTCTACTCTCTTTTAAATAAAAAAAAAAGATAAAAAAAAGAAAAAGAAAAAGTGACGACGGATTTGGCAAGTAATTTTCCATCCTTTTTTACCCACTACAATAAATTATGAAATTAAAATAATAAATAAAGTTTTATGAGACAAATAATTTTTCACCATTTTTATTTACTACAATACATTATGAAATTAAAATAATAAATAAAGGTTTCTAACAAATTATCAATCAAGTCCAATTTATAGCAACTTATTTCGTTGCTTCAACCGTGCAAATATTCAATTTCGAATCTTAAAATGGTTCTTCATTTATTAAATTAGCTTCTAAAAATAGTGGTTGAACCAAGACTATTCTATGGTCGAATCTTCTTGAAATTGGATCGTATAATAAGTTGAACATTTGTAACACTATGATTGTTGAGATGTATAATAAAATATATATAACAAGGATACATTTTAATTTTGTAAAAAAGACCAAAGCTAAATCAAGCGATAATAAGTATAAATTTTTTTTAAAAAAAAACCTTTAATTCCTAAATCTCTTATTTGTAAAAAGATATAAATAAATATATAGACTTAATAAATAATAAATAATAAGAATTATAAAAGACCGCCACCGTAAATTTCGAAGGGAGAGCCGTGGAATTAAGCAATGTTATTAGCGCGTTTGACCATGACGGCTTGACCCATAGTATGTGCTTAATTGTCCTTTAAAATCAGAATATTTTTTAAAAAAATAAAAAATAACAGTATTATTAAAACTTTTTAATATTAATACGTATTTTTTTAATTAATTCAGCCGTAATAGTAATAATAATAATTAAGATAAAGACAGCCTCCACCAATTTGGAAAACGAGAGCCGCGTCATTAAGCAATGTTTTTAGCGCGTCTCACCTCGACGGCTTGACCCATGTGCTAATTATACTTTAAATTTTAGGGCAAATTAAATTATATATCAAATAAAATAATTATTTTTACACACAAATTCTAAAATTCTAAATTTATTTCATATTTTTTTAAAATTTAGAAAAATGTATATTACTACACACTTTTTAAAGTTTATATATTAATTTGTATTACTAGACAAATTTATATTCGTCTAAACAATTTCTTTTAATTATCAAAATGGAATTTAAATATAAAATTATTAGATTATTTTTTGAGTTCAGAAAATTCTTAGTGATGTTGTGATAAAATAAATAGGGGAATAAAATTTATATTTTGTGTTTAATGATCTGAAAAATACATTATTTAGTAATCTATTAATAATAATTGGATTAATAAGTGCAATTCGGCTAGGATTAATGAATTATAACTTAATTTGTTGATGTTTTTGCTACAATAATATGATTAATTATGCTAAAAAATAAATAAATACGTGTTGTACTAGTTGTTATCCAATGAGAATACGTTTAGATATAAGAATATCTTGAAAGGTAAGATTAAGGTAGTTGTTTGGCTTACTCTTAAACTAAACATTTTTGGTAAATTACGTTAAGGAATGATTCATTAGTTTTTTTTTTTTTTTTTTTTTAGGACACAAATGTTTGTTAATTATAACATAGCTTACTAGATAAATAACAATTATTGAATTAAAAAAATCTTACTCGAGAATCTTGAAAATGATGGTATAACAATTGTAACAGTCTCAGCTTACCGCTAACATATATGATTTGTTTAAGCCTATTATGTATCGTTGTTAGCCTCGCGTTTTAAAACGTGAAATTCTCTTATCCAACCGATGTGGGATCTCAAAATCCACCCTTTTGGGGGCTAGCGTCCTTGGCACACCGCCTCGTGCCTGGTTTTGATACCATTGTTAATAGCCTAAGTCCACCGCTAAAAAATGTCCGTTTTGGTTCGTTATGTATCACCGTTAGTCTCACGATTTTAAAACGTGAAAATCTCTTCTCTAAACGATGTGGGATCTCACAATCCACCCCCCCTAAGGGGCCAGCGTTTTCAACACACCACCCCCGTGTCTAGTTAATCCACCCCCTTGGGGGCCAGCTTCCGCGACACACTACTCACATCTGGTTCTGATACCATTTGTAATAGTCTAAGCCCACCGCTAGCCGATATTATCCGCTGTGGCCCGTTACGTATCACCGTCAGTCTTACGGTTTTAAAACGTGTATGGTAGGGAAAGGTTTCATGCCCTCATAAGAAATGCTTTGTTCCCTTTTCCAACCGATGTGATAACTTTATTAGAGATGGAATAACTTTATTTCCTAAGACTGAAACATTGCATTCGAATTAAATATATACAAGGAACAATTTTTAAAAGTACTCACTCTTTAGCAACATCAAAATTAGATTTTGAATAATTGTTTAAAAATGAGTCATGTCGTATATTACCATTTCTATTATTTAATATATGGTGTTCTGTTACCATATCATCAACAATCGAATCTAAATACCACATTCAGAATGAGAGATACAACTATCTCGAGGTAGCACACCCTCGTTAACCATTCGATTCATGCTTGAAAAGAGTTTATTGGTCCGCTCTTTTTGAAGAACATTCTTAGCTGTCCTCCGAGAATTAACACTTCATAGATTGAATCCGGCTAATGAATGTTTGATTTTGTTTAGGGTAGGGGTTTTAGATAATGGAAAGTGGGTCACATGACATCTTGCATTTACAACTCGCTTTTGGTTATAAATACTCGCACGCAAGCAAGAAATGAAACGCAAAAGCGATTTCATAATACGGCACGACGATAAAAGCAAGCTCAAGCCCAAAGCTAAGAAAGAGAAAAAGGCCATCATCGCCCTTTCTGTAAAGGGTAAACGCCGAACGAATCCGAGTTCACCGGTGAAAATGGAGGGAGACGGCAACGCGTCGCCGCCGTTCTGGCTTCAATCCTCCAACTCTTTTCAGCAAGTTCACTACAATCGCCGTCGTCGCCTTAGCCGCGCATCGTCGTTCCTCCTCAACTCCAGCGCCTTTCTCATTGTTTTGCTAGTAATAGTTCTCTGTTTCATCTTGATTGTGATTCCTAAATGTGTACAGTTCGCTTCTCAATTGATTCGGCCTCAATCGGTCAAGAAGAGCTGGGACTCGCTCAATTTGGTTCTTGTTCTCTTTGCCATTGTTTGTGGATTTCTGAGTAGAAACACGGGTGATGATAATAGAGGATTTGAAGATCGGAGCGTTTCTTCCAGGCGGAGACTGAAGTCAAACCCTACGACTCCGCGCCAATGGGATCGATATTCCGATCATCGGCCGAATCACTACACCGTGAATCGGATGAAGAGTAGTAGTTCCTATCCGGATCTACGTCTGCAGGAGTCTTCATTGGATGCCGGTGATGAACAGTGGCGATTTTACGACGATACTCATGTGCGTAATCATCGGTTTGCGTCTTCCGATCAGCTTCATCGCCGTCATGAAGCTCGGCCGGAGCTTGAACGCGAAGATTCTGTTGCCAAAAGTACAGGTTTCGGCAGATCTGAGGTTCGCGATGATGTATATTCACAACCGGCGATACCTTCGCCGCCGCGGGTGTCTCCCCCGCGATCTCCATCACCACCTCCTACGCTTCAGACTCCCGCTAGCACGACTCCTAAAGAGGTTAAACGAAGGCCAAAGAGAACGCATAACGTCCATAGGCATACGCCCGATGGAGCAATCGATCAACAGCAGAAGAATGACGATTCGGACGTAGCCGATTTTCAACGGATTCAGCTTCCACCACTCTCCCCGCCGTCGTTCTATCAGGAATCGGAGCAGAAGAGCGGCAAAAACGAGAAGAAGAGAGGTGGCGCTCCAAAAGAAATTTGGTCCGCTCTGAGGAGGAGGAAGAAAAAGCAAAGACAGAAGAGCGTCGAAAGCTTTGAGGCTATCGCCACTCTACGCGCTTCAACATCATCATTACCTCTACCGTCACCCCCGCCGCCTCCGCCGCTCCCACCACCAGTTCTACAAAATCTATTTCCTTCCAAGAAAGGAAAATCCAAAAAAGTACAGTCCGAACCTCCACCAGAATCGCCTCCACCAACAACAGTCACCTCAGAACCTAAACCAGAGATCGAACATCAAAATCACCTCCTCAAGCCTAACGATCCTCCAATGGAGCTTGAGAGACTGAGCAGCATAAACGATGAAGAATACAATACGCGCATTGGCTGTGAGTCGCCATTCCATCTGATTCCTCCGCCACCGCCACCACCGCCACCGCCGCCGTTCAGAATGCACGGAGACTTCGACAGTGCAGGAAGCAACAGCAGTACACCGAGAGCCATCTCGCCGGAAATTGACGAGAGTGAAGGCGATGGTCCACCGGCAGCCGGAAAAATGAAGGTCAAGCAAGTTTCAACAACTCCGATATTCTGTTCAAGCCCGGATGTTAACAGTAAAGCCGATAATTTCATTGCAAGGTTCAAAGCCGATTTGAAGTTGCAGAAGATGAATTCCATCAAAGAGAGGACGGCGAGGAAGCGATCTAACCTAGGCCGAACAGCAGGCCCAGGCCCAAAGTAAATCAAGATAAGGCCCAGCCCATATTATTTCTTTTCAATAATTAAAAAAAAAAAATCAATTCTTTTGTTTGTTGTTTTTAAGCGCATGTTTGAATCATTTTTGAATATTATGACATGATGATAGGACACGTAGAAACACAGATTTATATATATTTTGAGATATTCTGAATATGAATTTTATTTTATTCTAATATTTTCTCAAATAATTTGCCAGGCATGAATATTAAATAAATATCTGACATGGGATTAGAAAGAGACATGGTTTGAATTCCATCAATCATATTTTGAATTATTGATGTCCTTAGTGGATTCTTCTTTAAAAACAAACATTTTAATTGAATTTTTGGAATTTTTTAATTATTTTATTTCATAGGGTCATGTGACAACATGCTGTTATTAAACACGAAGAAAGAGAGAGATCGTGATCGCAGTTCCCACCTAACTATGTGTTTAATACTCAATTGCTGAAAAAAAACACATTCTATATTGGATCTGCAAGTTATTGGGGTTGATATGGATTTGAATCAGTGCAGATATTTGCCAATAAATTTACCGTCTAATCCCCAATTAATTCTAAACTTATTGATAATCTATGTTTAACTTCCTTCCGTAACTCCCTATTTTGAGGAGAAGTCAAATTCTCGCTGCTTCTTTGAAAGAGAAATGCGTTGAACCAGTAGATGATAAGATTGATAATGAGTTCTATATTATTATCTCAAAATTCGGAAAAAAAAAGGAGATTTGTTGGAAGTTGGAACTTCAAAATTTGCAATAGGGGGTTATCCCATAAGAAAGAGTGCATAGTCAAGTGTAGGGGAAGTTGGCCACCAACAAAGCAACACAGCGACAAAACATCTACTATTCAACATGTACTCTCAATGGGCCACTCTACCAGCAACCATACAACACTACTTCCTTTCAAAAGGACTGACTTAGGGATGGCCAACTCGAGTTCGGGTTTATCCAAAAGCTTAAACTAACAGGTTATTGTTAAATTAATTATATCAACGCTTTAACATTGTCTCGTTGATGAACGTCCATAAAAATTGTAATAGACTTCCCTACTATGATACCATGTTAAATTACTAATTAATCTAAGAACTCGGCTTATGGTCACTTATAAATTTAATTAAACATTTTAACAAATTATACGATTTCAAAGGTATTTGAGTAAACTATTCTCATTTCATGATGTAGTTCATCTACAATGGTTAGAAAGTGACAACTATGTTTCACTATTGATCTCTATAATGGAGAATTAATTTGTCACGACCCAAAAAATTTCACAACCAGCCATGACCAAGAGACAGCGTACGTGCAATATGTATGCAAGAAAACAGTTAACATCAACCTGAAAATCTTAGATTTCAAAAGAAGAAAGTTTCTTGTATTGAATTGTTTACAAGTTTTAATACTGAAGAAATCATGCATGTCAAACTACAAAAGAAAAGAGGACTAGATAGAACCCCGAGACTGCTTCCCTTTATGATCTCCACGTTTTCCAAACACGCCCTTTCCTCGATCAGTAGCATCATGCACTTGAAAAGAAAGTGTAGCAAGGGGTGAGTATAAACGTTATACTCAATAAGCCACTTACTTGTGGGCTCTCATCACGTTCTTAGCATAACAGATTTCCACGAGATTTTCTTTGACACTAGGACATCTGGGTCTGGTCTCCCCCTTAGGGGTCTATTCTGGTCTTCAAGATATTCTAAACCTTGGTAGTTCCTTATGTTGCATACTAACCAGTGATCAGTGACCATCCCTGAGGTGCTACCTCGTGCATGTTTCTTATGAGACTATATGACATCATGCCTAGAAAGTTAGCTGGCCTCCCACGTGTCCATAAAGTCACCCTTGTTCGGGGGAGCAACCCCTCCCTCGTCCCATCCAACTGTTGGGCTTTACGACGTGGTCTCATGCTCCCTCTGCAAAAACGACTTAGCATCTATTGGGTCTTGATTAGAAAACCCCAGTCATACCACGAAGCTTAGGCCCATACTCCCCTTCTAAAACCTTCTATTCTCGTTACAAGTATGGAAGGTGTAGTGGGACACTTGTTGACACCGATCACACTACTCGCAGCCTAATGTAATGTAACTCACATGGTGGTTTATAGGCCATGGTGGTCTGCTAGGCTCCTAGGGAGGTTAGGTGGCCTTCAATAACCTTACCTTTTGAGTTCACTCCCTACATAGTCCTTATGAGGTTTCTGTCTCTATCGCGTGCACTAGGGTTACCACCCTTCGTCTGCCACTCGCGGTCTTATGAGCTCGAGCCACTAGGGCATCCTGATCTAAATTTAGTGACGAGGCAACCTAACCATACACCCGATTCTGGTTCTTTTAAATTAATGAAGAGTGCACACATCCTCACACCTAAAGTCATCATACAACATTTTATGCAAAATAGTCACACATGCTCAATGGGGCGATAACATCCATCAAACACCCGGAGTACAGATCACAAAATTCCCCATCTTCCTTTCAGAATAATATAAAACATAAGTACAGCGGAACGTAAAACATGATAAGGTCAGCAATTAATTCTTCAGAGTTTCTACATTTAGTGCTACCATTTTCTAGCTTATCCAATTCTTTTATGTACATAACATGAAGAAGCTAACCACCTATGGTAGATTTACTAACATGCATGCACTCAAAACGAATCCCACAAGTATTTCTTGCCTAAATCCATGTGGTAACTTACTTGTTTGTCGCATGTCTTTCTGACAACGAATATTTACTAGGAGAGTGTCCAAACGTCACGACCCAATATTTTACTATGAGTCGTGACTCAAAACGACAACATGAATGCAAAGAAAATAGTTGAAAATGCATTAAGACGAAATCATTTATTCCAAGTAAAGAAAATTGCAACACAAAGGTTCACACCATTAAGAGTTTTAGGAACAAAAATATGAGAATCTGAATACAAAAGAAAAGACTAGGCTGACGCTCCGGGACATGCATTCCTTTGTGACAATCCACCTCTCTGATCACGCCCTCCCTTGACCTGAAGCCGCACGCACCTGAAAAAAAAAAGATATAGCAGGAATGAGTATAAAAATTATACCCAGTAAGCCACCTACTTGTAGGCTCTCGTCGCATCCTAAGCTTAACAAACAAACACGGGCTTCTCATTGGCTCTAGGACGTCTGGCTCTAGTCTTAGCCCCTTGAAATTTCTATGGTTCTCCACCCTTTCATTTAATACCTAAGAGTTTCTTATGCCAAGCTATAATGACTGGTGTCTCTTTATGAGGCGCTACCTCTGCATGGCTAACTGAGACTACATGGTATCTCGCCTAGGGGTGTGCCGAATATCTCCTAAGCCCATATTAGTCCCCCTATAGGGGTGCAACCCAACCCGTTCTCATGCAGCTAATGGGTTGTACGACGTGGGTAAACATTTCCCATGCGAAATGCCTAGAAAACCCTGGTCTTCCCACGAAGCTATAGATACCGTTCACACAACTAGCGGCCTAAGAACACTCCTAAGGTGTTTCCTTTGCCGTAGTGATCTGTTAGGCTCGTAGGGAAGAGATATATCTAAACTTAGTGATGTTGGATTTTTGGCCCTTAATCTCAAATTAATTAATTAATTGATGTCGGGATGATAACAAACCTACATTCAATTATTAACAATTCTCAGTATATTGTCCACAGTGTAAGGTTGGGAATAACGATTTCAACGTCTTTTTCGGTTCACTCAAAATTAAAGCTAAAACGAAGAAGTTTCAGTCAAAACAAGATACCCGACGTGATGATGCGGCGGCAAAATTGACATCATGGACCAATCGAAGTATGACATTTATAACTTTGGTAGAGTAACAAAGGGTGAAGTTTTCAATTACTCTTAAATGGAAAGAAAATTATTTAAATTATAAAAATTATTTCAATTACATTATTTCAATTACATTTATAAAAGCTTTCATTAACATTTTTTTTTATATTATTACATTTAAATATGTATATATATAATATATTTATATATATTCAATAAAAATGAATTTAAAATGTTTTTAATATTTATTTAAAATAATATATATATAATTAAATAAATGAAACATGTGATCCACCGTTTTCACGATAAATTTAAAAAAAAAAAAAATATATATTATTTTTCGTGGTCCACGTTCTTTAGTGGTCCGTATCAATTCCTATTTTTATAACTTGTTTACTGTTTAAACTCATTACTTTTTCGTATTTTTCACACAACACAACACACAAACTTCCATAGTTTCTTCGATCTAAATTTTTTTTTTAAAGCCTCCATTGTTGCTCTCTCCAAAGGCTTCCAATTTTATTTCTTGTTTATCTTATTTTTGAGAGAGATGTCTATTGTATTATGAGCGATCAAATTGTAAATCTACTCTTTCAGAGAATTGTGGTGTGTTTCTACAAAAACTCAGACAATTGTATCGGTTTGATCCTGAGCCGTTGAAAGGATTGAGTTTTCTCTTGAACTCGTAAAAAGAGCGGTGTAGCGGTTGGGCTCTGATCCGAGGAAAGAGTCAAGAAAGGTTTATTCAAATTTCCAAGAGGCGCTTGGGGAGTGGAGTAGGTCGAGTTTGACCGAACCACTATAAAACTACGTGTTATATTTTCTAACCCTTCCTATTTAAATTTTAAATTTTTATTAAGTTTTATTGCATGTTATTATTTTTATTAAAAAATTAAAAAATTAATCATGTTTAAATTATTATATTGTTGAAACCCTATTCACCCCTCTAGGGTTGCCATATCGATCCAACAAGTGACTTGTCAGTCTAACCATGAATCCCTAGGCTTATCATTATAACAATTCCTAATCATTAACATAGTGGTACAAACATCAAGAACTAGATACACTATACAAATTTCATGCAAAAATAGGCAAACATGCTCAAAGGGACGATAACATCCATCAGCACCCGGAACGCAAAGTTCACAATTTTCTTATTCTCCTTTCAGCATGCATAAGCAAATACATACTAAGCGGAAGCATAAACCATGGTTAACTTTTAAAAGTACATACATTTTGCCACCTAAGCTCGTAACATGGAAAAATATAGTTAACTAAGGTAATTAATATAGCATGCACGCATACCGAAGCGATTCCTACCAGTATTTCTTCCTAAGTTCCGTATGGTGACTTACTTGGTTGACGCATGCCCTTTCGCTAGCGTTTCTAAGCAAGTAAGGTGTCCAAAACTACTAATTTTCCTCAATTAGGTCACTGTTCACATAAAAACATTGTTAGAATTGGAATTGGGACGAAAATCAAGCAAACAGAAGACAAACTAGTAAAAAAGGGCCTTACACGCGCCGACCATGCGCTGGAAACACTCCTACACGCGGGCGGAGGTTTTGCAGTCGCGGGTCAGGCGCTCCAGTTCGGGTTGACGACTCGGTTCGCTTGGGTGGACCGCAGGTTGGTTTGGGCCGACGGGTTGCGGGTCGGGTCGAATCTACACGTGGATCTGGAATCGGGTAGGGCACGTAGGCGATGCGTGTTGTCGTTTCGCTGGGGCCGCATTGCTCTAGCCGTCGTCCGACGTGTAGCTCCAGCCGACACTCAACGCGTGTCGCCGCCTTGCCAAGCCGCCTTCACTGGTCGTTGGTCGACACGTGGCTGTCGGAAAAATCCTTCTGCCCTCCTATCAGACAAAAAACGAGGGATTGATAAGTTTTCCTTAATCGTTATATTTTTGTATCTTTCGATCTACAACTCGAATCAACACGATTCCTTTTGAAAAACTGTAGATCTTATTACCATCTATGCTCTAGTATTTTTTTTCTTCATTACGAAACGAGTTACGAACATCGGAAGGAGGTCCATTAGTATTCTTACTGTTCTTGGGAGAGCTATCATATCTTTGAATTTTCGGCCAAGTTAGTTTCTTCACGGAATCAGTAGAAGACCTTCCCAAGATGAACATACCCAAGTATTAGGTTTCGATTAATAAAGGTTAGTCTCAGATCTTAAAAATATTAAAGAACTCACCTTGATTCTTGACGAAGCTTCGCAGCGGATCCTTGATTCTCCCAAACCTTCTTCTAATTTTCTTTTCTTTTTGGTGGCCACTATTAGGGTTCCACTTGGACCCTAAGGAGGGGCAAAATGACTCATTTGCCGTTTTCTTGACTTGGGCCGATTTTTTTTTTTTAAGCGTTACAAACTCTCCCCTTCTTAAAAACTTATGTCCCCGAAAGTTGGCATATCTTGGAAGAGTTCGGGATAGGCTCTCTTCACCTCCTCTTCTCGTTTCTAGGTTGCTTCTTCCTCATGGTGGTTATCTCATGAGACCTTTACCAAGGGAATGACTTTGTTGCGCAATCGCCTGGTGTCTCGAGCAAAAATTATACTAGGTTTCTCCTCGTAAAACAGATCTTCCCGAAGAGGAAGCGTTTCATGTTCGATCACATGGGTAGGGTATGGAGTGTACTTTCACAGCATGGACACATGAAACACATTGTGTACGACGACAAGGTTCGGTGGTAGGGCAATTATGTAGACCACAACCCCAACTCTCTCTAGGATCTCGAAGGGGCCTATGAACCTTGGGCTCAATTTTTCCTTCTTTCTGAACCTCAACACCCCCTCATAGTGGCTACCTTCAAGAACACATGGTCACCCACCTCGAATTCGAGGTCCCTCCCACACAAATCTGCATAGCATTTCTATACCGCTGCGTTGGTGACCTGAACCAACTCTAGTCTCAGCAGCTGCTGTGTGCCTACCTCTTCCCAAAACACTGGTGTTTGAAACCTATGCTATATAGTGCCTCGAAAGGGGTCATCTAGATGGTCGCTTGATAACTGTTATCGTAGGAAAACTCCATCAAAGGCAAATGTTCGTCCCATCACTCAGAGAAATCCATGACACAGGCTCGCAACATATCTTCTAAGATCTGATTCAGCCTTTCGATTTGTCCACCTGTTTGAGGATGAAACTCTGTACTGAATCTTAACTGAGTTCTTAGTGCTTTCTGGAGAATTTTTCAAAATTGAGAGGTGAACTTGGTGTCTCGGTTTGATACTGTGGACACTGGTACCCCGTGAAGGCATACTATCTCTCTGATATATAACTGAGCCCATCAATCCACTCGGTATGTTGACTTGCCTGGAATGAAGTGACTTGTCTTGGTTAGTCGATCTATAACCACTCAAATCACGTCATAACCCTGCTTAGTCTTGGGTTGACTCGAGATGAAGTCCATACAAACTGCTTCCCATTTTCACTGAGGAACATTAAAGGGTTGTAGCAATCCTGTTGGGCGCTGTCTTGGGGCCTTCACCTGCTGGCAGGTGAAACATCGACTTACGAAATCCGCCATGTCCTTCTTATCCATGGCCACCAATAACATCCTTTGAGATCCTGATACATCTTCGTACTTCTAGGGTGGAACGTATAAGATGTCTCGGGGAATGCACAGGCGGTCTTGCCACAGCAGACCCCCGTCTGAAGAGATAGAATACCCAACTGGTCTCTTTGTCTCAGTCTGGCTCCACACTTTACCGAGGTGTTCATCAGACCTTCGAGCGTCGATAACTCATTTTCGTAGGGTGGGTTGTATGGTTACCTGTTCTATCTTTGCGATGCCACCTTTAACCACAACATCTATCCCAACCCTCTTCATCTCATCTTGTAGTCTTTCCTGCTTATGTTTGGAATAAACTTAAATGAAAAAAAGAAAAGAAAAGAAAGAAGGTAGTTTCTATTTGTTAGTCGAGGTAGGTTTTAAAATCAGTAAAAAAAAGTCAATATTTATTTTTGGAAATAGTGGGGTTATAGGTTAGAAAACGTGGGATTCTGATTGCCATTTTTAGCTTCAGAAAACTTATAAATATGTTTGTTTCTCATTGTAATAACAGAGCAAGTAGAGCAAGAGTTATAGAGTTAAAAAGAAGTACAGAGCAATAGAAAAGTGTTTTGAGAATTCTTTGTCTCCTTGTGATATGATAAGGAATCCCTACAAGGGGAGTAAGATTCGGATTACCTTGTTGATCGAATATCTCAAGACAAGAATATTGTTTGAGATTCGAATCACTCCACAAGCAAGATCGATCATGTCTAGTTTGAATGATTCTTGTTGATCAAATATCTCAACGCAAGAACTTGTTTGAGATTCGAATCACTCCACAAGCAAGATTGATCATGTTGAGCTTGAATGTTTCTACATGCAACCTAAACTACATAGAATTGCAAAGAAATTTAGCCATTGGCTAAAGAAAGCACAAATGCTCCTTTTATTATATTTTCCAAGTCCCCTTACAAATACAACATACATGGCTTTATATAGACTCAAAATGAAACAATTAAAGGCATTCCAAGAGTTGTAACATTCATACTTTATAGCCATAATTAACAATTATGTAATTGTAACCTAAAGTAAATAAAATTAACGGTCGATGTCTTTCGAAATTTTCGTGCGGAATGATCAAGCTTGATGATTTTTGAATGGAATGACGAAGAAACGGGGTGCATAAAACCGTAAAAAAGTGAAATGAATAAAATCGAAACCCTAAACTGCAAACCCTAATCCGGGACTTTTGAAGCACGTGCTAAAAAATAGAGTAACGGTCGATGTCTTTCGAAATTTTCGTGCGGAATGATCAAGCTTGATGATTTAGAATGGAATGACGAAGAAACAGGGTGCATAAAACCGTAAAAAAAGTGATTAAAATCGAAACCCTAAACTGCAAACCCTAATCCGGGACTTTTGAAGCACGTGCTAAAAAACTGAGTAACGGTCGATGTCTTTCGAAATTTTCGTGCGGAATGATCAAGCTTGATGATTTAGAATGGAATGACGAAGAAACGGGGTGCATAAAACCGTAAAAAATTGCTTAAAATCGAAACCCTAAACTGCAAACCCTAATCCGGGACTTTTGAAGCACGTGCTAAAAAACTGAGTAACGGTCGATGTCTTTCGAAATTTTCGTGCGGAATGATCAAGCTTGATGATTTTGAAATGGAATGAAGAAGAAACGGGGTGCATAAAAACGTAAAAAAGTGATTAAAATCGAAACCCTAAACTGCAAACCCTAATCCGGGACTTTTTTTGAAGCACGTGCTAAAAAAACTGAGTAACGGTCGATGTCTTTCGAAATTTTCGTGCGGAATGATCAAGCTTGATGATTTAGAATGGAATGACGAAGAAAAAGAAAAACGGTGCATAAAACCGTAAAAAAAAAAATCGAAACCCTAAACTGCAAACCCTAATCCGGGACTTTTGAAGCACGTGCTAAAAAACTGAGTAACGGTCGATGTCTTTCGAAATTTTCGTGCGAAATGATCAAGCTTGATGATTTTGAATGGAATGACGAAGAAACGGGGTGCATAAAACCGTAAAAAAAGTGATTAAAATCGAAACCCTCGAAACCCTAAAAACAAACCCTAATCCGGGACTTTTTGAAGCACGTGCTAAAAAAAAACGTGCTAAAAAAAACTGAGTGAGTAACGGTAGATGTCTTTCGAAATTTTCGTGCGGAATGATCAAGCTTGATGATTTTTGAAAGAAATGACGAAGAAACAAACGGGGGTGCATAAAACAGTAAAAAAAAAAAAATCGAAAAACCTAAACTGCAAACCCTAATCCGGGACTTTTGAAGCACGTGCTAAAAAAAACTGAGTAACGGTCGATGTCTTTCGAAATTTTCGTGCGGAATGATCAAGCTTGATGATTTAGAATGGAATGACGAAGAAAAAGAAACGGTGCATAAAACAGTAAAAAAAAAAAAATTTTAAAATCGAAACCCTAAACTGCAAACCCTAATCCGGGACTTTTGAAGCACGTGCTAAAAAAACTGAGTAACGGTCGATGTCTTTCGAAATTTTCGTGCGGAATGATCAAGCTTGATGATTTTGAATGGAATGACGAAGAAACGAGGGTGCATAAAAAACAGTAAAAAAAAAAAAATTAAAAACCCTAAACTGCAAACCCTAAAACCGGGACTTTTGAAGCACGTGCTAAAAAAAAAAACTGAGTAACGGTCGATGTCTTTCGAAATTTTCGTGCGAAATGATCAAGCTTGATGATTTTGAATGGAATGACGAAGAAACGAGGTGCATAAAACCGTAAAAAAGTGATTAAAATCGAAACCCTAAACTGCAAACCCTAATCCGGGACTTTTGAAGCACGTGCTAAAAAACTGAGTAACGGTCGATGTCTTTCGAAATTTTCGTGCGGAATGATCAAGCTTGATGATTTTGAAAGAAATGACGAAGAAACGGGGTGCATAAAACCGTAAAAAAGTGATTAAAATCGAAACCCTAAACTGCAAACCCTAATCCGGGACTTTTGAAGCACGTGCTAAAAAACTGAGTAACGGTCGATGTCTTTCGAAATTTTCGTGCGGAATGATCAAGCTTGATGATTTAGAACGGAATGACGAAGAAACGGGGTGTATAAAACAGTAAAAAAAAAATTAAAAAAAACGAAACCCTAAAAAAATGCAAACCCTAATCCGGGACTTTTGAAGCACGTGCTAAAAAAAAACTGAGTAACGGTCGATGTCTTTCGAAAATTTTCGTGCGGAATGATCAAGCTTGATGATTTAGAATGGAATGACGAAAAAAACGGGGTGCATAAAACCGTAAAAAAGTGCTTTAAAAATCGAAACCCTAAACTGCAAAAACCCTAATCCGGGACTTTTGAAGCACGTGCTAAAAAAAAACTAACGGTCGATGTCTTCTTTCGAAATTTTCGTGCGGAATGATCAAGCTTGATGATGATTTTTTAGAATGGAATGACGAAGAAACGGGTGCATAAAAAAAAGTAAAAAAAAAATTAAAATCGAAACCCTAAACTGCAAACCCTAATCCGGGACTTTTGAAGCACGGGCTAAAAAAATGAGTAACGGTCGATGTCTTTCGAAATTTTCGTGTGGAATGATCAAGCTTGATGATTTAGAATGGAATGATGAAGAAATGAAGTGCATAAAACAGTAAAAAAGTGATTAAAATCAAAACCCTAAACTGCAAACCCTAATCCGGGACTTTTGAAGCACGTGCTAAAAAACTGAGTAACGGTCGATGTCTTTCGAAAAACATCGTGCGGAAAAAAAAGTGATCAAGCTTGATGATTTTGAAAAAACCTGAAATGACGAAGAAACGGGGTGCATAAAAACCGTAAAAAAGTGAAAAAATAAAAAAAACGGGGTCGAAAACCCTAAAAAAGTGATTGCAAAACTGAAACTAATCCGGGACTTTTGAAGCACGTGCTAAAAAACTGAGTAACGGTAGATGTCTTTCGAAATTTTCGTGCGGAATAATCAAGCTTGATGATTTAGAACGGAATGACGAAGAAACAGGGTGTATAAAACAGTAAAAAATTGCTTAAAATCGAAACCCTAAACTGCAAACCCTAATCCGGGACTTTTGAAGCACGTGCTAAAAAACTGAGTAACGGTCGATGTCTTTCGAAATTTTCGTGCGGAATGATCAAGCTTGATGATTTAGAATGGAATGACGAAGAAACGGGGTGCATAAAACCGTAAAAAAAAAAAAAAAAAAAACGAAACCCTAAAAAACTGCAAACCCTAATCCGGGACTTTTGAAGCACGTGCTAAAAAACTGACTAACGGTCGATGTTTTCGAAATTTTTTTGCGGAATGATCAAGCTCGATGATTTTTGAATGGAATGACGAAAAAAAAAAACGGGGTGCATAAAACAGTAAAAAACTGATTAAAATCGAAAAAAAAAAAAAAAAAAAACCCTAATCCGGGAATCCGGGACTTTTGAAGCACGTGCTAAAAAAAAAGTGAGTAACGGTCGATGTCTTTTTCGAAATTTTCGTGCGAAATGATCAAGCTTGATGATTTTGAATGAAAAAAAATGAAGAAGAAAACGGGGTGCATAAAACCGTAAAAAAAAATTAAAATCGAAACCCTAAAAAATCAAACCCTAAAAAAAAAGACTTTTGAAAGCACGTGCTAAAAAAAAACTGAGTAACGGTAAAAATGTCTTTCTTTCAAATTTTTCGTGCGGAATGATCAAGCTTGATGATTTTGAAAGAAATGACGAAGAAACGGGGTGCATAAAACCGTAAAAAAGTGATTAAAATCGAAACCCTAAACTGCAAACCCTAATCCGGGACTTTTGAAGCACGTGCTAAAAAAAGTAAAGTAAAAACTGTAGATGTCTTTCGAAATTTTCGTGCGGAATGATCAAGCTTGATGATTTAGAATGGAATGACGAAGAAACAGGGTGTATAAAACAGTAAAAAAAAAAAAAAAATAAAATCGAAAACCCTAAACTGCAAACCCTAAATCCGGGAATTTTGAAGCACGTGCTAAAAAAAAAAAACTGAAACGGTCGATGTCTTTTTCAAAATTTTCGTGCGGAATGATCAAGCTTGATGATTTTGAATGGAATGACGAAGAAACGGGGGGGTGCATAAAACCGTAAAAAAAAAAAAAAAAAAAACGATTAAAATCGAAACCCTAAACTGCAAACCCTAATCCGGGACTTTTTTTGCACGTGCTAAAAAAAAAACGAGTAACGGTCGATGTCTTTCGAAAAATTTCGTGCGGAATGATCAAGCTTGATGATTTCGAATGGAATGACGAAGAAACGAGGTGCATAAAAACAGTAAAAAAAAATTAAAAAAAGAAAAAAAAAACTGCAAACCCTAATCCGGGACTTTTGAAGCACGTGCTAAAAAACTGAGTAACGGTCGATGTCTTTTTCGAAATTTTTCGTGCGGAAATGATCAAGCTTGATGATTTTGAATGGAATGACGAAGAAACACGGTGCATAAAACCGTAAAAAAAAAATTTAAAATCGAAACCCTAAACTGCAAAAACCCTAATCCGGGACTTTTGAAGCACGTGCTAAAAAAAACTGAGTAACGGTAGATGTCTTTCGAAATTTTCGTGCGGAAATGATCAAGCTTGATGATTTTGAAAGCTTGATGATTTTTGAAAAAGTGAATTAAAATGAAACCCTAAACTGAAACCCTAATCGACTTTGAAGAACACGTGCATAAAAAAACGTGTCTTTCGAAATTTTTTTGATGATTTAAAAAATGACGAAAAACCCTAAAAAATTGCTGCAAACCCTAAACTGCCGGGACTTTTGAAGCACGTGCTAAAAAACTGAGTAACGGTCGATGTCTTTCGAAATTTTCGTGCGGAATGATCAAGCTTGATGATTTAGAATGGAATGACGAAGAAACGGGGGGTATAAAACCGTAAAAAAAAAAAAAAAATCGAAACCCTAAACTGCAAACCCTAATCCGGGACTTTTGAAGCACGTGCTAAAAAAACTGAGTAACTGTCGATGTCTTTCGAAATTTTCGTGCGGAATGATCAAGCTTGATGATTTTGAATGGAATGACGAAAGAAACGGGGTGCATAAAAACAGTAAAAAAAGTGATTAAAATCGAAACCCTAAACTGCAAACCCTAAACCCTAATCCGGGACTTTTGAAGCACGTGCTAAAAAACTGAGTAACGGTAAAATGAAATTTTTCGAAATTTTCGTGCGGAATGATCAAGCTTGATGATTTTGAATGGAATGACGAAGAAAAACAAGGTGCAAAAAAGTAAAACCGTAAAAAAAAAAACGCTTAAAATCGAAACCCTAAACTGCAAACCCTAATCCGGGACTTTTGAAGCACGTGCTAAAAAAACTGAGTGAGTAACGGTCGATGTCTTTTCGAAATTTCGTGCGGAATGATCAAGCTTGATGATTTTGAATGGAATGACGAAGAAACGGGGTGCATAAAACCGTAAAAAAGTTAAAAAAAAAATGAAAATCGAAACCCTAAACTGCAAACCCTAATCCGGGACTTTTGAAGCACGTGCTAAAAAAAAGTGAGTAACGGTAGATGTCTTTCGAAATTTTCGTGCGGAATGATCAAGCTTGATGATTTTGAAATGAATGACGAAGAAACGGGGTGTGTGTAAAACAGTAAAAAAAAAAAAAATTAAAATCGAAACCCTAAACTGCAAAAACTAAATCCGGGACTTTTGAAGCACGTGCTAAAAAACTGAGTAACGGTCGATGTCTTTCGAAATTTTCGTGCGGAATGATCAAGCTTGATGATTTAGAATGGAATGAAATGAAACGAAATGACGAAGGTGTGCAAAAAAACGTAAAAAAAAATTAAAAAATCGAAACCCTAAACTGCAAACCCTAATCCGGGACTTTTGAAGCACGTGCTAAAAAAACTGAGTAACGGTCGATGTCTTTCGAAATTTTTCGTGCGGAATGATCAAGCTTGATGATTTAGAATGGAATGAGAAGAAAAACGGGTGCATAAAAACGTAAAAAAGTGATTAAAATCGAAACCCTAAACTGCAAACCCTAATCCGGGACTTTTGAAGCACGTGCTAAAAAAAAAAAAAAGTAACGGTCGATGTCTTTCGAAATTTTCGTGCGGAATGATCAAGCTTGATGATTTTGAATGGAATGAATGAAGAAAAACGGGGGTGCATAAAACCGTAAAAAAGTGATTAAAATCGAAACCCTAAACTGCAAACCCTAATCCGGGACTTTTGAAGCACGTGCTAAAAAAAGTAACACGTTTTCGTGCGGAAAAAAAAAAAAAGTAACGGTCGAAACGTGTTTTTCGAAAAAAACGTGCGGAATGATCAAAACTTGATGATTTTGAAGAAATGAATGACGAAGAAACGGGGTGCATAAAATGAGTAAAAAAAATGATTAAAAAAACGAAAAGTGTAAAATGCGAAAACCCTAATCTGCAAACCCTAATCCGGGACTTTTGAAGCACGTGCTAAAAAACTGAGTAACGGTCATGTCTTTCGAAATTTTCGTGCGGAATGATCAAGCTTGATGATTTTGAATGAATGGAATGACGAAGAAACGGGGTGCATAAAACCGTAAAAAAAAAAAGATTAAAAAAATCGAAACCCTAAAACTGCAAACCCTAATCCGGGACTTTTGAAGCACGTGCTAAAAAACTGAAGTAACGGTCGATGTCTTTCGAAAATTTTTCGTGCGGAATGATCAAGCTTGATGATTTTGAGAATGGAATGACGAAGAAAAAGGGTGCATAAAACCGTAAAAAAAATTAAAAAAAAACCCTAAAAACTGCAAACCCTAAACCGGGACTTTTTGAAGCACGTGCTAAAAAACTGAGTAACGGTCGATGTCTTTCGAAATTTTCGTGCGGAATGATCAAGCTTGATGATTTAGAATGGAATGACGAAGAAACGGGGTGCATAAAACCGTAAAAAAGTGATTAAAATCGAAACCCTAATCCGGGACTTTTGAAGCACGTGCTAAAAAACTGAGTAACGGTCGATGTCTTTCGAAATTTTCGTGCGGAATGATCAAGCTTGATGATTTTGAATGGAATGACGAAGAAACGGGGTGCATAAAAAAAAAAGTAAAAAAAAATCCGTGATTAAAATCGAAAAAACCTAAAACGGTAAAACAAAACCCTAATCCGGGACTTTTTTGAAGCACGTGCTAAAAAAATTAAAATCTGAGTAACGGTCGATGTCTTTTTTTCGAAATTTTCGTGCGGAATGATCAAGCTTGATGATTTAGAAATGGAATGACGAAGAAACACGGGTGCATAAAACCGTAAAAAAAAAATTAAAATCGAAACCCTAAACTGCAAACCCTAATCCGGGACTTTTGAAGCACGTGCTAAAAACTGAGTAACGGTCGATGTCTTTCGAAATTTTCGTGCGGAATGATCAAGCTTGATGATTTAGAATGGAATGACGAAGAAACGGGGTGCATAAAAAAGTAAAAAAGTGATTAAAAAATCGAAACCCTAAACTGCAAACCCTAATCCGGGACTTTTGAAGCACGTGCTAAAAAAAACTGAGTAACGGTCGATGTCTTTCGAAAATTTTCGTGCGGAATGATCAAGCTTGATGATTTTTTGAATGAATGACGAAACGAAGGTGTGCATAAAACCGTAAAAAAGTGATTAAAATCGAAACCCTAATCCGGGACTTTTGAAGCACGTGCTAAAAAAACTGAGTAACGGTCGATGTCTTTCGAAATTTTTTCGTGCGGAATGATCAAGCTTGATGATTTTGAGAATGGAATGACGAAAACGACGGAAAAAAAACGGGGTGCATAAAAACATAAAACCGTAAAAAAAAATCCGGGACTTTTTTTGAAAATCGAAAAAACTAAACTGCAAACCCTAATCCTTGACTTTTTGAAATGAATGAAAGAAACGGTGCATAAAACCGTAAAAAAGTGATTAAAATCGAAACCCTAATCCGGGACTTTTGAAGCACGTGCTAAAAAACTGAGTAACGGTCGATGTCTTTCGAAATTTTCGTGCGGAATGATCAAGCTTGATGATTTAGAATGGAATGACGAAGAAACGGGGTGCATAAAACCGTAAAAAAAAAGTGATTAAAAATCGAAACCCTAAACTGCAAACCCTAATCCGGGACTTTTGAAGCACGTGCTAAAAAAACTGAGTAACGGTCGATGTCTTTCGAAATTTTTCGTGCGGAATGATCAAGCTTGATGATTTAGAATGGAATGACGAAGAAACGGGGTGCATAAAAACGTAAAAAAGTGATTTAAATCGAAACCCTAAACTGCAAACCCTAAATCCGGGACTTTTGAAGCACGTGCTAAAAAAAAACTGAGTAACGGTCGATGTCTTTCGAAAATTTTCGTGCGGAATGAAAATGATCAAGCTTGATGATTTTGAATGGAATGACGAAGAAACGGGGTGGTGCATAAAACGTAAAAAAAAAAAAAGTGATTAAAATCGAAACCCTAAACTGCAAAAAATCGAAACCCTAAAACCCTAATCCGGGACTTTTGAAGCACGTGCTAAAAAACTGAGTAACGGTCGATGTCTTTCTTTCGAAATTTTCGTGCGGAATGATCAAGCTTGATGATTTTGAGAATGGAATGACGAAGAAACGGGGTGCATAAAACCGTAAAAAAAAAGTGATTAAAATCGAAACCCTAAACTGCAAACCCTAATCCGGGACTTTTGAAGCACGTGCTAAAAAAAAACTGAGTAACGGTCGATGTCTTTCTTTTTTCGAAATTTTCGTGCGGAATGATCAAGCTTGATGATTTTGAATGGAATGAAATGACGAAGAAACGGGGTGCATAAAAACCGTAAAAAAAAAAAATCGAAAAAATCGAAACCCCTAAACTGCAAACCCTAAATCCCGGGACTTTTGAAGCACGTGCTAAAAAAAAACTGAGTAACGGTCGATGTCTTTCGAAATTTTTAACGGTGCGGAATTTCGAATGATCAAGCTTGATGATTTTGAATGAAAATGACGAAATGACGAAAAAACGGGTGCATAAAACAGTAAAAAAGTGATTAAAAATCGAAACCCTAAAAACTGCAAACCCTAATCCGGGACTTTTGAAGCACGTGCTAAAAAAACTGAGTAACGGTCGATGTCTTTCGAAAAATTTTCGTGCGGAATGATCAAGCTTGATGATTTAGAATGGAATGACGAAGAAACGGGGTGCATATAAAACCGTAAAAAAGTGATTAAAATCCTAAACTGCAAACCCTAATCCGGGACTTTTTTGAAGCACGTGCTAAAAAAACTGAGTAACGGTCGATGTCTTTCGAAATTTTTCGTGCGGAATGATCAAGCTTGATGATTTTGAATGGAATGACGAAGAAACGATAAAACCGGGTGATTAAAAAAAAAAACCCTAATCCGTAAAAAAAAAAACTGAGTAATTGCTTTCGAAATTTTTCGAAACCCTAAAACTTTTAAAGAAAAACCCTAATCCGGGACTTTTGAAGCACGTGCTAAAAAAAAACTTTTGAAGCACGTAAAAAAAAACTAGTAACGGTCGATGTCTTTCGAAATTTTCGTGCGGAATGATCAAGCTTGATGATTTTGAATGGAATGACGAAGAAAAACACGGGTGCATAAAAACGTAAAAAAGTGAAAAAATTAAAAAAAACGAAACCCTAAACTGCAAACCCTAATCCGGGACTTTTGAAGCACGTGCTAAAAAACTGAGTAACGGTAGATGTCTTTCAAATTTTTCGTGCGGAATGATCAAGCTTGATGATTTTGAAAGAAATGACGAAGAAACGGGGTGCATAAAACCGTAAAAAAGTGATTAAAATCGAAACCCTAAAACTGCAAACCCTAATCCGGGGACTTTTGAAGCACGTGCTAAAAAAACTGAGTAACGGTCGATGTCTTTCGAAATTTTCGTGCGGAATGATCAAGCTTGATGATTTTTGAAATGGAATGACGAAGAAAAACAGGGTGCATAAAACAGTAAAAAAGTGATTAAAAAAATCGAAACCCTAAACTGCAAACAAACCCTAACTGCAAAACCCTAATCCGGGACTTTTGAAGCACGTGCTAAAAAACTGAGTAACGGTCGATGTCTTTCGAAATTTTCGTGCGGAATGATCAAGCTTGATGATTTTGAATGGAATGACGAAGAAACGGGGTGCATAAAACCGTAAAAAAGTGATTAAAATCGAAACCCTAAACTGCAAAAAACCTAATCCGGGACTTTTGAAGCACGTGCTAAAAAAACTGAGTAACGGTCGATGTCTTTCGAAATTTTTTCGTGCGGAATGATCAAGCTTGATGATTTTTGAATGGAATGACGAAAGAAACGGGGGGGCATAAAAAACGTAAAAAAAAGTGATTAAAATCGAAACCCTAAACTGCAAACCCTAATCCGGGACTTTTGAAGCACGTGCTAAAAAAAAACTGAGTAACGGTCGATGTCTTTCTTTTCGAAATTTTCGTGCGGAATGATCAAGCTTGATGATTTTGAATGGAATGACGAAGAAACACGGGTGCATAAAAACCGTAAAAAAAAGTGATTAAAAAAAAAAATCGAAACCCTAAACCCTAATCCCGGGACTTTTGAAGCACGTGCTAAAAAAACTGAGTAACGGTCGATGTCTTTCAAAATTTTCGTGCGGAATGATCAAGCTTGATGATTTTGAATGGAATGACGAAGAAACGGGGTGCATAAAAAACCGTAAAAAAGTTGATTAAAATCGAAACCCTAAACTGCAAACCCTAATCCGGGACTTTTGAAGCACGTGCTAAAAAACTGAGTAACGGTCGATGTCTTTCGAAATTTTCGTGCGGAATGATCAAGCTTGATGATTTAGAATGGAATGACGAAGAAACGGGGTGTATAAAACAGTAAAAAAGTGATTAAAATCGAAACCCTAAACTGCAAACCCTAATCCGGGACTTTTGAAGCACGTGCTAAAAAAAAGTAACGGTAACGGTCGATGTCTTTCGAAATTTTCGTGCGGAATGATCAAGCTTGATGATTTTGAATGGAATGACGAAGAAACAACGGTGCATATAAAAAACGTAAAAAAAACGTTTTTAAAATCGAAACCCCTAAACTGCAAACCCTAATCCGGGACTTTTGAAGCACGTGCTAAAAAAACTGAGTAACGGTCGATGTCTTTCGAAATTTTCGTGTGCGGAATGATGATCAAGCTTGATGATTTTGAATGGAATGACGAAGAAACGGGGTGCATAAAAAACAGTAAAAAAAAAAAGTGATTAAAATCGAAACCCTAAACTGCAAAACCCTAATCCGGGACTTTTGAAGCACGTGCTAAAAAAAAAAAGTAACGGTCGATGTCTTTCGAAATTTTCGTGCGGAATGATCAAGCTTGATGATTTAGAATGGAATGACGAAGAAACGGGGTGCATAAAACCGTAAAAAAAAAAATTAAAATCGAAACCCGAAACTGCAAAACCCTAATCCGGGACTTTTGAAGCACGTGCTAAAAACCTGAGTAACGGTCGATGTCTTTCAAATTTTTCGTGCGGAATGATCAAGCTTGATGATTTTGAATGGAATGACGAAGAAACGGGGTGCATAAAACCGTAAAAAAGTGATTAAAATCGAAACCCTAAACTGCAAACCCTAATCCGGGACTTTTGAAGCACGTGCTAAAAAACTGAGTAACGGTCGATGTCTTTCGAAATTTTCGTGCGGAATGATCAAGCTTGATGATTTAGAATGGAATGACGAAGAAACGGGGTGTATAAAACAGTAAAAAAAGTGATTAAAATCGAAACCCTAAACTGCAAACCCTAATCCGGGACTTTTGAAGCACGTGCTAAAAAACTGAGTAACGGTCGATGTCTTTCGAAATTTTCGTGCGGAATGATCAAGCTTGATGATTTAGAATGGAATGACGAAGAAACGGGGTGCATAAAACCGTAAAAAAAAGTTATTTAAAATCGAAACCCTAAACTGCAAACCCTAATCCGGGACTTTTGAAGCACGTAAAAAATAAACTGAGTAACAGTCGATGTGTTCCGAAATTTTCGTATGGAATAATCAAGCTTTATGATTTATAATGGAATGATGAAGAAACGGGGTGCATAAAACCGTAAAAAAAGTGATTAAAAAATCGAAACCCTAAACTGCAAACCCTAATCCGGGACTTTTGAAGCACGTGCTAAAAAACTGAGTAACGGTCGATGTCTTTCGAAATTTTCGTGCGAAATGATCAAGCTTGATGATTTTGAATGGAATGACGAAGAAACACGGTGCATAAAACCGTAAAAAAGTGATTAAAATCGAAACCCTAATCCGGGACTTTTGAAGCACGTGCTAAAAAACTGAGTAACGGTCGATGTCTTTCAAAATTTTCGTGCGGAATGATCAAGCTTGATGATTTGGAATGGAATGACGAAGAAACGGGGTGCATAAAACCGTAAAAAAAAGTTTAAAAAAAAAAGTTAAAAAATCGAAACCCTAACTGCAAACTGCAAACCCTAATCCGGGACTTTTGAAGCACGTGCTAAAAAACTGAGTAACGGTAGATGTCTTTCGAAATTTTCGTGCGGAATGATCAAGCTTGATGATTTAGAATGGAATGACGAAGAAACGGGGTGTATAAAACAGTAAAAAATTGATTAAAATCGAAACCCTAAACTGCAAACCCTAATCCGGGACTTTTGAAGCACGTGCTAAAAAACTGAGTAACGGTCGATGTCTTTCAAAATTTTCGTGCGGAATGATCAAGCTTGATGATTTGGAATGGAATGACGAAGAAACGGGGTGCATAAAACCGTAAAAAAGTTTTTAAAATCGAAACCCTAAACTGCAAACCCTAATCCGGGACTTTTGAAGCACGTGCTAAAAAACTGACTAACGGTCGATGTCTTTCGAAATTTTCGTGCGGAATGATCAAGCTTGATGATTTAGAATGGAATGACGAAGAAACGAGGTGCATAAAACAGTAAAAAAGTGATTAAAATCGAAACCCTAAACTGCAAACCCTAATCCGGGACTTTTGAAGCACGTGCTAAAAAACTGAGTAACGGTCGATGTCTTTCGAAATTTTCGTGCGAAATGATCAAGCTTGATGATTTTGAATGGAATGACGAAGAAACACGGTGCATAAAACCGTAAAAAAGTGATTAAAATCGAAACCCTAATCCGGGACTTTTGAAGCACGTGCTAAAAACCTGAGTAACGGTAGATGTCTTTCAAATTTTTCGTGCGGAATGATCAAGCTTGATGATTTTGAAAGAAATGACGAAGAAACGGGGTGCATAAAACCGTAAAAAAGTGATTAAAATCGAAACCCTAAACTGCAAACCCTAATCCGGGACTTTTGAAGCACGTGCTAAAAAACTGAGTAACGGTAGATGTCTTTCGAAATTTTCGTGCGGAATAATCAAGCTTGAT